>JXCR01145039.1:276539-309529 GCA_002079205.1 Phalaenopsis hybrid cultivar | reverse complement strand
GTGGAACTATTGGATAGTAGCTTTTTGAGTAAAGCGGCCGCTGAACTGCACTATGTTTTCTTCTTGGGAAACTTACATACCTTGCACACAATTCTTATGCATTTACATATCTCAAGCCTATGTTTTCATATTTACATACATCGAACTTTGCCGCTTTAAATTTCTACATGAAATTTTTATTTTCTTTTTATAAAGGAGTTATAGCGCTATTTTTGATGTGATATTAAAGAGTTGAGTGCTATGTGTGTAAGTATGAAAGTCTAGATGTGAGATATGGAAATACATAAGAATTATGTGCCATGTATGTAAATGCCCCTTTCTTTTTAGGTTATCGTGGTTAATTACCATAATAAGCTCGAAGCAGCACCAATTTCTCATGTTAGCTTCCATAAAACTACAACTTGTTGTTTTTTTTTTCCTTTTTTTGGCGGAAATAGTAATAAACTCAGGATTTCAGGAGACTTGTATTCCCCTTCAAACGTCGAGTAGAAAAGTGAATAGCCCTACATCTGTTGCTCTAAGAATAGACAATATCTGTTTGGATACAATTGGCTCGTAGTTCTTGGACCAAAATTATTTACTTGTACCATTTTTGTGGAACTCAATACTCGTTTTGAGATATAACAAAAAACCATGTTCCATCTTAATTTTTCTGGTACAAATTTGGTAGATTATCTACTATGGATAAATATGTTATTAGTGCTTAACATGCTATATGACTGATTGATAATTTAGAAAGTGTTCTTTATTTGATGTAGTATGTAGTCCAATCAGGAATTTTATGAGAAAGATGTATGTTTTTGTTTCATCCCTTCTTTGTTCTTACCAGACCAATCAACTTTAGTCTGCATATGTGATATCTAGTTCAATGCAATCCTGAAAAACCTGGATGCAATTTGTCTTTTCTCTCTATGTTGTTCAGTCTTTCAACCAACTTGAACTAATTTAACACATTAATTAATAGTTCNCGTTCGTTCGCTCGCACTGACGCAAGCCGCGTTCATAACGTGAGGATGATGTTCCTTCTTTGTTTTTTTTTTTATCAAGTATATGATTGGGGAGATAATCAAATCTTAATTAATTCTATACTTAATTTATTTTATCGTATCCTTAGAGAGATGACTTGCATCGAACTCTTTTGTTAGGGCACAATCGTATTTTAACTGTTGATTTTTTTTTTTTTTGAGCAATGTGAGCGTGTGAATGTGACCTTTGTAATTTTTTTGTTACTTTATTTCAAATCAATATAACTTGTATTCAAGCACCTAATCAGATGTCTTGTTGCAAATTAAAAGTGTGTTAGAGATGATCCTGAGGAGATCAAACGATCCAAAAGAAAGTGAGTATGACAGAGGAGTATGACAGAGGAGGGCACTTCGATGGAAGGCCAAGAGGCTCATTTATCTGATCATATCGATGTCGCCTTCTAAGCCAGAGCAAGCAAGGCCACAGTCGATCGAGTGATGAAGGAGACAGAATCTGAGCTGTTCGGTTAGAAAAATGACAAAAAGAGATATTTAATCCAACTACTACGAATGAGTTGACAGTTGGCTAAAGTCAACAATCTTCTATAGAAGATGTCAAACTGTTACGCGCTAAAACATTCACGATGATAGATTGATTATTTAAAGTCTTAGAGTTACGCAGAGATCCAACACACACTTATGATGGAGAATAAATATTAAGATTTTTCACGTGAAAAACCCCGAAAAGGGAGGGTAATCCACATTAAGTGTGTAAGTACAATGGTGCACCATTCTCTCACAATTAAGAGAATGGTGTTATGTATTTAAACTGAAAAGTACACTTGTCTACATATCAAAGAAAATATAATTGTTAGACTCAAATGTTATATTCAAGCTACAAATTTTGCAACTAGGTGTCGTCATAGGCTGATGATTGGGAGCGACAAGTGATGATGTTGATGATGGTTTACAATGGCCAATGTGAAGTGGTTGAAGATGATCGACATCAATGGAGGCAAGTGGTTATTTGGTGGGACTTTCATACGACTGTTAGACACAACATATATATTTGGAATACACCGATTGCAACAAGGGTCATGCGGAGTCTAGTGGTCAGCGATGGTAAGCAATAGTCAACAATGGTAAATGGATGGTGGTTGGCAGTTGCGAAGGCCAGTGATTATTGTCATGTTTTCTCTCCAAAAGCGGCTCTAGACATCCTCTTCTGCTTCTCCTTCCTAAGTGAATAAAGGGGTATATTTATAGCTTTTTGGGAAGAAACATTTGGGGATTTTTGTCGCATAAATTTTTTAACCACCCGATCAGACGGTCCCTGTTGATCCCCTTGATCTTACATAGTCTTTTAATGGGAAAAAATTTGTGAGTGCCCTAATCACTTAGATATTAGCAATCTTAGGTTCAGTGGATTCATCTCATCAAGATGCTCATTTTGAATATAAATAGGTTAAATTTGGAGTTAATTTGAATATTTAATTGATGAGCACCTTCAAATGTGCTTTAATGGCTTAATCTAGGCTTGATTGGACACGAATCAAACCACTTTTGGTATCATTGGGTTCGTCTTGCCGAGACGATCAACTTGATTATAAAATTGCNTAGGTTAAATTTGGAGTTAATTTGAATATTTAATTGATGAGCACCTTCAAATGTGCTTTAATGGCTTAATCTGGGCTTGATTGGACACGAATCAAACAACTTTTGGTATCATTGGGTTCGTCTTGCCGAGACGATCAACTTGATAATAAAATTGATGAAATTGGGGCCCGAGTGATCTTGAATTTGAATTTGAAATTGGAAGATTTACTATAAAAATACATCAAGATTTGTGATCGATAAAAATTTATTGATGACACATCAATAATTGAATTTTTTTACTCTTCAACATTATAATACATATACATATACAAATATATAGATACATATGCATATACTTATATATAAGCATGAGTATACACTGACCAAGTCCTTTTACATTGATCATATCACTTAAAATGTTTAGAATTCCCACCATAAGCTAGCATTAATTTTGCTAGAAAAAACATACTCGGTTTAAAGATCTTTTGAATGCTTCTTCTTTAAGCCAACAACAATCTATCTCTTACTTCATTACAATGTTATGAAATGTCAAATGCTTGAATGAAGATGTTCGTCTTTGAATATCAACCATGGATCCTAACATGGATATGATTTATTTTCTACAAACTAATGGGTCACTCTATTTTTCTCATATCACTTTCTTTCATAATCATTTAGTTTTTTTGGGTTTGAAGGGGGTTTTAACGATTTTTAGTTTTGCAATTGCGGGCATATTTGGAAAAATGAAACTCCTCTAAATTGACCTTTATGGTCACTAACATCCATTCTTAATATATTTATGCATGCCTTTATTTCTCTTATGTTAAATTATTTGCATCTATTATTTTTGCAAAAAATAGTGTTAGTAAATAGAGAAAATTATAAAATCTTAACTATAATTCTACCCCCCAAAATCAATTCTCCATAGTTAAGTTTTTGCGATTATAATTGTAAAAGGGAGGCTGAGGAAAAAGTTAGTAGGAAGTATCCACCTTATAACAAGCTTTCTAATTTTACTTTTTTGCATTTTAAAAGCTAATATGGTGGAACTCTATCACCAAGGCATCTCCCATAGCTAATCCAATCATCAGCTTGGCTCCTTGATTTATTGTTTGTTGGATAGAGCCTTCAGTAGTAATCTATAGCTCCAGATTTTTCCTCTCACTCACAACAATTTTTTTTTCTCACGTATTGTTGGACCACCCACTTATTGCGATTAACATGGGTCACTTTCAAACCCTTAAACATATATTCCTTTACAAAAATTAAAAGAAATAATTTCATGGAGGTTGCATCGTTTGTTTGCAACACACTTGCTTTTAATGTCTTATTATTTGCATTTATTAACAAAACCTTACAATCTTAAAATGGTCTTAATATTATATAAATTTTATTTGACTAATTACAACCCTAATATCATTATTGACCTCAAAATTAATGGAGCATCCCATAAACTGGAAAAAAAATCTCATATATCTAAAAAAATCACTCATTAAAGCATTTAAGTATCAAATTGTCTGGATTAAGCATAAGCAAATTGCACCAAGCTATTAAAAGGGGGACAATATCAAAAAATTTTATGAGAAAATTAAAAATACAATGAATTATAATTTTTTTCTTAGAAAATATGCTCTCCCATAACTAGTTTATTTGACCAAAAGGATAATGCTCATGTTGTTCTAAAAAATTCTTAATCTATTCTTGATAACCAATTTATTTTTGATTGTTCTAAATGTAATTATGTTTTAGATGTTTATCAATTGTTTAATGCAAATTGTATTCTTTTTCTCATTTTTCTTATGATGATATCATGCTATCAATCTTTATATTGGCAAGGAGGAATGCCCTGATTTGAATAATTTTAGATCCAATTTTTTGGATTCGCATGAGATAACTGTGTCTTGTTTATTGCATTTAAAATANTCCCTTCTTTGTTCTTACCAGACCAATCAACTTTAGTCTGCATATGTGATATCTAGTTCAATGCAATCCTGATTTACAATTTATCTTTTCTCTCTATGTTGTTCAGTTTTTAAACCAACTTGAACTAATTTAACACATTAATTAATAGTTTCATTTTTTTGTTTTTGTGCAAACACATGAATGAATTGAAACCAACTTGCATTCAGCTGTGGTTGCTCGGAATCAAATTATTTTAATTTGGGTAAATTGGAGTTTCATCTCCCTTTCCCAATTGCCTAGCTAAATTGGACCTACTTAAAATGATTGGTGAGTGAAGAGTAGGGATCTAGCATTTTGATTTCTTGTAGTTGGGTTTTGATACACATAATTCCACCCTAGCTCCAATATTGGGAGCTATATCTACAGGTTTACAATTGAATCTTTCAGCTATAGGAGACGTTATTTCTTTAACTAGCACCATGCTAAGTCATCACGATCAATTTAAGTTTTTAATGGTTCAATCATTTTTTGTTTTCCATTCTCGTTGTTGCTTGACCATGACTTTATAATCTTTACAGTGAAGCATATTGTATCATTTAGTGGTGACTTCTTGGCTGTCCTCTATACTTTTTTTCTGCACAAAAAGATACTTCACCTCATTTATTACATGATTGATTGCTGCATTGTCGCTCACTTGCCATTGTTTTGTGTGATCATATTATCTCAGGAGCGAAATGGGGATGGTAAAGTTCAAGATTCGGAGCCATCTACTCCTCATTCTATACTGAAAATGAGTGCAAGGTGAATTTTGCAATTTTATTTTATTAAATTTTCTTTCAGACGCCTTTACTTTGATTCCTTATAAATTTCTATATAAATGCCTGCTCATTGTATTTTCTTCTAATTATTGTCAACTCACGGCGAAACTGCTTTTATTACCATGTTAGGGCTGGTCTTGATGATTTATCCACACATGCTTATATTGTTTGTATAATCGTATTCTTCAACTACCCTTGTTAACCAGTGAAGTTCATTTAATGTGGAAATAGCAATAATTTTTTATGGGAGGACCACAATGGGATGAGACTTATGATAATAATCATTGATGGAAGACCATCAATTTTTAATCCTGCCCTCCAAAAGGCATACCAAAGGCGAGGAGTCCACCACTAGGCTCCCTTTGAGTTTTTTAATCTGGTTTATAGGGTTTCCTATGCTTCAGCTGAGGAGATCTGATTGATATTCTTGATTTTGTTGCAACAGATTTACTTTTGGGATTTTTTCTATAGGAATTATATGAGATTTTTGAAGTTTGTTACTGCATTTTCTTTAGTATGACCATAAAATCTGATATGTTTGGCTCTCTGCTTATTGACAAATATAAGCTTGATTCATTCAAATTTCATGGTATTTACTTTTTCTATGCTTTTATTCTTCCCTATTACCCTTGTCCTGCAATCTCTCAGGAAAAATCAATCCATTTTCTTGAGCCTCTTCAACGAGTAAATGGGAAACTCTAGAATAGTTTCTATTTTAACCAATTTCCCCTTGTTGTTAAATTGGATCTTATTTAGATTTAAGAGGCCTTACACTTAAATTTGGTTTTTATGTGTGAATTTAATTGAATCTTGGATGGTTGGGGGGAAGGAGGTAGACCTTATCAAGATCCCATGATTATGCTAGCAATTTATATTAACGAAATTAATTTGTCAATTTAAGACGATTTTGAGCCATGACATTTAGGGAGCTTGATTAACAACTTTGGATTACCTTATCTAAAGTATTTTTAGCAATTCCGAGCGAAATAGGCACTGAAGATGTGCTTTTATGGCTGACCTCAACTCGTTTACAGGTGGAGGATTGGTTGTATCAATTTTATTGTGTAAATTGGAGTCATGGAATATGGCATCTTGCGTTTTAGAGGTACTGGGCATGACTATCAAAAGATTGGAGGCTTGGTATGACTACCGGTTGTTTAGAAGTGTCCGCTTGACTCGATGAAGCATGTATATGGATTTTGATTGATGGGTTTGATTTCAATTAATAGGGTTTTTAGCATGGGAGTTGGCTTGAGTTTAGTTTATGATTAAGCTCATTTCAATTGAAAGACTCGAGAATTAAGTGTAATTTGACAGGCTTGATTACTATGAATTGGCCTAGATTTGGGCATGCATTCATAGAAGTTTCAAAAGTGGAACTTACAGTCTGGGATACAAGGAAAACTAAATAATGGTCCTCATAACCTTACACTATAGTTAATATGACCTAATTAATTAAGGTTGATTTAATGGGTTGTTAGCTTCGTGTCATGCCAATTAGTTAAGTTGGGGCATACGGGCATTGGAAAGTTCAATTTTTAGAATTCTAGGTTTTTTTATGCGGAGCTTATTATATTGCACATATTGAGATGATTTGGCAAGATTTTGACATCTACTAGATGTTAATAAGGTTAAACATGGATCCTTGGCTTATTTTCCTAATCACTAGGTTAGCCTCATGTATATGAGTTAAGGTTCTAGGGTTTGAGCTTCAAAAAATTATTTTGATGATTTTTCCACTTCAAANAATTAAGTGTAATTTGACAGGCTTGATTACTATGAATTGGCCTAGATTTGGGCATGCATTCATAGAAGTTTCAAAAGTGGAACTTACAGTCTGGGATACAAGGAAAACTAAATAATGGTCCTCATAACCTTACACTATAGTTAATATGACCTAATTAATTAAGGTTGATTTAATGGGCTGTTAGCTTCGTGTCATTCCAATTAGTTAAGTTGGGGCATACGGGCATTGGAAAGTTCAATTTTTAGAATTCTAGGTTTTTTTATGCGGAGCTTATTATATTGCACATATTAAGATGATTTGGCAAGATTTTGACATCTACTAGATGTTAATAAGGTTAAACATGGATCCTTGGCTTATTTTCCTAATCACTAGGTTAGCCTCATGTATATGAGCTAAGGTTCTAGGGTTTGAGCTTTGAAAAATTATTTTGATGATCTTTCCACTTCAAAGGGGACATTATGATCATTTGTTTTTTCCACTTGTTTTTTAGAATCCCGACTTAGAATTGAAATCATTTCTTTACCTAATGGAAGTTGCTTGCTTATTGTAGTTGTCAATACATTTACACAAATATTAATGTCTATAGACCATTCATAAATATGTATTTCATAGCTTTTTTTTTGGTAATTTAAACACTTTTTAAAATGTATGACATCCTGATGCACTTTGTGCACTTTTAATAGTCATGTTTGAGTCAATGAAAGGTTGATTGTAGGTTGAGTTTACTTTACAAAAGTTAAATATAATGATTTTATCTTTAATAACTTTCTGGTCTTTTTGAATAATTTTTATGGCTTTAAAAATGAATTTTACTGTTTGGGTGTAATGACATTTGTATGATGGCTTTACTTTCATTACTTGCAAATATATCATCAAGTAGAAGTTTTCTATCATTCAAGTTTTGTGTTGGGCTGCTAGTAGCTTCAATGTTTCAAGTTTTCATACATTAGTTTCATATAATGATTTAAGAAGGCTTTTCAGCTAGTTCTTCAAAGCATCATATCAAGCGACCCAAAATGAACACAATGTAGTATTATTGAAGGTTAGATGAGTCCCATTCACTTTTTGGCTAGGGATTTTTAGTAGTTTAGGGCAGGTTCAGGTGCTCAAGTCTCATCCTTAATCAGTTGTTCTAATTTATGTTTTATGTTAAAAAGTTAACGGGGCTTGAAATGAGTTGCAATTTTAAATATTAGTTTTAATTAAAGCTTGATAGTGCAATCTGATTACAACTGAGTTCTCTTTTTTCTCTTGTTTGGGCACATTTTTGGTTCTTGCTTACACATGATTTATGTGATGACTGCATTTAATTTCTTTATAGTGATCAAATAGAGGTATTAAATGCATTGTCGACATTCAAATCATGAAGCCACCATGATGTTTATCATTTATAATGGTCCAAGAGCTATTACCAAATTTTTTTGATCGTATGCAATTGCTAGTGGAAAGTAAGTCATTCCTTGAACTCAGATCAAAGATTCAATGAGGAAGATAGGAAGATCAAAGGCATAATGGCCTGTAAAGTATTGTTGGATCAACGATTAACAAGGCGAGTTTGGCTTCGGCCCCAGTTGATCAATGATAATGAGTCCCCACACTATTTTGATGAAAGATAGAAAATATACATGGGCTCATTCATGAAGGAGTTTATAGGACCTAAGCTTGATGTCGAGATCAAATGGCGAGTCAAGCAAGCCTGAGCTGGTTAGCTTAGGTGACGTGTAGCCGGATAGAATATTGTAGTGAGTTGGGCAAGTTTAGAGGAGAGCCGTAACTGAGCAAGAGAGAACACGTGCAAGAGATGCAATCAAGGTCAAATGGGAGGTTGTATTGCTTGCTTGAGAATGAGGGGAGTGCCATATATAGCATGGAGAAGACTAGGAGTTGGGTATGCGAGCTTGACGAAGCGAGCACTGATGAGTAATGATGAGGCCATAATTGGTTTGCAAGGGAGATGAAGTACATGTGAGTTGCTAGAGAGGTAAGTATGGTTTTTTAAATGAGAAATTAAGGCTCTGTTTGGGGCCGCGTTTTTTTAGCGCTTCTTTTTTTTTTCGTGTGCTTTCCTTCAGCGGTAGCGGCCTCTTGCCGCTAAATAGGATGAACACGGGCCGGGGGATTGACCCCGCGACCTAGCGTTCTCTAACGATAATACTTCCTTCGCCCCGCTCCGCTTGAAAGCTGCTCTAGCCTCATTCGGGAAACCACCACTCCCTTCCTTGTCGCGAGAAGCCCCTACGCCACTGCTCCCTTCCTTGTCGCGAGAAGCCCTATGCCGCTGCTCCTTGTGGCGAAGCCTCCCCCGGCTCCTCCCCGCTGCTCATCTTCCACCATCGCGCAGCTCGCTGTTCCCAATCGGTATGTATACTCTCCTCCCAAATTTTTCTTCATATTTTGTTTCTACTTCGTGGTTTACGTATCCGGGGAGTCGTTCCTGTTGTTTTTCGTTGTTTCCCTATTCATTTCGGGACTCCTTGTACGGGCAAGATAATTCTTAAGGGATATTGATTTATAATAGATAAAGATTGATTTTCAATTTTTCTAAACATTCATCTATGGTTAATCTTACATCTCAGTTCTTACATATTATTCAATTCATGTTATCACCATTTTTGCAATCTTTATGCTTATTAATACTAGTTCTTATCAAATTCTTAAGTTTAATATATATATATATGGATAAGAGGAAGATGATCCTTTTATGGTTTAAATACATATCATGCTTGAGAAAGCATCCTTCATGATCTGGGCAACACAACTGCAGAGATGGTACAAACCAATTAGAAGGTTCATATGAACTTAGAGCCATAAATTTATGCTTAAAACTCAAACGTGAATTTTATTGAATTGAGCATTTAAATTATTTTTCTGAACTTTTAAAAATACTATATGTGAGGAAGAATTTTATGATTTTTGTTCCTTTGTTTATCTCCAATATATCATCATTTGCATGTTTGGGAGCTTATATTTTCTAAATAATTCTATTGTAAATTGAATTGTGAAGTCTTTTGTTATACTGATGATGACTCATTTTGGTTATTTTAGCTGATTTACGTATCACAATTTTCTACTTTCTAATTGATTTTATTGTTGCGTTTCATGGCTTTGTTTTGATATAGTAATAACATGGATAATAAACCTAAAGAGGTTGCTACACCCGCATTGTGGGAAAAATAAATGAAGATAATATTTTGCGATATTTGCATTAAAGAGATTGAACAGAGAAATATGCCTATGATCTATTTCAATAAAGAAGGGTGACAAATTATTATCAGATATTCTAAGGAATGTACAGACAGAGAGTACGACAGATTGCAAATAAAGAATAAGTGGAACCAACTGAAGAAGGACTGAAAAATTTGAAAAGAATTGAAAAGGGGATCTACGGGTCTGGGTTGGGATCCAGTGAAGCGAACAATTGATGCACTTGATGAATGGTGAGCTGAAAGACTTGCGGTGAGCATTGTTTGTAAACTTTGTTATTTTGTAACTTTATAGTTTATTCTTAATTGGGTGTTTATAAATTTCCATGTAGGTCGTGTCCGCTGCAAAGAAGTTTAAGTTTTCTGGAATTGAGCCTGAATTTGAGGAGAAACTCGACCGCATGTTTGGGGGGGGGTGGTTGCAACGGGGAACTATGCATGTAGCCCAAGTGAGACAGGATTTGCTGGCAATGCCGTGAATTTGGGAACCCCTGGAGGTTCGGTTGATTTTATTGACGTCCCCAGCCCGGATCAGAACGAATATGAAACTATTTTCCGTTCCAAACGTCCAAAGGTTGTTGATAAAAGAAAATATGGTGCTTCTTCCCTCAGAAACGAGCTACCCGAGGCGGTTTCTTGTTTCAAGGCAGAATGTCAGGCTTCTCATTCAAGCACTATTGAGAAGGCACTTGAAATCTTAAGCGCTATTGTCGAAATCTATACAGATGAAGATTTGTATATGTTCGCAACAGAATTAATAGAGGACCCAGTCCGTATATCTTTGTGAAGATGTGTGCCGCCCGTAGAGTAGCATATATTCGGCGTTTTTATGATCGCTTGAACATTTAAGATTATTTTTGTCATCACTAGAACATTTCTACTGCATTATTTTTTATGATCGCTTGAACATTTGAGATGTTTTATATTTTTCATCATTAGAGCATTCCTATTGCATTATTTTTTTCTTTCTAGAGTTGTACTTGTAAACTTTGTTGTACCCATCTAAGCATATGCAAACATCTTTTTTTTATGTCTCAAACTCTCACACACTTATCGCCATAATTACATTTAGGGATACCGATCATCATAGATGCAAATAGAAGAAGACATAGATCCACATTGATTCACGCAGAAGAAAATGAAGTGGGATGTTTCTGACGGTAATATGTTTGATGTACGAATACTGCAACGCGTACATTGATCGTTTGTCATGCTTGACATCTTCATATATTGGCGATAAATGGATTGAAGAGTTGCTTGTTGGACACCCAACAAGATTTTGTAATATGTTTCGAATGAGCAAGACAATATTTATCGATCTTCTGGAATTACTCGTAGGATCTCATGGCCTTCATGGATTTTCGAGGATCAGTCCACGTGAGGTACTCGCAATAACACTGTTTATATTATCCCGAAATGAGTCTATGCGAGGAGTGATGGAGCGATTTCAACACTCTGAAACAATCAACAGGTATTTCTCAATCAGATTGAGCGTACTTGTTAGTTTGTCCTCTCATGTCACCAGACTCTCAAATTATAAGTTCAAGCATACACCTGCTGAGATAGAAAATGATGCGCGATATATGCCATTCTTCAAGGTATTCTCTTTGATGTAATATAGTTAATTTTGTTCGAGTATGCAATGATATATTGATTCTAACATTAACTCAACCACAACTGCATCGACGCGATTGATGGAACACATGTTGACGCACGTATCCCATATAATGATAAAGTTACATTTATCGGCCATTGTGGTAGCCCCACCCAAAATGTCATGTCCGTCTGTGATTTCAACATGTGTTTCACTTTTGTTAAGGCTGGTTGGGAGGGCGGCGCACATGACAGTCGAGTTTTTAAATCTGCAACGCGGGATCCCAATACCAAATTTCCACATTCCCCTGCAAGTACGCTCGGGATTGAGCTTATTGAATGCCCAACTTAAATTTTCATATTAATTGTTCAATTTATCAGGTAAATAATATTTGGTCGATGCTGATTACCAATTGCAACGAGTGTATCTAAAACAATTTTCTGACACGAGATATCACATACCAGACTTAGCACATGCAAACAACGTTACACAAGACATAAAAGAAATGTTTAATAAACGACATTCATCGTTACGCTGTGTCATTGAGAGAATTTTTGGTGTGTGGAAAAAGAAATGAGTGATACTCCGTGATATGTCTCACTACAATTTCTTCAAGCAGGTCCAGATTGTGTTTGCTACAATGACTCTCCATAATTACATTAGAAGACATTATTCCAGTAATAATATTGACTTCCATTTGGCGGAAGAGAATGAAGAAAATGTATCTGCAGAAGCCTTTGAATACAGTCTAGGTCAGTCTTTCATAGAAGAAGAGACGGAGGCTTACACCGTCTGTATTGTAGACGGGGAAGGTGCAAGCGAAATGACAGAGTTGAAGGAACGAATAACTGATGCGATAGCAGATGCATAATTGGATAAAAAGTAGCTTGTATGGATGATAATTCATGTTTATTATGGATTTAAATAAACATTTATTATGTACACCATAAAAGTAGCTTCTTTGGATGATAAAAGAGTTTTTTATTTTATTTTTATTTTTATTTCTTGTGATATTTCTTCCCTTCATAATTATTTTTCTGTAGTGGTTAAAAATTTGATTGAATTATGTCATTTGTATTAAAAAATTGATTAAAAACCTGTTTTATTTCTTTGTATTTAATTTTGGTTTGTGTGGCTTTATAATCCTTAGATTGTTTTAATTTTTCTTTCTTTGTATCTTAATTCAAACATCTCACTTTNTGCCAACTAGTTTGCTAAAGCTTATTGAATCGACTAACTGCTTGATCTGTAGGCTTGTCAGTTGAAAAGTTTCACCAGTTGATTCTTGGACTCGTTGGGCTACGGTTTTGGTTCCTGATCTTACTCTATTTTTGGAGGTTGTCGAATCGATAACATAGCTCTACCCTTTGGTTTTCTTTTACCTAAGGGTGCTCGTTCAACATTTAAGCATCATTTGTTTAAAAGCTACCTTAGAAAGATATATGTTATCCTAACTTCTGACCTCCTTCTCTGTATAAAGGCCTTCTGGCGATTTCATAGTGTATTTAAGCAACCACTTCAAGCAACACTCTATGGGAATGAATGGAGTATAAAATTTCATAAATAACTCCAAATACTTGAATAAAGATAATGACGATGACAAAAAAAGGTTGGATTTAATCCTAGAACACTCGTACACATTTTCAAGGTGGACAAAATAGTAATTGTGTCATCGTCTTGACAAATCTTAAAGAGTGGTTTACATTCAATTTCTTGTTTACTAATTGGAGTGAACTCAAAGTTGGTTTTAGCTGCTTGTGATATTTGTAAGTTATTATTACTACTCTGAATCAGAATACTTGCAGGGATCGGGGGAACATGGAAGATACAGATGGTACATTATCAAGTGTTGCGCAATGCATTGAAAAATTACGGCAAAATTCTTCAACAACCANAACTGAAAACATCCATTTTGGAGCTCATCTAGATAGATGCCTGCAGATTTAATACCTTGCCTTTTTCTCTTGTTATGGTTTTCTTTATCAACATGTATTTGAGGTTAACTTCTTATTCCATGAGGCTGTTGTAGGGAGTTGTTTATTGGATTTGCTGCTTGAGATATTAAAATGAATCCGAGCTTCTGATTCTACAATTCCTTCCTCACTTTTCCATATATGTCTTCAAGCAATCCTTTTAGTTTTATTTTGGCTAAAGAAAACAAAGCATTATTTCTGTTTATTTCTGTTTAATGTACCAAAGAAAACCAAACCCCTAAACTTTGCCGTTTCTTGCATTATTTATGTTTAATGTTCTTAAATTTTGATGCTCAAGCATGATTGAGACCTTTTTTTTACATGTTCTTTAACAATACATACAAGCTTTTCAGCTTGGAAAACACATTTTTTTTTTTTATTTTCTATCTTCGCATAGGTCTCCCAGATCTCAAATTGTCCATGGGTTTTAAAAAAACTGAAGCTAGGAGCATATAAATGAATGTGTTTATGAATTCGAACCAAATCAATTGAGTATGTGTTAGATATGTAAATACTTTAGAATTGAGTGGCATGTATGTAAATGTTATTTTGGGTAATTGTCACAATTAAGATGGCCTTTAACTGTCATCTATATCTGCTGTTTTTTTGTGCATTCTATTTATTTTCATGTCGGTGGAGTTGGTGAAATATGAATACTTTCAGATGTCGTTATCGCATTCTATTTATTTCCATAATAACCAGTAGTTTTTCAATAATTGCTTTAAATGAAATTGTGTTAAAAATAAAAGATTTACATACATACCACTCAATTCCTATGTATTTGCATATTTAACATCTGAACTTTAGTTTCTATAAATATGTAGGTGGTAGAAAGATAAAATGAAAATTTTAGGTGTTAGAAACGTAAATACATAATAATTGAGTGCCATGTATGTATATGGCCCTATATTTTATAGTAACTATGATTTTTGAAATGACAGTATAGATTTCTCTTCTTATTAGACACGACATGCTTCTTATTGCTGAAGCTGAATAATATCTCTACTCTAGTTGTTTCAAACATTTTTCAATGCAGTGGGGAGTTAATTGCTGGTGTAGCATTTTTACGCTATTAATTATGCATTGCTAAGGCATTTTCTCTGTTTTACTTGGCATATTTTCCTGCTGAAACTGTAACGGAGATCACTTTTAGAAGTTAATCAATGTCAATCTGTTTTTTTTTTAATGTATTATTTTGTAGAAATGGAGAGCATACTTGAAAAGAAGAGTTTATGGTTATATTTGTAACATTTAATTTGAACTTTTGGAAGGTCTGACTTTTATCCAATTTGTTGATAGAAAGCATATCCTCTATATACTGTTAGTTAAATACTTGAGGATTTATGCTGCGACACATTAATTGATGAAATTGTTCAACCCATCAAATTCAACGAGATTGTGTTTTACTAAATGGATGAGAAGTGTCCTCTCAAAAGCTGCTACATTCTGAACCGGCTAAAGCGAAGCCCTTTTTTCTCGTCTTTGCATTTGTTATATAGCTACAGCCACCATGTCGCTGCTCCCAGTAACAAATTCAGCCTGGCTTTCTTATACAGCTGTTTATATTGAACTATTCTCTTTCTCATGTTCATAGAAATGAATATATGGAATGCTGAGTCTGTGTTGATTGAAGATTTATTAATTTTTTTGTCATAATGATGATGTTTGTCTGTTGATTACTTTTGATTTGAGCACCACAATACTAAATAAAATTATTTTGTAATGAAATAATAATGCTGATTTTTTAGAAAACATGAATTTGAGATTTTATAGTGCTAAAATTTACAGCAAACAAGAACTCTTGATCTTGTTTACACTGCACTATATCTACTCTTTTGTTGTCTTCTTCTCAGAGCCTGGAAGATGTTTCTAATCATATTAGTAATCTATTCAACCTGGATATGCCCATTTGAACTGGCTTTCCTACCAAATTCACTTTCATATGTGGAGAACATAGTGAATGGTTTCTTCGGAATTGATATAGCTCTCACCTTCTTTGTTTCCTAGCTTGATCATAAATCCTTTCTTCTGGTAGATGATCACAAGAGAATTGCAACAAGGTATATATATTCTAATAGAAACACAGTTCTGTAAATGAATTGTGTGGTATGTATGTAAATGCATTAGAATTGTGTGCTATGTATGTAAATGCTGCAGCATAGAAACACAGTTCTGCAAATGCATTGGATGGATGCTTTCTTTAAGGGAACAATTCGTATAATATGTGTTAAGAAACTATGATTGTATATATATGAACTTTTTGTTCTGTTTAGAAATGAATTTCTGCTTCAGAAGTTTAAAAAATGTAGGTGTTACGGCCTTCTTTTAAGCAGTTTTAACAAACAAGGGCAGCATGATCATTTCTCCAGAAACAGCTGCCCCACAACTGTTTTGACACAGCTGTACCAAACAGACAGTCAGCTTCCCCGCAACAGCTTCCTGGGGTAGCATAGCTGCAGCTGCGCCAAAACAAAGCCTAAGTGTGCAGTGAGGGGATAGTCGGAGGACATATAGAAGTGGAACAAATAATTGAGAATCATATGATCGTTGGGGTCACATGTACATAAGCTTTAGCTACCAGACGCTTGTGCATGTATAGCAAGATGTGCACGAATTTAGGGGCAGCTAAGTATTTGCATGCATCTTGGGATTTGTGGCATAAGCTTGGGAATTAATTTTTTGGGCTGCACAATTTGTTCTTAGGATTATGGTGAGCAACTATTGAATGATGCATTATTTGTATTCCTTTTATCTGAATCTTAACTATAAACTAGAGTATAGGGTTTTAGTTCAACTCTTAGATATGCTGAATTATCATGCAGATGATTCAAACTTTAGACTTGTTGAACCATCCACTGTGTATGCCAACTAGTTTGCTAAAGCTTATTGAATTGACTAACTGCTTGATCTGTAGGCTTGTCAGTTGAAAAGTTTCACCAGTTGATTCTTGGACTCGTTGGGCTATGATTTCTGTTTTTAATCTTATTCTATTTTTGGAGGTTGTTGAATCGATAACATAGCTTTACCCTTTGGTTTTCTTTTACCTAAGGGTGCTCGTTCAACATTTAAGCATCATTTGTTAAAAAGCTACCTTAGAAAAATATATGTTACCCTAACTTCTTACCTCCTTATCTGTATAAAGGCCTTCTGGCGATTTCATAGTGTATTTAAGCAACCACTTCAAGCAACACTCTATGGGAATGAATGGAGTATAAAGTTTCATAAATAACTCCAAATACTTGAATAATGATAATGACGATGCAACAAAAGGTTGGATTTAATCCTAGAACACTCGTACACATTTTCTAGGTGGACAAAATGGTAATTGTGTCATCGTCTTGACAAATCTTAAAGAGTGGTTTACATTCAATTTCTTGTTTACTAATTTGAGTGAACTCAAAGTTGGTTTTAGCTGCTTGTGATATTTGTAAGTTATTATTGCTACTCTGAATCAGAATACTTGCAGGGATCGGGGGAACATGGAAGATACAGATGGTACATTGTCAAGTGTTGCACAATGCATTGAAAAATTACGGCAAAATTCTTCAACAACGTCAGAAAAAGAGAACTCTCTAAAGCAGTTGCTAGAACTTATTCAAACACGTGAAAAGGCATTTGGAGCTGTTGGTTCTCATTCACAAGCGGTTCCAATACTTGTTTCTCTTCTTAGGTCTGGAACTTTTGGGGTAAAGATGTTGGCTGCAACTGTTTTAGGATCTTTATGTGCGGAAGAGGAATTAAGAATGAAAGTTCTGCTGGGTGGTTGCATACCACCACTTCTTGCTCTTCTTAAGTCCAACTTAGCTGAAGGCCAAATGGCTGCTGCAAAAACCATTTATGCTGTTTCTCAAGGTGGTACAAGGAAGGATCATGTTGGTTCAAAGATCTTCTCAACTGAAGGAGTTGTCCCTGTTCTGTGGGTTCAACTAAAAGTTGGTCTCAGTAATGGAAGTGTGGTTGATACTTTACTCACTGGAGCATTGAAAAATTTATCGAAGAGTACAGAGGGCTTTTGGTTAGCAACAACAGAGTCTGATGGGGTTGATATACTAATTAAACTTCTAGCAAATGGACAAATAAGTAGTATAGCTAATGTTTGCTATCTTCTTGGATGTATGATTATGGAAGACCAATCTGTTTGTTCCAGGATCATTGCTTCAGATACTACTAAGCAACTCCTGAAATTACTAGGACCTGGTAATGAAGCATCAGTTAGAGCTGAGGCTGCAGGCGCTCTAAAATCTCTGTCTGCGCAGTGTAAGGAAGCTAGGCGGGAAATAGCTAATTACAATGGTATTCCAGCTCTTATAAATGCTACAATAGCTCCATCAAAAGAATTTATGCAAGGAGAAGCAGCTCAAGCTTTGCAGGAAAATGCAATGTGTGCCCTGGCAAATATTTCTGGTGGCTTGTCATTTGTCATTTCCAGCCTTGGTGAAAGCCTGGAGTCATGCTCTTCTCCTGCACAGATTGCTGACACACTGGGGGCGTTAGCGTCAGCCTTGATGATTTATGATTCAAATGCTGAATCTGTCAGAGCATCAGACCCTTTTACTATAGAGAAAATATTGATTAAGCAATTCAAATCAACAATGCCCTTTCTTGTGCAGGAACGCACTATAGAAGCGTTGGCCAGCTTGTATGGGAATGCCATACTTTCTAGGGTGCTTAACAGTGCCGAGGCAAAGCACTTGTTAGTTGGTTTGGTCACCATGGCAACAGGTGAGGTGCAGCTTGAGCTTATCAAATCTCTCCTCACACTCTGCAACAAAGAAAGTAGCTTATGGCATGCATTGCAAGGTCGTCAGGGTGTTCAGCTTTTAATCTCCCTACTTGGCCTCTCTTCAGAGCAACAGCAGGAATGTGCAGTTTCTCTGCTTTGCCTTTTATCCGATGAAAACAATGAGAGCAAATGGGCTATAACTGCAGCTGGAGGCATACCTCCTCTTGTTCAGATTCTGGAAACAGGTTCTTCTAAGGCTAAGGAGGATTCTGCTATGATCCTTGGGAACCTCTGTAACCATAGTGAGGATATTAGAGCATGTGTGCAAAGCGCTGATGCTGTTCCTGCTTTATTATGGTTACTGAAAAATGGAAGCGAAAATGGAAAAGAAATCGCTGCGAGGACATTAAACCATCTTATCCACATGTCAGACACAGGGACTATTAGCCAGCTCTCCGCTTTACTAATAAGTGAGCAACCGGAATCTAAAGTACATGTTCTGGATGCTCTGGGAAGTTTGCTTTCTGTGTCGCCATTTACTGATATACTGCATGAAGGAAGTGCAGCAAATGATGCTATTCAGACAATGATAAATGTCTTGAACTCTGCAAAAGAAGAAACTCAAGCAAAATCAGCATCTGTTCTGGCCAAACTCTTTCACGTTCGTAAAGACTTAAGAGAAAGCCATATATCTGTCAATGCCCTTTTTTCAGTCATGAAGCTGCTCAATGTGGAAACTGAAAAAGTCCTGGCGGAGGTGTGTGGTTGTCTTGCTGCCATTTTCCTCTCAATCAAGGAAAACAAGGAAGTTGCTTCCTTAGCTAGTGATGCATTTCCTCAATTAGTTATTCATTCTAGCTCGTCCATTCTAGAAGTGGCTGAACAAGCAACTTGTGCTTTAGCTAACCTTCTTCTGGATGGTGAAATTTCAGCTCAAGCAAGTCCCGAAAAAATTATCTTTCCTGTCACTCGGGTTCTAAGGGAGGGCACTATTGATGGAAGAACTCAAGCTGCTGCGGCTGTTGTCCGTCTAGTACAGTGTCCCACTGCCGATCATGCATTGTTCGATAGTATAAACAGGGGTGGGACGGTTCTAGCTCTTGCTGCTCTTCTGGAATCATCCAGTATTGATTCTGCTGCTGCTTCAGAGGTTCTTCATGCACTTGCTTTGCTTTCTAGGGCAAATGAAGATTCTGGTCATGTAAAACATCCATGGGCTGTTCTTGCTGAACATCCTCACACCTTCATCCCCTTGGTATCATGTGTTGCTGATGGAGCGCCTACACTGCAAGATAAATCCATTGAAGTTTTGTCTAGACTATGCCGTGATCAGGCTGTTATTTTGGGTTCTGTAGTGTCAAAAAAGTATGGCTGTGTTGCATCAATTGCAAGACGAGTGATTGGCTCCAGTCACCTTAAAGTTAAAGTAGGAGGAGCTGCTCTGCTTATCTGTGCTGCAAAAGATAACTTCCAGGAAGTGGTTGACNCTGTGCTCTACAGAACCTTGTAATGTACAGCCGAGCCAATAAAAGAGCTGTTGCAGAAGCTGGTGGTGTTCAGGTCATATTGGATCTTATCAGTTCTGGCCATGCAGACACCTCTGTTCAAGCTGCAATGTTTATTAAACTTCTTTTCTCTACGCATACTATCCAAGAGTATGCATCCAGTGAATCAGTTAGATCCATCACGGGTGAGTTTTTATTGACATTTTATACACTTCTCTACAAACTTATTACTCCGTAAAACTATATTTTAAAATTTATTCTAGAATTGTTTTTTTTTTTTTGTTAATTTTCTTTTGTGTTGCTTCTAAACANTCCAGTGAATCAGTTAGATCCATCACGGGTGAGTTTTTATTGACATTTTATACACTTCTCTACAAACTTCTTTCTCCGTAAAACTATATTTTAAAATTTATTCTATAATTGTTTATTTTTATTTTTTTTTGTTAATTTTCTTTTGTGTTGCTTCTAAACTTTATCTCACGTTTTATATTAACGAGATAAAAATTATACCTTATTTTCATACTAGATACTACATAAAACTTAAGATGCCAATCAAAACGAACATCCTTAGATATAATGTATGTGTATCTATCCCCTCCACTCCTCTCTCTCTCTCTCTCTCTATATATATATATATATAAGAGATGAACTTTTCTCCTCGCAGGATTATAAATATTCCCCACCCAATTTTATGTTTTGAACTATTATTTTATTCTTGTCTTCAATTATCACACTGTTGATTTTAAACTATAAGATGAGTATTGTGTGAAGATATGCTTTCATCGATTTTTATGAGAGAATTAAATCATTCTTCAAGTATCNATCAAAACGAACATCCTTAGATATAATGTATGTGTATCTATCCCCTCCACTCCTCTCTCTCTCTCTCTCTCTCTCTGGTTGTCTCTCTCTCTCTCTCTCTATATATAAGAGATGAACTTTTCTCCTCGCAGGATTATAAATATTCCCCACCCAATTTTATGTTTTGAACTATTATTTTATTCTTGTCTTCAATTATCACACTGTTGATTTTAATCTATAAGATGAGTAATGAAGATATGCTTTCATCGATTTTTATGAGAGAATTAAATCATTCTTCAAGTATGTGAAAATAATATGGATGGTCGGAATACATATAAAATTCTTCTCAAAGTGTAATTTCATCAATGTATCTCACTTATGTGAAATTTTGGTTGTGGCTATGCTTTCTTTGTGTGATTTTGATTGGTGTTAATTAATTTTTCTTACATTTTCTTTGTTTGGCGCTGTGACAACTTACAAACTTCTTTTGTTTTATGTGATTATCATTTGTTTCTNTTTCGTACATTTTCTTTGTTTGGCGCTGTGACAACTTACAAACTTCTTTTGTTTTATGTGATTATCATTTGTGTCGTGGTGGGGTGTAATTATTGTGCCATTATTTGTTCCACTATTCTATTTTCGAAATTTGCTTGACAATGGGTTCAGTGTGCTTCATAGTTTTTCATGCGCAGTTTTCCATGTTTTTCACTTTGAAATGGATACTTATTGAATGTTGTTCAACTATGGNTTCAGTGTGCTTCATAGTTTTTCATGCGCAGTGTTCCATGGTTTTCACTTTGAAATGGATACTTATTGAATGTTGTTCAACTATGACTTGAATTTTGAAATAGTTGGAATTAAAAAGAGCTTATTTTTTGTCAATCATATCTGATAACTTAAAACATTAGGAGTCTATATATACTTTTATGGCATTTTTAAGTAATAACTTTAATTGAATACAGTTTTTTATTTTACTTTGCAGATCTGTTTGATTAAAATACACGTGATGTTATCTTATTTTAGGGGAATTTATCTTTATCAGAACATGACATTTGAATTATTTCTGTTTGGTGAACTCTTTCCTTTATTTAGGTTTCTATGTGCATTTCATTATTAGCTTTATAGAGTTCTTAATTGTTTTTAAAACTTGATAAATGTGGGATTTAAATATGCTAAAATTTCAATCGGTCAATGATCTCATGCAGTTGAATTTTTTTGTTGACTTCTTCAATTTTATTATACAATCATTGGATTATGATTGTTGCATTGAACAGTTTAAATTTAGGGAAAGTAAGTTTTTCAGCATTCTTTAATATGTAATCCTAAATTTTTTGGTGTCATTAATATATGTTGCATCATTCTATTTATATCAAGAAACCAGAACCCTAAATTGACATGCAACAAATTGATATCAAATTTGCTCTTAAAAAATGATATTTGAGCTTATGGCTAAATTATCGTGTCAATAAAAAATAGAACACTGTAGTGGAGTAAAAATATTAATAAATGATTCAGTTAAAAATTTATCACTTAAAAATATGGTTCTATACAAATGCAACATTACCATAATAACGTCCAAAATTTTATTCCTACATTCAATATGAGGCATTATCTTAGAAAATTTTTATAGTGGATCAATAGTTTTGAAATCTTCTATAAATATTATTTTTTATTTGACTCTAAAATATTGAAGTCGTTGGAAGAAATTAATTGAACTTATTCAACTATTTTGGTTAAATTTTACAGTAAAACAAAATCAACATAGGCTTGCTTGAAACATAAATTTCAATAGTATGGCTGCTTTGCAATGAATCTCGGTATTAATTGCATAATCAGTTTAAGTTTCAAGCAAAATATTTTAATGCATATGAATAATATATAAGTTTGTTTGCCTCAAAACTAGTTTGTTATCTCTACTTCATTATAATCTTATGCTTAAGGAATGAACTGAACTATAGTTTATTGAAGATACTATATCAGGCTATCTGTAGATCTTTGAATATTGGGTATGTTACGAGCATTTTATTAATAATATATCACTTATGATTCTTTTTCCTGAAGACTAGTTAATTTCATATCCTTTGAAGCCTGCCACTTGCCTAAATGCAATAATTATTTATAGTTGAACTTCATCTAATTGAAAAGATCTTTGCTCATAAATATTCATTATGGATGCTATAAATCTAGAAAATAATTTGCAACTACATTGAGTCTACATTTGATGTTGTTGTATCTAAATTATCATTTACATTAAATTACTTAAATTTTTTACTTGATTAGGAGTTAGAATTGTATGAAAGCAGAATTGAGCGTAAAATATTATTAAAAGCCATCTTTTTGACGGAGATTCAGTCCATGTCCGAATAGAAAATTGAAACAATCATATCTAATGTAGTTGATGAATCAATTGAGCACTCTAAAAGTACAACTATTGATGAATTTTCTAATAATATTATTCCTATGATGAATGGTTATACTGCTATTGATTTTATCTTTAGTTCTTGGTTTAATGATTTTGAAATTTGAAAGAACAACGTCATGCTGAGAACAAAGTGGCATACATATTTTTCAAAATTAAAAATTTTTTTTTTTGATAATAAATGTATTAATTGAAGCTTGAAATATAAAAAACATCCATCTGATCTAGACTAAAGTTGTTTAATTCATTAAAATTTATATTTGAACTGTTTAAGTTTGTTTTTTATATTGAAGTTGTTCTTTCATATCAGCATATCGTATTTGTGTGAGCTTTTTTAGTTTCTTTATCATATCATTTTCTAGGATTTAGTTTATATGTCATTATTAATATCCCATTTGAAGCATATCAGTTTCTTACCATTTCTTTACTTGTTTCATATGCAAGTTTTGTTTGCATTGCATGGAGATATTCATAGAATAAAAGCTTGAGGATAAAAGAATAATGCTTATAAATTCAACAAAACTTTATTAAAAAACCTTTAATAAATTAAAAATAACAACAACTATAAGCCTTTATCCCACTAATTAGGGTCAGCTATATGAATCCTTTTTCGCCATTGTGTCCCATCGAGTGTCATATTTTCATTTAATTCTAAATCAAGATCATTTTTATACAATATGCCTAAGTTTTTCTAGGTCTATCTATGCCTTTCTTAACATAAGTCAAATTTAAAACATCTACTCTCCTAACCGGATTATCAAATGGTCGACGTTTATATGACCAAACCATCTAAGACAACTTTCTAATTTTGTTCGCCACCGGAGCTACACCAACCCTATCATGGATATATTTATTTCGTATTTTGTCTCTAAATGTGAAGCTAGTGTTCTCATCTCGGTAACACTTTATTTTATGCTTGTCTTTTAATAAATTAAAGGCAAGAAAATTTTGTTTATTTAAAATTTCATAGCATATTGGAACGTGCACATATATGTAAAAATTTTAGGAAATTTTGACGTTAGAATTATGTTACATCTTATTTTGCTTGTTGAATATCAATTACTTCATCAGAGTTGAAGTTTTTTAAGCCTGAAAAATTGATACAATATAGCATTTGTAGCTTCCTTCGCAATTTTTAGTTTGAGCTCATCTGGTTTCAGTTTGGCTTTTTTGTTTCCCATGATTAACTTTGTCATCATGGTGGCATGTGATTAGTGTAATAACCAAAATAATAATAAATAAGTAAAAAAATTAAATAGAATAATCAATCTAAATGGCGACAATGGTTTGATGAATCATTACGATAACCCCGTTCGTCTTTAAGAGTTGAAGAACTGATCTCTTCGTGCGTAATAGACCGAGAGAGAGCGAAAGAGAGAAACAAAGAGAAAGGAAGAGGAGGACAAAGCGTGTTTGCCTTATGCAGGAGGAGGCATCATTGAACAAGTTGGTGGTGGCGGTGTAGAAGAACGACTCGCACATACAATTTGTGCTGCTAAAAAGACTTACGAGAGGGTGTTTGATGGACTCCCGAGCAGGAGCTGCAACATAAAGCTTTGGCGTGATCCATTTCATGCCCTAGTGCGTCGGAAGAATTTATTGTGCTCGAAGGAGTTGAGGGGTAGAGGCGAGGTCTTATGGGCTTCCTGTGGATTCCGATATGTAGAAGAGACGAAGGAGGAAGAAGAGGAGGAAGTTTTGTGTCGTTTATGGGTAGGAGTCGAACCTCGCATGCAGAGGAAGAGGAGGAAGATGCTCTTGTGCATATTAGTAGGATTCAGATCTTGCATGCAGAGGAGGAAGATGTGATCTCACGTGCGTGAGAGGGGCTTTCGACCGAGATNCCGCTCGTCTCCTTCCTAGGCAGCGAATTTCCCTCCCGCTCATCTCCTTCCTCGGCAGCGAACGAAATCACCACTCGTTCCTTTTCGTCTCCCGCGCTCGCTCCCTTCTCGATCCTGATCCCTTGCTCTCCCTGCTCGATCCCGTCTCCCACATCGAAGAAGTCGCAGACACCGCTCGACACCTTCGCCTGCTCGCTTCTTCCCTGTTCGCCTGCTCGCTTCTTTTCTGCTCGATCCCTGCTCGCTCTCAGACGTCTCCTGCCGCTGAACAGACCGAGTCTTTCGCCTCTTTCTCCCGATCAAAATTCCTGCGCGTTTCCTCCTCCATCTATCGGAGCCCCAGAGGCCTTGTTCGACTCCCCCAAACGATCGAAGCCCCGCTCGCTTCCCTCTCTGCACCGAAGCACCCTCACAGTCGCCAGAAAATTTTTTTTTTCTGCATCCTCTACTGCAGTCTCAGGTTTGCGCCCTTTATATAAATTTTATCCTGAATCTAATAATTTGTTCGCTATTTACACATTCCTTTATACAGATTAAATTCGTCATCACCATTAGCTTTATCCTGATTGCTTTTGCTTGGTTTTATGAGCTTCCTTTATCCATTGATATTGCTCTTTATTATTTAGATTTGAGCTCTTGATTTTGATTTTTATTGTGAAAGCTTCATGATTATGTTAAGATTGAAGAAAGGAATTTTCAAATTTGTAACACTCAATCCTTACATATTTATGTATCCAACATTCAAACTTAATTTTTTACATACATACCACTTATCTCCTACTTGTTTACATATCTAACACCTCAACTTCATTCATTATGTTTATGGCATTATGTTTGTATCACATAAAGCTTACTACTATTTCAACCTTTAAATACGATATGTATTTTCTCATGCATAGTCAAGGTAGTAGGTATGTAAAAAAAAAAAAATGGGTGGTGGGTTTGTGAATATGTAGGGATTGAGCGATGTGCATGCAAAGTCCCTTTAATTGCATTTCATTGAAATTGGGTTTTGATATGCAAACACATGTGTAGCGATTAACGTAGATATTTTGGGAACATTTGTGATTCTTTTTGAAAGCCTTAATTGTCGCCATTTGGATGATTTCATATGTCGTGTTTGGGTGTTGAAATTATAGCTTAAGTCGCTTGAAGTGGTTTACAAGTGTTGAAATTAATGTTAAGATGTTATTTGAGGTTGCTAATCGCTGTTGGAGCTTTAAGAATGCTGCTAGAGCCTTAAAAAAATTTTGGGAGCGCTGCTTGGGTTTTTAATTTGTTGTTTGGGAGCTGTCCGAGATACAAGGCTGCTGTCCACTGCTAATTAAATGCTGATTGGGAGCTTAGGATGGTCGTTTGGTGCTGCCCGGATGTTTAGAATTGCTGTTTAGACCTGTAGGAAGCTTAAGTTGGCCGTTTAGTGCTGTTCGGACGTTTAGAATTGCTGTTTAAACCTGTAGGAAGCTTAAGAGGGCTGTTTGGGTGCTGTAGTTGTTGCTTAGACCCATGAAGTTGATGTTCAAATTCATATAGAAGTTGTTTGGGTGTTGTAGTTGCTGTTCGGGGTCATATAAGTACTGTGAAAGTTTTTGGAGTGCTGTGAGAGATGTTTGGTGTGTTGTTAGAATTGTAGGTGTTGTATGGGCTTATATGGTATTATTTGGGACATAAATCACATGTTGTTTGAGGCATTTGGTGGGTTAATTTTGGGGCAATCAACATATTATTTTGGCAGTCTTTTAGTGTTGATTTACATGTGGTTTAGAATTGGTTTTACAGACTCCTTTTTGCCCACTGTTTTGAATTTCAATTGATTGTTATTTAAACGCTTTTAGGTCGATCCACTCATTGTTTTCCCCTTTACTGGTTTTGGAAGTGGGTCTACCTCATCTTTATTTTGTTTTACTTATTTTCAAATTGTTAAGTCAGAAAATGAGAATTCCTGATTTGATTAATTGGAAAATACTTATTTGAGGGTTAAATGTCTTAAATCACTTTAAACACAAGTTAAAACATAGGCTTCTAGATTTTTAGGAGCACACCCTAGGTAAGAGCCCGTTCACCTAGTCCTCAGTGTAGGCTTTCTAGAGCTTAGGCACACACCCTAGGTGAGAGTCCATTCACCTAGCCTTCAATGTAGGCTTCCTAGATTTTAGGAGCACACCCTAGGTGAGAGTTCACCCACCTAATCCTCAGTGTAGACCTCCTAGACCTTAGGTGCACACCCTAGGTGAGAGTCCATCCACCTAGTCCTCAGTGTAGGCTTCCTAGAATTTAGNTTCTTTCATATCAGCATATCGTATTTGTGTGAGCTTTTTTAGTTTCTTTATCATATCATTTTCTAGGATTTAATTTATGTGTCATTATTAATATCCCATTTGAAGCATATCAGTGTCTTACCATTTCATTACTTGTTTCGTATGCAAGATTTGTTTGCATTGCATGGAGATATTTATAGAATAAAAGCTTGAGGATAAAAGAATAATGCTTATAAATTCAACAAAACTTTATTAAAAAACCTTTAATAAATTAAAAATAACAACAACAATAAGCCTTTATCCCACTAATTATGGTCAGCTATATGAATCCTTTTTCGCCATTGCGTCCCATCTAGTGTCATATTTTCATTTAATTTTAAATCAAGATCATTTTTATACAATATGCCTAAGTTTTTCTAGGTCTATCTATGCCTTTCTTAACATAAGTCGAATATGAAACATCTACTCTCCTAACCGGATTATCAAATGGTCGACGTTTAATATAACCAAACCATCTAAGACAACTTTCTAATTTTGTTCGCCACCGGAGCTACACCAACCCTATCATGGATATATTTATTTCGTATTTTGTCTTTAAATGTCAAGCTACCTAACGTATTCTCATCTCGGTAACACTTTATTTTATGCTTCTGTTTTAATAAATTAAAGACAAGAAATTTTGTTTATTTAAAATTTCATAGAATATTGGAACGTGCACATATATGTAAAAATTTTAGGAAATTTTGACATTAGAATTATGAATTTTACATCTTATTATGCTTGTTGAATATCAATTACTTCATAAGAGTTGAAGTTTTTTAAGCCTGAAAATTTGATACAACATAGCAGTTGTAGCTTCCTTCGCAATTTTTAGTTTGAGCTCATCTGGTTTCAGTTTGGCTTTTCTGTTTCCCATGATTAACTTTGACATCATGGTGGCATGTGATTAGCGTAATAACCAAAATAATAATAAATAATAATAAATAAGTAAAAAAATTAAATAGAATAATCAATCTAAATGGCGACAATGGTTTGATGAATCTTTATGACAATCTCTTTCGTCTTTAAGAGTTGAAGAATTGATCTCTTCGTGCGTAATAGACCGAGAGAGAGCGAAAGAGAGAGACAAAGAGAAAGGAAGAGGAGGACAAAGCGTGTTTGCCTTATGCGGGAGGAGGCATCATTGAACAAGTTGGTGGTGGCGGTGTTGAAGAACGACTCGCACGTACAATTTGTGCGGCTAAAAAGACTTATTAGAGGGTGTTTGATGGACTCTCGAGCAGGAGCTGCAACATAAAGCTTTGGCGTGATCCATTTCGTGCCCTAGTGTGTCGGAAGAATTTATTGTGCTCGAAGGAGTTGAGGGGTAGAGGCGAGGACTTATGGCTTCCTGTGGATTCCAATATGTAGAAGAGACGAAGGAGGATGAAAAGGAGGAAGTTTTGTGTCGTTTATGGGTAGGAGTTGAACCTCACATGCAGAGGAAGAGGAGGAAAAAGAGTTCGAAGTAAAAAAAGAAAGGGTGCTCAATGAAGGAGAAATTTTTGTGTGGCAAGGAGAAGAGAGGAAGAAGCTCTTGTGCATATTAGTAGGATTCAGATCTTGCATGCAGAGGAGGAAGATGTGATCTCATTGCGTGAGAGGGGCCTTCGATCGAGATATTAAAGAATGAGTTTTAATATTTAATAAAGTTATTTAATTATATATATATATATATATATAAGTTTATTATATAAATGTTAAATTTAATTGCATTTGAAATCAGTATTCAAGCCATGGAAGATTAAGATTTGGATTAAGGAAAAGGTCGACGATAGTAAAAAAAGGTTAGGGTTTTAATTATAAAAGTGTTTTTTTAAATAATAATATTTAATATAAGTTTCAATTGCAATGATTAAACTTAAAGTTTAAGTATTAAAATCTTAATTAAATAGTATAATAAAATGAAGATTGGTAATTAACAATTAAAATAAATCATAATTAAGTAATGTGATAAAAATTTAGTGACTTTGAATATTTTATATATTATAGGGGTGAACTTGGATGGAGTGACAAAAATGAAAAACAAAGAAAATAATTTAAGATAGAGATGAGTACTCTTACTATTTGATTTATAATAGTATTTTGTTTCTTCTCAATCAATTGCATTAATAGTTATTGATATATATAAATTCGTTTATTAGTTTATCCTGATTTATATACTATCATTTGTATTAGGGCCTGTTTGGTTCCGATTTTTTGGGTGCGGCGCGGCCTTCTGCCGCGGCACTGTTTGGAAGACGGCTTTGTGGCAACGTACCGCGAAGCATGGGAGAAAGCGGGCAGCGGGATAAATCCCGCTGCCCCGCTTTATCGAGCGGCTTTTACCTCGTCGCCCCGCGCTCCTAGCGATCGATCCTCTGCTATCCCAGAACTCCCATGGTGCACCGTCCGCCCATATTTCGCGAAGCAAGGAGGTCTCTCCTTTCTATGCTCTTCTCATCTCCATTTCATCCTTCTCCCACGACTTTCTCTTCCATCAGAAGAGCTGAGCTCTTGTTATTTGAGTTCCCCAGCCTTTCAACTAGGGCAGCTTTCTTCTGTTCGCATCCTTCCCTGATGGACGAAGATCCAGGAACGACTGCCATTGATTACAGGTAAGACATTAAAAAGTTGATTTTTTTCCTTAAAAATATGGGGTTCACATATTTAATATATTTATTATAAATACGATTCGCAATTACATATTTAAAGTTTTTACATATATACATAAATTTTTTAAACAGTTTTACCAAACAGGGACAACTTGGTCATTTCTCCATAAACAGCTGCTCCACAGCTGTTTCACACAGCTGCACCAAACAGACAGCTAATTTCCCCGCAGCTGCTTCCCNTAGAAAATAATTTGCAATTACATTGAGTCTACATTTGATGTTGTTGTATCTAAATTATCATTTACAATAAATTACTTAAAATTTTTTACTTGATTAGGAGTTAGAACTGTATGAAAGCAGAATTGAGCGTAAAATATTATTGAAAGCCATCTTTTTGATGGAGATTCAGTCCATGTCCGAATAGAAAATTGAAACAATCATAGCTAATGTAGTTGATGAATCAATTGAGCACTCTAAAAGTAAAACTATTGATGAATTTTCTAATGATATTATTCCTATGATGAATGGTTATACTGCTATTCATTTTATCTTTAGTTCTTGGTTTAATGATTTTGAAATTTGAAAGAACAACGTCATGCTGAGAACAAAGTGGCATACATATTTTTCAAAAAATTTTTAATTTTTTTTTGATAATAAATGTATTAATTGAAGCTTGAAATATAAAAATCATCCATCTGATCTAGGCTAAAGTTGTTTAATTCATTAAAATTTATATTTAAACTGTTTAAGTTTGTTTTTTATATTGAAGTTGTTCTTTCAGATCAGCATATCGTATTTGTGTGAGCTTTTTTAGTTTCTTTATCATATCATTTTCTAGGATTTAGTTTATGTGTCATTATTAATATAGAAAAAATTATTTTTCCACCGTCCGACCGTCTATACCAGCCTTGGTTCATTCCAAACTCCAGGTCGGGTCGTGACAATTAGTATGCCACCATTTGTGCTACTATTTGTTTTCCAATAGTGTTGAACAATAATTTTTGGGGCTTCATGTTATTTCATAGGTAGCATTTGCATGGTCATCAATTTGAAGTGGATAAACATCAATGCTTATTCGAGTATGTATTGAATTTTGAAATAATTGGAGTTGAATTGAACTCATTTCCTGCCAACCATATCTATTAGCCTGTAGTAGTTGGACTACTTTGATTGAAAAAATTTCTAGTTTTAATTTTTAATCATATGTGTATGAGTTGGATGTGTGTTCTTTGAGTTAGATGCGTGGTTGTTGACCTCATTTTAGTGAGGTCTTAGTCTCCTACTCCCAGAACCCATAATCTAGCCTTAGGAGTTCCTGGTTGACCATCCTAGCGAACTAGTAATGGAGCCAACCTCCCGTAGAACTTCAAACCACTTCTTTACGCATTTTTGTGAAAAACTCGCACGAGGGTCCCCAAAGCACTCAACTTCTAGTTGCAAGGGCTAAGGACCAACATGCAGAGGGTCTGAAAATGAGTTCCTATAGGATCAGACGACTTTAGGTTAACCCTCGGTGACTCAGCAACGCACTTGTTGCATCACACACAATTTTGGCTTAAATTGACTCGTCCGCCGGCAAACTCGTCCGCACGACCCCGNCATCACACACAATTTTGGCTTAAATTGACTCGTCCGCCGGCAAACTCGTCCGAACGACCCTGGATGACGAAACGGACCGCGCCGACGCGTCCGGAATGTCGATTTTAGCTAGAAAAGACACATATTGCTGTGGTTCCACACTCACGCGAACCGCACAGAAACTGATGCATTTTTAGGTGTGCAGGTCAGGCTCAACCTAGGTTCGACTCGGGCCCGATTTGGGCTAGACACCTGCTCACGGATTTTGAATTTCAAATTCCAAAATTCAGGCGGACTATTTAAAACTCGTATTAATCGAAAATATTTGAATATTATTATTTTCCAATTAAATCCTTTGCAGGAAAGGAAATCATTAATTTCCCCGCCAAAGTTGTCCCGTAACAGCTCTTTCTCCAGCGGGCCTATTTTTTTCTCGCTCACGAGAGCCTCGGCTGGTTGCTTCCAATTCGAACGAAATCCTCCGCTCTCACCCGTCTCCTTCCTAGGCAGCGAATTTCCCTCCCGCTCATCTCCTTCCTCGGCAGCGAACGAAATCACCGCTTGTTCCTGTTCATCTCCCGCACTCGCTCCTGCTCGTCTCCCGCACGTTCTCTGCTGGATCCCGAATCCTCTCCTCTGCTCGCTCTCACTCGACGCCCGTATCTTCTCCACAGAGGGTTCCGGATTCGTTCACGCCTGCTCTCGCCCCGAGTCCCGCGCTCGATTCCAGCTCGTCTCCCCGCATCGCAACCGCAGACCGTCTGCTCGACACAGCTCTTTGACAGAAAGCCCTAGGCCGACCGAAACCCTTTCATTCGCGCTTCCAGACGTCGCTTGCCTCGCTTCAGCCCGCTCGACGCGCCTCCAGACGTCGTCGTCTCGCCTCAGCCCGCCCGACTTCCCCGACGATCGAAGCTCCACTTGCTTCCTTCTCTGCACCGAAGCACCCTCACAGTCGACATAAATTTTTTTTTCTGCATCCTCCACTACAGTCTCAGGTTTGCGCCCTTTATATTAAATTTATCCTGAATCTAATAATTTGTTTGCTATTTACACATTCTTTTATACAGATTAAATTCGTCATCACCATTAGCTTTATCCTAACTGCTTTGCTTGGTTTTATGAACTTCTTTTATCCATTGATATTGCTCTTTATTATTTAGATTTGAGATCTGATTTTTTGTTTTTATTGTGAAAACTTCATGATTAGTTAAAATTCAAGAAGGGTATTATTCAAATTCATAACACTCAATCCTTACATATTTACGTATCCAATATTCAAACTTCATTTTTTTTTATACATGTCACTTATCTCGTACTTGTTAACATATCTAACGTCCAAACTTCAATGCTTATCTACATACCACTCAAATTCTTCGTAGCACAAAACAAATATCACCATTTTAATTTTAATTTTTTTTATTTTTAAAA
>JXCR01145039.1:262788-274884 GCA_002079205.1 Phalaenopsis hybrid cultivar | reverse complement strand
TCAAATCCTCCTGGCAATTGGGGAAATTTGTTAATGCCACATATGAATCATCGGACTAGGATAAGTCTAGGGTCTAAGTGGCGAGGACGATGACGATATTGCTTATGTGTGCTTAAACGAGGGATACGAAGTGAAATTATTAGAATAGTATATCCAACCTCGAGGACCTTCCATAAGAGAGAGGAAAGGATCGAGGATGCTATTCACCGACCCTTGGTGGGATTGTTGCCCCCAATACTCTTAGGTTGTCAATAGTTCTAGCACGATTAGAGTGACTAATCTGTGGACTGTACGGCTTTACAAAATATTTATAAAAATAAAACAATCAATTTCTTTGCATGATTAAAAGAACTCTTCATAAAAAAGACTTAAATAATAACTTTTGCATGAAAAAATCTTCTCTATTAAAATTTATAAAGGTCCGCGGCTAGTCACTTGAATTGAGGTTAAGAACTACCTCCTGTAGATTGTCGAGTTGGCAACTCTTACTCAAGGTCGGGAAACACACAGCCCAGCTCTGAGCCCCACTTTCACCGTCTTATACCCGGTCCTGATCTTTCATGTGGTTATAGGTTTCTTTTGCTCGCGATTTCCACTACTCATTTTTTTATGACTTTCATGTTGGATTTTCTTGCTTTATTTATTTATTTATTTTCGCAAATATGTTTAAATATATTGCAAATCATGCTATGCTCGCAACACTAATAAAACAACAGTAGCAGATGCCCAGGTACGCTTTTGCAGTTTATCTACAACATTTTACTTTACTGCATTTTACCTTTCAAGTACATTTTTATTTACATGCAATTTGATTATTCTGCATGCAAACCGGTACTGAAACCAAAACATTGACACCAAAACTATGAAGCACAAATTACCAATCTCAAACACTTAAACCCTGGAACCATCGCGACGACAGGAGCTTGGAACCAACTTTGTAGGCCGCAGGACGAGGAGCTTGGAGCGAACAACAAGAAGATCTTCTTCAGTTTTATCTCTTCCTTAGCATAATAACAATCCATAGGACTTCGAGGTAGCCCGCCTAGCGCGACGTAAATCCTCATACTTCTTTTTAGACTCTTGTACAACCATGTTGTGCGACATGAGTCCTAACTCGATTTAGGTTCCGTGGTTGTTGTGTGGTACGACGTAAACCCTCCTTTCTCTGTGGGCTATTTGCATAATCGGGTATTATGGAAATGTAAGTCCCAAATAATAAAATTGGCAGGATTGAACATTCAAATAACATCATCTCTAAAAATGCAGCCACACAGTAGGATAGTTTGGGAAGTCACTGGGGATTCTCCTCAGGATCTGTGACATCCCCTACTTTTTCTTTTATGTGGACTCCTGAAAGAACTGTTCCTACTTGAGCCACTCCCACTTGTTTTTCCACGTCCTATCGTGAAAACTTAAACCTTGAATTCTTGAAGACTAAAACCACTGATCATTATCGAGAGTTTTCTCACATGACTTTCGTCATTTGAGATGTAATTAATTATTGGGGCTTGCCTCTACGGGGAACTTGGAACCCATGTAAAATAAACCTTATTTAATCCTTGTATTAGATAGGGGAACTTGTCGGTCACACATAAAAGGTTCGCAGACTAAATGAATGTCACAAATCTCTTAATTTGCAGGATCGGGTCTATCGCCGAAGTCTACACTTATCTTTCTGGAGGGTGTAGTATTCGTGGTATCAGACACGATTAAGCGAACTATTGGATGAATGAGATCCACTTGGTCTCATTTTTCAAAAATTAAAACATACTACTTTCAAAACCCAAACTATATATCTATTATATTAAATTAAATTTCAAAAATTATTTTCATATTTCATATTTTTCATAATCTATCGAAAAAGTTGACCGACAGTGGTCTTTGAATGTAGTATAAATGTGATCACCTAATTTCATGAAAAGTCCTCTCCATTTATCGATATGAGGCTTGATTTATTTTTTAATTTTCATTGACTGCTTTCCTTATTTAGTTTTCTTTAAATAAATTGTTAATTGTTATGGTAGTCTTCTTTATTTTATTCAAATTTGATATAACTGATGTCTTAAGTGCTGTGGAAGAATATTAGTTGCTATTGATTTTGTGCGGTTCAAAATTCTTGTTGATTTATTTGGATTTATTTGATCATTGAATTGTCATTTGGATTATAATTCTCGTATTGTCTAGTTTAAACCTNCAGGATGAACTCTACTAACCTTTCTTTTGGTTATGTTTAGGTTAAATTCTGTGGGTTGAAGTCATTAAACCATAACTTAATGATCTAAATTAATCATATGCGTGGAATTTTCTTTTTGAAATAAGCTATTTAATTACATATGCTTATTTTCTTGGTTGTAGGTTGTGATAAACGTGTTTCCTACTGCATTTCCTTGTGTTTTTATTTTTATTTGCCGCCTTATGTTTTTACCTCTTATGAATCTGTTCATTTAGTATTCAACGCCATGGATTGGCATAAGAATGCCACTTAACTGGAAGTATGGTGATGAAGTAACTCATCATCTTTGGTTCTTTTGTTATCGTAATTTAGCTATATTTGGATATGTAACTTTGTGTAAGCTTCAAGTGTTAGTGTGCATAGTACTAATAAAAATGGACCTTAAAAATGTGGCGACGGCCAATAGTGCTTAGAAATATGCATGGGGAATTGGTGAAGTGCCTACAATGCTGAATAAAGGAAGTGCATAGTTTATTCCTAATTGAAGTAGACTCTTAGAATGTGTCTTTCGTTCTATCTTTAATGTAGAAAAACCTTTTATGTTGAGAAAGAGTTGCTCATGTTACAAACTTTATTTGTTTTCAACATAAGCATCACTGTTTTTGGTAGTATTAGGCGTGGATTTATATTTCTCTAATGAAACTACGCACCATGTCAAGTCAGAATGCTAGTTTTCATTTGCTTGTTATTTCTCTTAAGCATTTATCCAATTGACGGGCTTGCTCAGCAATTGAAGTAGACTCTTAGAGAGCGTCTTCCGTTCTGTCTTTATTATAGAAAAACCTTTATGTTGAGAAAGAGTGGCTCATGTTACAAACTTTATTTGTTTTTAACACAAGCATCACTGTTTTTAGTAGAATTAGGCGTGGATTTATATTTCTCTAATGATGATACGCACCATGTCAAGGCGGAAAGCTTGCTTTCATTTGCTTGTTATTTCTAACGAGAATTTATTCAATTGATGGGTTTGTTCAGCACAAACATTTTCCCTACTGAAGTGACCAGCGTAAAAAATCAGATTATTATTTCTAGGGAGTCTAAAAAATATCAAACGGCCCACAACATGTCTAAAAGAACAATCTGTGACGCTAAAAATTCTGCTTTTAGTGATATTTATAATAGCTAGATGCTAAGGAGGGTGAAAAATGTATGTATAAACTAGCCAAACAAAGAGATAAGAAAAGTAAAGATGTAACTCAAGTAAAGTGTATTAAAGATGAAAATAAAAAAAAATGTTTTTCTTAGAAAAATATATTCAATATAGGTAAGTGAGTTATTTTGATAAACTTTTTAATGAAATATCTGAAAATATGATCGACTTTAGTGATATTAATATCGTTAATAAAAATAAAAAGTTTTTTTTAGTGTCGTATTAGTAAAAGAGAAGTTGATGAGGCTTTAAAGGAACCAAGGGTGGAAATTCTGTAGGACCTGATGATATCCCAATTGAAGTGTAGAAATATTTAGGAGATTTGGGAGTTTCTTGGTTTACTAAACTCTTTAATATTATTTTAAATACTAAAAAGATGCCTGAGGAGTGGAGGAATAGTATTTTGATCCCTGTTTTTAAGAATAAAAGGGATGCACAAGAGTGTGCCAATTATAGAGGTATTAAGTTGATGTGTCATATTTTAAAATTATGGGAGTGGGTACTTGAACATAGGTTAAGACGTATTACAAAGATTTCTCATAATCAATTTGGATTTATGCTGGACAGGTCTACTATGGAAGCTATACAGAAGTTTAGAGATAATAAGGAGGTTCTACATTTGATTTTTATTGATTTAGAAAAAGCTTACGAGAAGGTTCCAAGAGATCCTTTGGAGAGTTTTTGTGAAGAAAGATGTTGATATGACTTATATTGAAGTCATTAAAGATATATATGCTAGAGCTATTACTTGTCTTCGAACTGAAGGAGGATTGACCAAATATTTTCCTATTTATGTTGGATTACATCAGGGGTCGACTTTAAGCCCATATTCTTTTGCTTTTGTTATGGATGGTCTTACTGGGTATTTACAAGAGGATGTACCTTGGTGTATGCTTTTTGCTGATGATATCCTTCTCGTGGATAAGATGAGAGAAAAATCCCAGGACAAACTTGAATTATGGAGGTCTACATTGGAGTCTAAAGGCCTTCATTTGAGTAGAACTAAAACAGAATACATGGAATGTAACTTTAGTAGTAGTGGTTCTATTGACAGAAGTGTAACTTTGGGTGATCAAATTATTAAAAGGTGTGAACGATTTAGATATTTCGGGTCTGTTGTTCAAAGTATGGTGATATAGATGGGGATGTTAATAGTATAATTCAAGCTGGTTGGTTGAAGTGGAGGAATCCTTCGGGCCTTTTGTGTGATAAAAAAATACCGCTTAGACTGAAAGGAAAATTTTATAAGAGGGTGGTGAGACCTGCAATGCTCTATGCCATTGAATGTTGGCCTTTAAAAATAGAAGCATAATACTAAATTAAGTGTTGCCGAGATGAGAATGATTAGGTGGATGTGTGGCTTTACACTTAGAGACAAAATGTGAAATGATTATATCAGTGATAGGGTTGGTGAAGCTCCAGTGACGGACAAAATAAGAGAAAGTCGTCTTAGATGATTTGGTCACATTAAACGTTGACCATTTGATGATCCAATTAGGAGAATAGATATTTTAGATTTGACTCATGTTAAGAAAGGCAAAGGTAGACCTAGGAAAACTTGGGCTTATTGTATAAAAAATGATCTTAATTTATTAGAACTAAATGATAATTTGACACTAAATAGGATGCAATGGAGAAAAAGGATTCATGTAGCCGACCCCACGTTGTGGGATTAAGGCTTTGTTGTTGTTGTATTCATTCTTGGGTAAAGTTCTTTTCACGTAGTTTCCTCTTAACAAAGATGCTTCGAATATCTGCTAAGTTCATTGCTATATCAGATAATTCTAGCGATATTTGATGCTCATTGCTATATCTTATTTTATATAAATGGCCAATAATTATTGCAAGTAGGTTATTAATACTGAGAAATTTTGCTCTTTTTCTATTTCGTTTGTGGAGTTTTGTAATTTATACGCAGACAAGGCCACTCAAGAGAAAATGCTATTGTTTTTAAATGTTGCTAGAAGAGAGAGAATTGCAATAGATTGAATTTTACAAAATAGTTATTCTAGTACAAGCAAGTACGAGCCCATCTATAGCTGAAGGAAGGGAAGAATTATGAAAATACGGTTCATGAGAATTCTGTTAATAACGACGAGGTATTTTATTACTGGATAGTGCAGATTCTTACTTTAAATAAATTGGCTCTTGTGATAGCTTTAGGTTTGGTAACACTTCCTCATAAACACAAGATGATATAGAATATGTTAGTTTTAGTTTGAAGACAATATTGAGCATAGATTAAATAGTTGAATGTTTTATTGCTCGAATTTTATCGGTGTCACAGGAGGAGAATTGTTGATCTGGGAAACATCGAGTAGTGCAAATTGGGTGCAAATAGTTGTTAATAAGATTCAAGTAAAAAAAAGCTAACAAAAACACAAGTATCGTTAGAAGACATCAATAGAGAGTGTCGTTGTGGAACTTGTAGTGAGAATAAATGACAAGTGTGTTCTTCTTCGGAGAATAGATATAGATCATCAAGGTTTATAGATTTGCGAGAAATAGATGTGGCTCAATGCTCAATTGCTGACAGTAAGAAGATATGATAAATTCGAGTGCAAATTTGTCACTATTATAATTGTGTGAGAGAAAGTCAATGGAGATCACAACTTCAAGGACTGCGGCATCGAATGGAAGGTATTTGATGTAGATTGACAGCATTATCGGTTATTTTTCTCATAAAATGTTAGAAGGGGGAGAGAAGGATTTGCATTTAAACTTCAAAGAATTTACATTTTAGTACAAGCATTTTTTTTTTGAAAGCTCAAAAAGGCTTATATATTAAATAAAAAAAATACATATACAATGTGTGGCAGGGCCCAAGCATGACACTCTGCCCATACAAAAAACCACAAAATGTTTCAAACTAGAAAATATAGAAAATACATTAGATAGTAAAATAAAAAGCCTAACAATGTCGAAATACATAGTATCAGGTGGCTAGAGAGTGACTCAATTTGGTCTTGTCTCTGCCTCTAGTTCTAGGAAAGGAGCAAACTAATAACTTAGTAAGATGATTGTCATTGTCAGTAGTAACCAATGTATCATCCAATATGCTCCTGAGTTGGAGTCGGTCTCCATTCTTCTTCTTCCTCTTGGAATAGACCTGTCATTCCTCATCCGAAGAATCAGTCTGATGGGGTGGTAGAGCTGAAGCAGAAGGAATACCAACCGTAGTACTCATAATAGGTTCTAGTATATGTGAAGTATGAGTTGCCTCTACACCGGATACTTCCTGAAGAAGTGGAGCTACGTGACTCTCCTGATTATCAGTCCGAGCACTATCATTTGTAGGTAATAGTCCATCAGTATTGTTTTCTATGGGGTTTGAAGGTGTCAGCATCACATCACTCACAGTAACAGTAACGACAGGGGCAATAGAATCAGACACCAAAATCTATCATGTGTTAGCTTTCTCTCCAGGTGATACAGATATATCCTTGGAACCATCCTTATTCACTTGATCTTTAGATTTCAAATTAAGGTGAAGCTTATAACATTTATCAACAGTATGCCCAAACATCTTACAATGAGAACAATAAGAAGGTTTATGCTCCATGACGATTTATTGTTAATATTCATTATGCGTTGTGCCTAACCAAACTTCAGTAACATCAGACAAAATAATATCTCTTTCCACAAGTATTTTGACCACAGGAGGTCTAGTAAGGTTGAAAGTGAGTAGATCTAGCTTCATAGAGTCTCTAAGTATGACACCAATAGAGTAGAGAACTTGATGATGAAAAAAATGCAGCTTGAGATCAGATAGACTAAACCATACCAGTACAGTAGAAGGTTCATGATTGGGGTCAAAATCAAGATACCACTTGAGTAGCTTTATTGGTTTACCAGCAATGTTAAGATAGTTTTTGGAGAAAATACGAGTTTAGTCTTTAGACACAGTTAACTGAATCAAAACATGTCTTCCATCCATAAACCTCACTTTCCACTTTCCTGCTAATTTTAGATCATCAAAACTTTTTCCGATAACTTCCATAACTGGGTGTCACCACTGAAATCTTCCAATGAGAGCAAATTTAAATTTGTCAGTTAGGGTTGAAATTTCTGACTCAGAGAAAAATAGTGTTGTTTTCCCATTCTTACTGTTTGTATTCTTAATAAAGGGGCAGTCACATGTACCATCATGATTCTCTTTATAACTTGAGGGGAAGAGAACTGTCGTCTCCTCCTGAGGATTACCCACAACGTGAGCAAAAGAGGTTTTACCGGGCTCAGCCGAAGGAGGGAGCTCCATCACAGCAAGTCACAACAAGGGAGAAGAGCTGCAAGTCGGGCATAAGAGGTCTGGGGCGATGCTGCGTAGAAGAGAGGAAACGCAGATGACTGCGCGAAAGAATTTGCACAGAGGATGCCGGGGGTAACAAAGGACGTCGCGGAAATAAAGGATGTTGCAGAAGACTCGCGGACACTTCAGTGATCCCGCAGAGACGCGCACGACGCCGCAGAAGACTCGCAGACACTTCAGCGATCTCGCAGAGATGCGCACGACGCCCGCACATACGCACTCTTGTAGAAGATTTCGAGCTGCGAGGATGATGACACATGAAACAAACGAACACAAAAGGAGATTGAGCACGAGTAGTGGATCAGAAACCAGAGTTCGTCGTAACGGCGAAACCCTAGCGAGCTAGAGAAGATGGACAAAAGGATTCATTTTCATATTTCAATACAAGCATATATGTGTCTATATTTAGCAAAGTAGTGAATACTTAAGGAAAATACAATAAAATATAATATTTTCAATAATAAGGAATTATTGCAATATTAAATGGTACATGTTTTTACCATAAAAAGAGCATGTGATAATGTAGATATAATCATGGACGGTCTGTATTACTTTGCAATAAGAAATTCATTGATGGATAAGTTAAGCAATACTTAAATTAGATGGATGCATGACAATTAAAAATGGTAGATTTGAGAAATAGTTTTATTTGAGGGACAGTGTGAGCTCCATTTATTGAAGATATGATTGTAAAAAATAAATTTAGTTGATTTGGACATGTACAACTAAAGGTAAAAGATATACTAATAAGACCAAAATTATAATAAAATCAATAAGAAGGGTGCTTCAAAGGTAGTTTTGCTACAAGTTGTTGAGAATTGGGGTCCTATTGGTAAAAAGAAAACATTGAAGAAGTCTCATGATTTGTTTGTAAATATTGTACTACATTATTTAAGCCCATATTATGAATATACAAACTCGTTTTTGAACAATTCTTTTTTTTTTTTTTGGGTATCATAAACTAACCTAGCTATCTCACATCTTTGCCTTCCTAGTTGCGACTGTATCGTAAGGTTCGGTCACGTCGTCGCGGTCCTAGCGAGCTATGATGGTGTCTATCTTGTAGGGTTCGGTCACGAAGGTGTGGGATCGCGGTTGGTCACGTTGTCTACTTCCCAGTAAGCTCTGATCGTGATTATATTGCAGGATTCTCTATATGATGTCATCCCAAATGTGCTATCTCAACTATATCTTGAGGGATTTGGGCAGGAGAGGGTTTCTGTGGTTTGTTGTGAGATGGAGTCGAGCGTCACTGTGCAAGGACAGGGGGAGGCGAGAAAGAGGAACAAACTGGGAGAGATGCGTGACTTCTGTGTACAGGATGTGGAGCGGAAGTATAGAAAGAAAGGTTGATGGGGAGGATCTCAATTTTGAGGTTCAAGTAGATCAGGATCGAGTCAAGAAGAGGTAGGAAGTCTCAAGAAGAGGAAGGAAGTCGTGTGTGATCTAGACTTATTGAGGATGTTAGGAGAAGGAGATGGTGCAGGAGGTAAAGGATTGGAGCATCTGAGGAAGATAGATTTTGAGGTTCTGAAGGTCTTGATCGGACTCATATAGGGAGCTGGCATCTTGACGAGGTCCACTACCTCAACACGTGCTCCGATGCAAGTGAAGCTGGATCTCCCTCTTGTGGATCTGAAACTAAATTTCTTTATTGGTCACATCAGATCGAGGTTGCTTTAGTAGGGAAGAGACTGAAGGGATATCTGATGAGAGTTGAGGCCGAGTCAAAGTGTGACAGTGCCGATGGAGATGAGTGGAGTGCCACACGTGCCTTACTTTATACATGGCTTCTTAACTCGATGTTTCCATCAATCGCCTCATCAGAAGATGACATTCGAAAAGTGAGGGATATCTGGGCAAAGCTGAAGTGAATTTATTCTGTGACGGTGAACCACATAGAGGGTTTTTTAGATTTAGCGTGAGCTAGAAATAGTGGTACGTGGTGATATATCAATTCAGGAATACGTCATAGATTTGGAGCGAATTTGTGCAGATCTCATTTCTCGTCAATGTTGAGCTTTAGCGATCTGAAATGCAAGAAAGAGATCTTTACACAGATGAGGAGTATGCAGTTTTTGGTCTATCTGAACGCGGCCATTCATCAGAGGAGTTCAGTCCTCCTAGCTCAGATGACTATTCCTTCACTAAATGAGACCATTGCTGCAATGTTACAAGAGGAGAATAGCATGAAGCTACGCTTTGAGCCGAGTGGACTTCCGGGTGCGCAATCAGGGCTGATTGTCTCGAGCTCAGGTATGATAGGTGTCCAGGAGGAGAGTTGCAAGTGTTATAACTGTGGTGAAGTCGAACATTTGAGAAAGACCTGTCCTAGGCCACTTAAGGAAAGAGTGACAAGTGGACATGCACATGGTGGAGGTCGTGATGGTCAAAATGGTGGAAAATAGGGGTACTGGGCAAATCTGATGGTAACAGAGGAGGGAGAGACGTGTGATTTTTACCAAAGAGGATTACAAGTGTCTGGAGGTGATAGCTGCTTAGATAGTTTGAATAACTACCTAAAGGAGTGCTAATTGGTTTCGCCTCACTCATGTTGAATCTCTTTAGGATCTTCTCAAAATACTCTGCCTGAGATAAATTTAGTATTCCTGCACTCCTGTCCCTGTTGATTCTCATCCCAAGGATCTTTATGATTGGACCAAAATTCTTCATCTCGAACTCACTTGATGAATGTTTCTTCAAGTCCCTAATTTTCTTTATATATGCTCCTGCAATCAACATGTCATTTACGTACAAAAGAAGCAAAATATAAAATTACCAAAATGTTTGATGAAACAACAGTGGTATGCTTGACACTTCATGTCCTCGTGGTCTAACATGAACCTGTCAAACCTCCTGTACCATTGTCTCGGGGCCTGCTTCAATCTTAGAGACTCTTCTTCAATCTGCAGATCAAACATGCTTTGCCTGAAACCTAATAACCTCGTGGTTGCATCATGTATAGCTCCTTCTCTGGATCTCCATGCAAGAAAACTGTTTTTACATCCATCTGCTCCAGATGTAGATCTTCCTCTGTTACCAGACTCAGCACAACCCTAACTTCGTCATTTTTTTTCACTGGAGATAAGATCTCTGTGTAATACACTCATTTGTTCTGCTGGAACCCTTCACAAGAAGGCTTGGCTTGTAGCACTTGCTATCACCTGACTCCTCTTTCAGCCTGTAAAACCACTCGTTGTGCAGTGCTTTTTTGCTGTTGAAGAAAAAACAAAAATTAACAGGAGATGAGGCTGAGGAAACTTCTAGCCAGTTATCATCAAAGGGTAACATTTCACTTATGCCAACTTTGACAAAGATGCTTGTGATACACATGCTCTTGCATCTATTTTCACCGCAGGATCAACAAAATTGATAGTAGATTATGATGCATCTTGACATGCGTTAGATGATACTATAGAGTTTTCTTTCTATACCCATAGTAGTACTAGAGAACATCTAGATTGTTAGTGATACAAACTCAACCTAAAGTTGTAAGGGTACAGTGAGGGGTACCAATTATATGACTTTGACCAATATTTTGCTTGTTTATTTTCTAGTAAATCTTTTATCCGTGTCGTTATTTTCCAACTAAATTATGTTATTTTTTAAATATTCCTGAGGTGATCTTTCCTAAAGAAAGAGATGGGCTGGACATTTGAGACTGGAACGTGGCATAGTGGATTTTAATACTTGAACCGGGAGAGGATGAACTCTACTTTGATATCTATGGTAGAGAGTGGAGTAGGAGAATCTGGGAGGAGTGTGGAGGATGTATTGCCGCTACATCACAGACGCATGAGACTTATTTTAGTTTATTGAGTCGGTTGTGTAATTCTTTATATGAAAAGACAAATAAACAAAAAATTGTTTGTGTTGCTTGTGAGTTTGACAAGCTTATTAGAACTCTTATATTAGTTTTGAAAATATGAGTTTTGGTATTTTTGACTCGATTTATTCTGATGTTTGAGGATCTTGTTTTACAAGTACTATGAATGATTATTGATATTTTGTGACTTATTAATTGTTTTCCTCGTGTTACTTGGTTATATTTGATGAAAAATAAGGGTGATATATTTGTTTGCTTCAAACATTTGAACAAGACAATCCAAACTCAATAGGATGCAGTAGTAAAACTATTGAGGTCTGATAATGAGAGAGTGTACCAACAAAATATTTGGGGAATACTTGTCATCCTAAGGGATACAATATCAAATCACATGTCCATACACACTGACATAAAGTGGAGTGACAGAAAAATAATTGACACCTTCTAGAGGTTGCCCGAAACTTGATGATCGTAATAAATGTCCTAAAGCATTTATAAGGGCAAAAAGTTTGACATCTGCTCAATTGATTAATAGGATTGATTAATAGGGTGTCATCGAGGATGTTGGATTGAAAATC
>JXCR01145039.1:203696-256541 GCA_002079205.1 Phalaenopsis hybrid cultivar | reverse complement strand
GTTATTGGCAAAAAATAGAATCATTGTTATCCCCGTCAAAAATTTGGTTTGCATCAATGGAGTTGTTGTTGAGCTTCACCACCACTAAGTGCTTAATTGTCATCCCGAATATAGCTCTTATCATATATGATATATTATTTAAATAAAATTTGGTTGGCTAGAATTTATTTAATTATAGATTTAATAGTAATATATTATCATATTAAAAATATTTTTAGATTAATTACTAATTATATATTTATTTTTATTATTAATTATTCATTATTTAAAAATTAACATGCATTACTTATTTTTCATTCTCTTATATTATGCTTGATCCAACTGTCTTTGATTTTTTTCAATTATTTTTGTGATTGATAAATGGTTTCACATGATGAGTTACTTTATAATATTGGTTCATTTAGATTTTTTTGTTCTTATTTCAATTTTATTTTCTCTATCTTTGAACTCATTCTTATGTGAATATATATATTATAGACACAAATAACAACATGTGGGTGAGTTTATTTGCTTATATGATTAATTTAATTGTTTATTTATTTAGATTCGTAAAATTATTTATTATATTATTTATATAAAAATTTAGATATTCATTTGAACTTCTAAGTCATTTATTAACTCGTTTAAATACTCACTCAATTGCCATAAATAAATCAAGTTCAAACATTGAAAAAATTAAACAAGTCAAGCTTGAATAATATGTAAAAGCTCTACACAAGCTAAAGCTGAACATAAACAATTTATAATTAAACCAAGCCAAGTCCTAACTATGATATACATAGCTCGACTTGGCTCGATTACAACCCTAACCACGCACTAAAAACAACAATGCTTCCAGGCTTGCTATAACCAACAAAAGTTTTAGCAAAGAAAATTAAGGTGTTCTTTTAGTGTCTACTTTTGCTATTAACATTAAAACGGATTCCAATTTCCTGAATTTTAGTCACAACAGAAAAATGACAAGTTTAGGCTGAAAGTCAAAGTAGATCAAGTAAGTTTGTGGTAAACCTACGACATAAAACCATTTTACATGCATTTCTTCTACTTTCATGCATTTCTTCTACTTTCAACCCATTACGCTGAAAACAAAAGAGAACTTAAGAATCAATAAATACAATAAAAAGCTCTAATTTAGAAACAATAGCAAGATTTATCAACCAGAAAGATAAGAATTAAACCACAACAAAATTTTTGAAATGTGAAATCTCCAACCAAACCAAGATCATTTCAATTCATTAACAAGGAAATGTCTTGAGGTTATTTAAAAGACTAAATTATGAAATCAAGACCTTTCGAACCTATCAATTAGCTATATGTATGCCATATGAGTTAATAATTTGACACATATAAACAGACAAATTATTACCTTGTCATCGTCCAACCCAGCATCCTCAAATGCCGAAAAAGCATCTGCAGACAGCACCTCGGCCCACTGCAAGTTCAATGTATATATATCTTCTTATTTACCAATGAATAGATAGCAGAAGAAAACCCATAAGAAAACTTTTAAATGCATTTCTAGAACAAGCAGGCAATGATCAATGAAATATCAAGGGAAAATGTTCACTTACCGAATTAATAATGATAAATTGAAATCTTGTCATATTTGTAATAAGGTCTCATTTGGTTGAATGAAGATTAAAATTATAACGAAATTTGCAAATCTTACTTCTGAATGAAAAAATTGAAAAACTACTAGTTCGGCTGCAGTTTTAACAATAAATTTCAATCCATTGCTTAAGCGGATGAATATCTGCTCTGAACTCCTTTATTTTTTTTTTTTGGCTAGAGCTCAACTATCAGTCCATGAAACTAAATTGGCACCATAACGTAATGAGAGCTGGGCACAGATCAGTTGCAACTCACCATAGCATAGTCAGCAGATGCCAGAGTTTTTTGACTTTGAAGCCCAAAAAGTGTTAGAAAACTGAAGAAAGGCTGTTACAACCTTGCCTGCATTAGTCGGGCAGGTCAAGCCCTCAGGGGCCTTATTGCAAAATTCTCAATCATGGTTTCAATTTCACTCATTTTGTAATCAACAATTGAAACCTTGGATGATAGAAGTTTTTTGGGGTATAAAATATGCTTTCTTCTAATTACATCCAATTCTCAAACATTCCTTTAACTTGCAGCAAGAAGCCATAGAAAAAATGTCACTATTTGGCTAGGAACCATACAGACACACATTTTACACTGGAAAACTCCCCAAGGACTCTCTCGACCGCATACTCTTCCTCCCCTGTCCATCTTGGTAAGAACCAGTGGTCCCTCTGAATTCAGAGACAGGTAGAACCAGCGATTTCTTCAGTTTTCCTATATTTGGTTAGTAATTTTTTACCTTCTAGTAGTTGCTACAATATTTATCCATGAATCACGTTGTAACAGCAAAAATTTTTTTCCTTAAATTAGATCCTCAGTTGTTTTCCCGGCTATATTAGAAAGTGCTTATCCTTATATTTGTGCCAGGTTAGGCGCATTAAAAAGTATTTTTAAGGCTTGACCTCAGGCAAAAAAAAGGCGAGCAATCCTCCAAATGTGGAAAGAAATAAAAAAGGGGCAAGAGACAGGTGCAACAAGTCGTTGTTTCTACCAGACGCACACCCCTAAACCGCCTAGATGCGGTCTCAAGAGTATGTAACACTCTTTAATGCCCCAAAATAAAATCTGTGCCTTCTCTTTTTTACAACATTTCTCACGCCTATGACATCTTCCTCCCTAAAATAGGTGGACTCATATCGGCTAAATCTTATCCTGTAATTTGTTTTGTTGATTTTAATTTATTTATACCCTTATTCAAATAAACTGCGAAAAATACATTTAAAACTGCTTTTAAATAGCCTCTATTAAAGTAAGAAATTATCAAGTAAAACCAAGTATTAGAAGCACATTAACAAGTCCAGGAAAGTCATGGTCTTGGAGGAAGGTGAATTGGTGTAAGGCTAAATATGGAGTGATATTTAGCAGGTTCATTTGGAAAGATCAAGCCTAGAACTGATGATCCATGCAGAGTTGACGAGAGGATTAGTTGTAAAATTCATCTATCGGGAGGATAAAATATTTCTGCTATTCTTCAATATTGCTGATTTTTGACATGTTATAATGATTTAAGTGATTTCGATGAAAGCAAAGCCCCTCCTGCATGGGGAGTGAAGCGGGAGCAACATTAACTGTTCCTGCAGGAGTGAACCCAATATTTCCATCCCAGGACGGTTCTTCATAATCTAGATCGGTTCGGTTCAGATTTTTCCCAAACCCTATTGGGTCAGCCAGTCCTTTAGGGCTTCTATTCACTTGCTTTAATTAGGTTAAGAGTTTCTTTGGTAGTTCTATTATATATTGCTTGCTTTGGACTGGTGGAGACAACTTGTCTGTTATTGTGTTACTGGGGAGTGAAGCGGGAGCAACATTAACTGTTCCTGCAGGAGTGAACCCAATATTTCCATCCCAGGACGGTTCCTCATAATCTAGATCGGTTCGGTTCAGATTTTTCCCAAACCCTATTGGGTCAGATTTTTCCCAAACCCTATTGGAGCTGCTGTAGGGTGGCGCTTGAGGCGCCTGAAACGATATAAGACAGATTAAGGCGGTACGGGGCAGTACGGGACGAATTTTGAAGGCTCCAAACGATTCAAACGCCCTATGTAGTGATTCAATGCATCTAGACACTTTGGAATACTCTTTAATGAAGGGATGTGTCTCTTGAATGAATGGACATGTCTTTTGGGATTCAAAAGATGTGATTTTTTAAGAGAATTTGGGAGGGAATTTTGAAATTTTTTTAAAGGAGGCAGTCCCTAATTAAAAAGGAGAGGAGCCTAGGGCATGAGTGTGGCGTGAGAGTAAGAGCAAGGTCTTGGAGAAGAGATGATTTTCTCCTAGAGTTGTAAGAGGAGAGGAAATGTGAGAGATTTCTTCTTCATTACATTTCTAGGAGAGAATTAAGTGTGATTGTAAAGAGAAAAAGTGCTTAAGGGGAACTTCTATAGATTTGCTTGAGAATAAGTGTGAGATAAGTTGTGTTTTTTTCTTTATTTGTTTTGTAAATTTGTATTTATATATAAAATCCGTGTTTTGTCGTATTATACTCATGAATTCTAAGTAGTCTTTTTTATTCTTCTATCTACTCTGAGATATAGTTTTGTGAAGAAATGGTTTTGTTTTAAAAGATTTTAAATGTAAAAAATTTGTAATGATTTCAACTTCGATCTTCATTTACTTTTTGGTTTGAATAATTGAAATGTTACAATGTGTTCAGAAATATATGATCCGAAAGGGCTATGATTTCTACAACATAGTGAGACACATTCAATTCCATGGGAGAAGATGTCATCCATGGTGTTGAGTGCAAATAAATAGGAAAATATATTTTGTCGGACGCAAAATTGAAAATTTTAATATAACAAATTAAAATCCTCAATTTGGTCCAATTGATTGGAAACTAATGCGAGATTGTTAGCCCTCAGGCGAGGGAGTAGTGAGAGCTTTGGAGTGACAGCCGTTATCCTCCCAACCTAATCACGGAATTAGAGATCAAACTCTAGATTAATCAATGTTATTTATGCACTTGAAAGAATGTAAATAATATGATCGCTCCTATTTTACACAAATTAATTTTTATATATTTTCAAATGATTTTAATTTCTTCAAAATCCATATATTCATCATAAAGAGGAATGATGTTTTCTTAAATTTGAACTCTTCCTCACAAAACCTTGTTTAGTCTTAGTAAATTTAACTCTGAAGTTTAAAAATTAGTTGAGTAAACTTAGTTCTTTTAGTTACATTTCTGTTAAAATTCATTAAACTCATTTTAACTTTTCTTTCTTACTTTAATTTTTATAGTTTGAATATTGTGATTTATGTTATTATCATAAAAATTTTCATCTTCCAAACTAAGACTTAATAGTAGTAGACTAGAATTAGCCTAAGATATTTCTTGTTGCGCTTCTCTGTAGGATTGATACTGTAGTTTTTAAAGAAAGTCCAATATTACTTGAAGCAATACGTGTACTTGCGTAGAACCACTAGTGTGTGAACTATTTTATATATTTTATAACATTTTGATTTTGCACATTAATTACTTAATATAAGTTGGGTCAAGTTTTGCCGTATTTTTTAAAGTTAAATTATTGCGTAATTTCAGGACGAGCAAAGTTTTTGACACTGTTACCGGGAATTTAAATTGACATAAAACACACAAAAAAAATAGCACACACCAGGGGCGCATCACCTCCTCCATAGACAGCAGCCGAATCGTACTTATCCCTTCCAAAACCTCATCATTCAAACATAATCCTCTCACCTTACCCCACTACAACACCCCTACTAGTGTATCAAAACACTTTTCACTTTTTAGGAGCTCTAGAGCGGTGCCACATATTTAACTATATGAGACATAAGTTTTTAACAAATAAGATAAAAATATAGTACCCAGATAAAGCCCGAAAACTTAATGTATCAACATACTCATAGCATCATCAATAAAATTATCAATAAATTGTACTTACCAAATTGATTTAGTAATAGGTGAGCACGTTTATTTTATATACTACTAAGAAAACTATCTCCTATTTTGAGGCTTCCGTGATTGACATGATTGACCTAGAGATTGAATTTGTGAGCATCAAGATAATACTAAAAGCACAGGACTTCACAAATTACAATACAAGAAATCTTCCATTTTCGCACTAAAATTAAAATTAATTATAGTTGAGTGCCCAAGAACACTTTTCCAATACCCATTACTTAAGAAAAAATAAGAAATGAATGAATGACAAGAGCAAAGAGGAAAAATCAAGGCTCGAGGCTCCATACCTTGTAACTGTAGTATCCAGCTGCATATCCACCTACAAGGCACCCATAACAGAATTAAACACAATAAATTTTGGAATAGCAAAAAAAAAAAAGAAACAGTAAAAAAATTAATGAAGAAAATGGTAAGGAAAACCTCCAAATATATGACTGAAACTGCAAAGAAATCTGTCCTCTAACAAGGGAGGAATAACTTGTGTTTTACTCCCTACTCTTTGATCAACATCAAATATTGATTCAGGCCCGCCAGGAATATATTTTGTATGCAGTTCCAAATCTATACTAGCAAATCGTATCTGCCGATTGTGAAAAGTTGAACAAAATAAAATAGAATACATCAGACATAAAAAAACTCCAATAAGAGGCCCAAGTAACCGCACACACAAAAGTCTAGCTAAGTAAGAAAAAAAAATTGATAAACTTGCATGAAAAACTCAAGCAAATAAAGGTAGAAAACATTTGTCTCGAGATTGAACCATCATAGAATCTATACTAATAGGGCAGGGGCATAGAAAATGGCTCATATAGTGAATTAAATTAAGCATGAAGAGGACAAAAGATTTACTTAGAACAGGACAGAAAAACTTATTTGCATCAAAATTCCCAGAAACAAACAGCATTATGATAAAAATAAAGATTGATTTCATTCTTCGCCTTAAAAGAGGAGTAAATTTTATGGTCAAATACAGGAGCAGCACTGACAAGATATATGGTTAAAAGCTAATAGCATATCCAACTGCTTTCAAAGTTCACTACATAAACTTCTTGACAAGGAATAGCATTGGCAATAAATTTTTTTGGAACAGTTCTCAGTGATCAATAGATCGAAAGCAGATGGGCAACCCTTGCTTAAATGTCATGATCTTATGTAGAGATCATTTTCCTCATCTTTTCCAGGATTCTATTTCAATTTAATTATTATTGGTTTTTATTCTTGATATGTTTTAAAAAAATTATCTTAATCATGCAGGAAGACTCGATGCACATTGAGACAAAGAACTCTAAAATATTTAATTACCTATACTCCAATTCAAATGAAGTGTCTTAATAGATGAGCCAGTTGATATCAAGCATAGCTCGATCTGGGTCCAAGTGAGCTCAGATCATGCACTTAAACTATAGTAAGAATATTTGAGACATATTTTAGGGGACAAAATGATCTCAAAATCTGACAAATTTATAGTCAGATCGAGTGTCTTGATGAGGCAAATCTAACAAGCCTAAGATCGCTTAATTCTGATTATTAAATAATTCATATGCCCCTAAAATATCATCCGATCAAACATTTTATGTCGTAGGATGGAGTGATCTAGAGTCCAACAATATTTATGGATGACACTCTCAAAATCTATAAATAGAATCTCACTCCCTTTATGAAGGGGGGAGGAAAAAACTGAAGGCGCTCCATCATCGGACGACCATTGCTCAACCACCACTAACGTAATTTTTTGACCACCGAAGTCGTGTCGCCTCCACCGTCAAACCACCGCTACCCAACCACTACCATTGTCATCGACAGACCATTGTCGTGGACCACTGTTGTCAGTCCACCACTATCATCGAACCATCATTGCTTGACCACCATTGTAGTCGTTGCCAGATCATCGTCGTTAGGCTGCCACCATCGACGAAACAACATCGTCTGATCACCATCATTGCCACGGCTAGACCACCGTTGTTCGACCACCTCCATTGCCACTGTCGAGCCACTGNCCATCGTTGTTAGGCTGCCACCATCGACGAAACAACAACGTCCGATCACCATCATTGCCACCGCTAGATCACTGTTGTTCGACCACCTCCGTTGCCACTATCGAGCCACTACTGTCAAGTAGCCCCCATCGCCAAACTACTGCTACCCGACCATTGTTGTCAAACTACTGTGTACGGGCTGCCACAATCTGTCACATGACCTCTATCGTCGATCTTCCATCACAACAACCGAGTTGTCGCCACTTCCCCAACGAATTTTGTCACATGACCTCTAGAAGCTATGGAGTTTGATCAGCAAAAGCGCCACTAAATCCAGAAAAATTAGCAGACTTCAAATTAACAATTGGCCTTTTTTTCAATATTTGGGAAAATCCTCTTATAGCATTTATTTCTCTCAATTGATATCTCCATATCCTTATGTGTTAGCAACACAATTTGGAGTTTCACTCAACCAATCATGACAATAACATCTAATAAAAAATGCACTTATAAGTGACAANACGGGCTGCCACAATCTGTCACATGACCTCTATCGTCGATCTTCCATCACAACAACCGAGTTGCCGCCACTTTCCCAACGAATTATGTCACATGACCTCTAGAAGCTATGGAGTTTTGATCAGCGAAAGCGCCATTAAATCCAGAAAAATTAGCAGACTTCAAACTAACAATTGATCTTTTTTCAATATTTGGGAAAATCCTCTTATAGCATTTATTTCTCTCAATTGATATCTCCATATCCTTATGTGTTAGCAACACAATTTGGAGTTTCACTCAGTCAATCATGACAATAACATCTAATAAAAAATACACTTATAAGTGACATAATTAATAAAAGTTAAGATTAATAAAGAATAGACATCAAATCAAATAATATCTTGGATTGGGAGAGTATGCTAAACAATGAAGAATAGAATTGCTTTTATTACATCGTTCTACTAAAATCTCATATAAAATTTTATAAAAATTAGAGTATTCATTGTCGCCCTTTTCCTCATTTCGATATATAACATCTTTCATCTTTTCTATCATAAAATCCCACATATTGTAGATAAAGAGACAAAGTTTATCTGTATCAGTCAATCTCAACATGCCATATGCAAATTCTGTAAAATCAATAATATAATTAAGTTTATCTGATCACACATCATCCAAAATTTTTTTCTTCACAAATTTTGCCTTGTTTATATTATCTTCATGGTACAAATTCCACTTGTCACTGATCATCATTAGTTGTAACCCTTGTTTGATTACTTTGACCCACCTAAGCATTATTATGCTTGATGCAAAATGCGTCTCTACAATGGCCAACATTTGCAGTTTCACAAGCTCATTGAACATTGATAATCTCTGATATCGGAGTTAACTCAAACCACAATAGAAAACAAAATTATTATTGATGGCGTTCAAAAAGGTACTATGAATAACGACACTCAAAATAAGAACACAATGACACAACACAAAAAATAAATGACAACAAAAACAACACTTTTAGGAGGATGACGGTTCGAGAGCCGGTGGTCGGCTGGAAGGGAGCAAGTTGGAGGAAACAAGAGGGAGTGCTTAGGAAGGTTGTAAGGGTGCGAGGGTTGGGGGCTACGTGGGCTGGGATGATATCGGGAGAGTTGGGGGTGACAGGCTGGCGGTAGAAAGCCTGGGAGGGAATAAATGGTAGGTTGGAAGGGGGGTTGAGGAGTAACAGTTGCAGCTGGTGTGGGAGGGAAGGAATGCGATGACAACAGGCTTGTGGGGTGGCTGCCAATACAATAGGCGGTTTCCTGATTGGGCGGTAGGGAATCCTGTAGCTGGTCATTGGAATAAGTAGGGTGCAAGTTGTAGATGACAACAACGAAGGTTTGGGAACTGCAGAAGACAACAAAATTGTCTTTGGCGTGCTGAATCAAGTACAACGAAGGCAGAAGGGAGGATGCGGAAGAGAGAAACATCAAAGATAGCCACCACCTTGGAACGAGATACAACCGGAGCATCACTTGTCCTCAAATATAGCCCTGGAAGAAGAAAAGAGGATGTTGCGACTATCCTTAACAGAAACCTGAAAAAAAAACTCTTAAAACATAACTCTAAAACAGTGAAACAACATATAAATAAAAGATAAATAGGCGGGAAACAAAACCAAAAAGGTGGGAATAATTTTCGCCCAATGAAAATATGAAGAGGGGTCGGGACCAAACCCTCTCTAGTCGGACCGGCCTTGCCCCAAAACCCGGCATTAGTCTTCCTAAGTTAGGGGAGCTTCAACCTCATTAGTCGAAGCTTTTTGTCTCCTAATAGTCAGGTTGGTCATGTTGTAAGATCTCGGTAAGTCAACCCTATAGGTGGTGTAATTTCAATAAACATCTTGATAGAAAAGGTATTCGTCCTCTTTTGGCACAATCGAAGTCGATGTTACACAACGATGTAGGTTCTCCGGAGTAAAATTTTGAGCAAGTAAATATATAATATGCTTCTTCCACTCCCCGGACTCGGTTGGATGTGTCTAATACACAAAGATGTAAAAGGATGTCACTCTGGAACGATATCTCTAGCAGGTTGGGCCAACCTGACGTGTAACCACTCATGAGAGACATTTTCTTCTAAGGAAAGACCTGGATCCCATTGTAAAATATTCTTCCTCCTAAGGATCCTGAGGTAATTCCCACCATTGAGGTTCATCCATCCTGCTTGATCTTCTGTCGGGAGGAACATCGTCGAACCGATTTTGATCCCCATATGACTCGCGACTACCTTCTAAAAGTAACTTAAAATCTTCCCATCTTTGACAGGTTGGGCCTCCGTCCGAAGGGGCAACTCAGGAGGTAAACTATATATCTGAAATACCAGAAATTCGTTTATCTGAAATTGACCGGTGTCTAGTATCGACCGCTTAAAACTCATGGTCCTTTTGGACATCCAAAGACAATTCTGTTGATGTTCCTCTGAACATATGCCCAACGGTAGCTCGAGGCACCACAATCGCATAGCGCATGAATGCCCCTTACATCAAAGTCACTGTCATCTAGAACAGCTAATGTTACCTCAAATATAATCCCTCTTATCGTGTCAAATGGAATTGATAGCATCTCTTCCTCGTTGGCTGCAAGTTGGGAATCCTCTCTGAAGTCTTCATCATTTCTCGGATCAATTGCCATTGCCCAAATTTTTCAACAGCACTCAGCTCAGTGAAACAAATCACCCTCTAGTTGTGCAGTTAAAATTCCAAAATTCGTACACTTGCAACACTTCTTGGTTGTGATAGACTTGGGGATGTGAATTGGTTTTATTTGTTCTCTACTTTGAATCAGTTTTTCCTCTGACAGGGTTGTCTTGGGTCCGCTTGTGGGTGTATTCTGACTGCAAGATCTTGAGGTTGAAACACGCCTGTAAGATGTGGGGGTAGCTCGGTGCTGTGGCCTCTCCACCTTTGAAGCTAAAGGCTGCACCCTCTGTCTGTGGTAAGCTCATAGGAACTGGCGATGTCTCCTGCTTCATCATCAAGTTCTCTTGTTACCTCCGTCGGTGCTCCCGATTACGGTCTAGGGTAACCTCTTATTGAATTTATCCTCAATGTCCGCAAGCCACCACTGAAGTTGTCAAATCTCTCTTTGTATCTCCTCTCGGGTAGGCTCGGGCATGTATATCTTCAGTGACATAAAAATTTCCGGAACCTAAAATTAAATATAATATAAACCGGTCTGCTCCTTTTCTTGGTTTGCTTGTTTTAGGCTTAAGTGTGAAGAAATAACAAAATATAATTTATTTTATCTTAAATTTAGAGAAAAAAAATTTAAATAGCCCAGTTTAGTCTTGAACCCCTTGCAAATTACATAGAGATCCATAAGGCACTTCAACTTATGTTAAGTTGAGATCCACAAATGTTTGAGTAGGAATACCATTAGCATCTACAAGATCAAATAAAATTGGTTCAAGAATGAGGAATAAGCATGCCTAGAGGCAATGGAGTATAGATATGAGCCTAGTTGAGTGGTTTGTCCTTATCAAGCTCTTCTGGGAGCATAGCAAAACTAATTAAGCTTATGAGAACTTTGGTGGCTCACTCGTGAATTGCATATTTGAATCAAAATCTATGCTTTTATTTTTTATAGTAGAAAAGATGTAAAGATGAAATCAATTCAAAGTCAAATGTCAGATAACTTAAAAACAAACAAGTAGAAGAAAGTAGCTTAATGTAATGAACGTAGAAAACAGCCCTTAGAAAAGAAGAAGACAAAAAAAGACTCAAACCCATTCCGATTAAGTCATGCTAAAATTAAAGACATAACAAAGGACAAAATACAGGTCTTGCTGCGCTAATAGGATCATAATAGCACTTCTGCTCGGACTAATTTTGGATGAATTGCAATACTGACCTGTCGAAGACTCAATGAGCCAGCACGAAAAGTTTTTGCAGCAAGAAGCTTTTGATAAACTTCTTCAGGTAGAGATTCCCCAGTTTCATAATGCTTTGCAATGCTCAATAATGTATCCCTACCAAATCAGAAGTAGAAAGAAGTTATTTTGCTTGCACACAGAAATATTTAATATAAAAGGAAACACCTTTTTTTTCCTGAAAAATGCTTAGTAACCCACATTAAAGAAAATAACCAAGAATATATTCAATGTCGGTATCACTTCCTTTAAAAAAGGAAGTTTTTTTCCCCCATAAAAAGTGTCACGCTCAAAACAAGTTGATGTTATGGAAATTCCATCACCTAAACCTGGGAGGGGGAGAAACAATATAGACCACTTAATCACAAGCCAAAGCGTAATCTTTGACGCAGCTTCTCTGCTTCTGCACTGTGGAAAAACCCTTGGCTATGAATGCTGGATATATTGCATTAGAAGGTTCCTTTAACTAGCAATTAACTTGAGCTCAACAAAGAAAGCTCAAGAGGAATTAAGATAGCCCACGGAAGTAAGCCTAAAGTAAAATTTAACAGGATTTCCTGCCTGTCCTGTCTTCTATGGTTAGGTGACAGCTGCCAATTTGAACATCCCCAAAAAATATAGTAAAAGCTAACTAGGGCCAGGTGCTGGGCGTTGCCTTAGGTATCAAAAGCAACTCTTCCCAAATTATTTTGAACAATTTCTCCATACTACCTTAGGCCTACTCCTTTTCCTTCCTAATTATAAAATTAATTTTACCTACAAGTTTAATGTGTGTATTTTACAATCCCCAACTGAACTAGGATTTTGCTACCTGGACTTCAAATAACAAGTCCAACTAATTCACTCCTTCAAGTAGGTAAAGAAACCTTTGCTTGAAGGGAAAAAGCGCCTGCTTCTTAATTTGGCCTATGCATATATACACAAAGCTTTGGCACACAAAGCTCCACCAAGTACGACTAGTTTTGGCAAACCCCAATTACAACAAAAATTAAAAAACCAAGGGATTTCCAACAATTTGGAGATGTTTAATGGCCACTGCCCTGCAAATACATAAATTAAAATATAAAATACACCAAAGTGAGATGTACAATCTAAAAGAGCTTTACTAAATTCCTAGAGGCTGAAAAAGGAAAAAAATAACGCCAAAATGGAAGCCTTTCAAAGATGGATTATAAGTGGATCATCATCATTAGCATCAACTATTTAAGATTGATCTTATGAATCTTTATTTTCCATTCATTCATGTTAAGTGCTTCCTAAGGTTTCAACCTAAACTTTGTTCATGGAAGCCTTTGGATGACCATATTAATTTATGTTTACATTTAGGGTGGATCTCTCTTCCATTCAAGCCTCTTCTACCTTCATTTTTTATCCAAGCGCTGATTCATTGACTGCTTCTATAGTTCACCCATGCAATAATTCACCCATTCAATAATTTCATTAATATCAAGCCAAATAATATTATTCATATCACTTAATTGGCAGGCATCTTAAGTTATAAAACATGCATTTTATAAGTTAAATAGAATTTTCTGACACTAAAATCCAACCATCTAATTCACTAGCAAAGCTAGATGTAATATGTAAAGCGTTTGTTATTTGTTAGTTGACTAAAATGTGAAATAGATAAATATACACATGACCAACTAATATCTCAATCTATCCAGTACCTCTGGTAACACCAGTTTTCCATGAACTGAGAGGGAAGTTCTACAGCATCCCATTCTATTCCCCTAATTCCAGCAACCAACCCTTCATCTTGTTTGGTTAGCATATGTTGTAGTGCATGACCAAATTCATGAAAGACGGTCTCGACCTACATATAATTGAAAAAATAGTGAGGAACCTATGGAAATATTATAAGATAGGTAACATATGTCAAAAGCACATATATCCCATCATTATATATGCTAAAATAAGGCACAATGAACTAAGGAACACTTTGTGCATTATATGGTTGCTACATGACATGATTGTTTTAAATTAGAATTAAAAACCAATTTAAAAGCTAATTATCACATCATGCATGTCACACTTTTCGAATTTTAATTGAAACTTTTAACTATATCATGTCTATTTAATCATGTACATCAACTACGTTATTTAACAGCACAATATAGCAGAAGTAAGCAAGATGATGCACATGCAAATTATGAGCCACAAAATTATTCTTTTTGCGGACTATTATCATCCATAAACTAGCCAATATTGTTGTCCTGTATGGGCTGATAAAAACAGGTAAAATCAAATTAAATTATTAGCTGTACTGTAAGACCAGGTTGATTAAAAGTTGAATAAGTTAAAATATGACTATGTGAATAAAAACTAAATTAAATTATTTGCATGCTCAAAAACAACGTGTCATCCACATTAGAATCATAACATGTAGCAGATATTAGAAAGAATATTAACAGAAAAAAAATATAACTAACAGTCATAAAAGGCTACCTCTCGGAAAGTCATAAGGCTAGGTTTTCCTCCTACTGGCGGTATTTGATTGCAAACCATGTGGGCAACGGGCAACCTAATGTTGCTGCCGTCTCGTGCAAGCACCCTACTACGAGAAAACACTTCATCCATCCATGCTCCTCCTCTTTTTTCAGAAGGCCGTGAATATGGATCAAAATAGAAGTACGCAATAGGATTAGCTGAAGCATCTTTAACACAATAGAATCTCACATCAGACTGCCAAACCTGAAAAGAAAGAAAACAGATTTGTTGAGACAGAGTGCAGTGCATTTTTTGTTGCACAAAGCATCAATAACCATGCCAAGATGATTTAAACGGGGAACAAAAAAAATTGACTCACCGGAGCAAAGCCATCAGCAGGCTCAATCTTGATTTCAAAAAGTTTATTTGCAAGATTGAAAAGACCATCCATGACCTTAGGTAGTGAAAAATATGGACGCAACTCCTCCTGTAAATGGATGTCCAGAAAAACAAAAAAGGCACTCGCATAAGGAGCCAAGGCACCGAAACCTAAACTTCAATTTCCAAACAAAGAAACAAATAAAGCAAGATTCAGCACAGATGCGATGTTACACCAACAAGATTTTTTTTTTTTTTTGAAAAATTAGATGCATACCACTTAATTCTTAAGTATTTACATATCTAACACCTAAACTTTAATTTTTAGATATATCATTGCCACCATAACTATGCATGAAAAGGTTTATTGTCTTCTTAAAAGTTAAAATAGTGGTTTTTTTATGTAATATGAAAGACGGGGCAATATAAATTTAATAATCAAAGTTTAGGTGTTAGATATGAATGTACAATATACATAAGAATTAGGTGGCATGTATGTAAATGGCCCATTTTCTGGCTATAAGCTAAACCAGCAAACCGGTACTAGACAATCTTTAGGAACAAGAAGAAATGCAGACAAACAACAATTAAACAATAGAATTGCTAGCGACATAAGCCAGAATTTCAATATTTACAATGCTAACTCATAATGATACAAAATTTTAAAGAAACTTCAGCTAAGAAAGATCAAACTACCTCATTCATGAATAAATAAATAAAAATAAAAAAATTGAAAAAAAGACTAAACTACCTCATTTATGTCAAATTTTGATTCACGAAGCCTTTCACTCCAGAAGCTAACATCCCAGTGACTTAAATCATTAGCTTCTGCGGCACCTTTCTCTGCAGCAAATTTTTTAACGTCTTCCATGTCTGCAAATAATAAAAAATGACAATTACTATCGTAATTAATTCAAACAATTAGAATAGATTTTAGAAAGAAAAGGTGATATGAACCCTTTAATATGTTGGACTCCTGACGTGGATCTAATCATGATGATATGTTCTGTTCATATATTATCAACAGTATCCCAACTATTTCGGGTGGGCCATATAAGTAACCATATTCCAATATTTTTTGTTCAGTATGCCTTGAGGTGATAAATATATTAGTCATAAATTATTTTTAAGAACTTCCATACATATTTCTTAGGTTTATCAATTTTACTTCATAATCCTTTGACACCATTATTTTTATTTACCCATCTAATAGCATACATGTTACCCTTCACCATACAAGCAAAACCAATTATGTTCTCAACTACTCCTAATAGAAGCTACTCAAACCATATTACTTATTTTCTTATTTTTCCTTCCTAACTCTGTCTTTCATGCATCTTAAAATTCTCCTTTCCAGCTCTCAATTTAGCTAAATCTCCCAATATTGGATAAAACTCTAAACCCCAACTTTAAAAAACATTAAATAAATTGGGTTCTCATCAACCTGTATAAGAATAGGTTTGAGTCCAACTTAAGTGACATAAGAAATGGATTAGGTTAAGGTTAGGTNCTCATCAACCTGTATAAGAATAGGTTTGAGTCAACTTAAGTGACATAAGAAATGGATTAGGTTAAGGTTAGGATGATGAAAATTATTTGACTCTTTTTCATACAAACTAATTAAGATTTTATTTTATTTTTGCTTTTTTTAGTTTTTTTGTCCATATTGAATTAACCATGTCCATNCACATCAACCTGTATAAGAATAGGTTTGAGTCAACTTAAGTGACATAAGAAATGGATTAGGTTAAGGTTAGGTTCATGAAAATTATTTGACTCTTTTTTCATACAAACTAAATTAAGATTTTATTTTATTTTTGGTTTTTTTAGTTTTTTGTCCATATTGAATTAACCATGTCCAATTTAGATCATCCTGACATTAATCTGTCAAGACCTGGTGTTTTCAGTTTGGTTTAGATTTTGGTCGAGTAGGGTTTGGATTGGTATTTTTAAATTATTTAANAGATCATCCTGACATTAATCTGTCAAGACCTGGTGTTTTCAGGTTGGTTTAGATTTTGGTCGAGTAGGGTTTGGATTGGGATTTTTAAATTATTTAATGAACCAGACCCAAAAACCAAAAATTTTCACCCCTTAATTTACCTATGAACAATNAATTATTTAACGAACCAGACCCAAAAACCAAAAATTTTCACCCCTTAATTTACCTATGAACAATTTTTTTTTGTTGCAGTAAGGATCAATAAAATATAGCTAGCCTAATCTAATTCATAAAATGAATCATTCAATAAATAAAAACCAAAATTAACAAAAGAAAGTCAACAAGCATGAATACCTAAAATAAAATTACAACTTTTTTCCATTTTATTGAACCAAGTTGACGGAGAAAAAGATTGAATGTGATGCCAATTACATAATAGGACGTTGATAATGAATTTCATCTATTTTTCCCTCATATTAAATCAAATTTATTTTGCTAAAGATATAAGGAAACAGAACCAAAAACTGATGTTGACAAAAAAAAATCAGAATTAGGGCTCGATAACTATAGCCCAAGTTTTGTGGTGAGGGTACTATAGCCAGTGTGCTTTGCAAATTTGGGAGAGAAATCGTCTGAAAAAGTTCATATCAAGAGAGAAAAATACAAGCATTCAAGTGAGAGGAAAAACGAGATAGAATAGTGGAAAAGGAAACTTCCACAATTCATAATAAAATAATCTACAATTACAAGCCATAAAAACCTTACATATAGAAATAAGGTTATAAGATAAGACCAAAGTTATGAAATTATATTGAATTAAAAATTAATCTAACAACAAATAAAGAGAGATAATTTTATAATTAAAAAAATTAAAATTGAATAATGCCTCCAATAATACAAAAAATTAAATATTCTAAAAATTTTCTAACAGTGTTGCATTAAGTCTCTTGGACAAAAGAAATTCCTCTGAGTTATACAGAAGGCCTTTCTTGGAGGCATAATTTCCTTTTAGTAAACGCAACAAAATCCCTTAATCTTTAATGAGTTGTTTGAATATAAATACAACCTTGAGATCTTGATTTCAAAAATCCCTTGGTCATATGGATAAGAAGCATAGTAACACGAAGTAAATCTATAATTCTTCTTAGGAACTACACAATATTTTTTGAACATGTGAATCAACCTGAATATTTGGAAAAAAATATTGCAAGAGTATTAAAACCTATGAGTCAACCTGTTTCTTAATCTTAATAAAAATAAAGATAAAAGATACAAGTACATATGGTAAAAACAATCTCTGATTTAGGCTCATGAGTAATCTCAATCAAGATTTTAAAAGCCTGACCGAACATCAAACTAAAATGAGAAGTTCAAGTTCAACAATTCATTAAGGGTTAAATTAATCAAATAGCCTAATCATATTAAAATTATTTTCATACAATTAACAATGATGTAATAATAATGCAATAATAAGATAATTCAAAATGAAGTATACTTATTCAATATATTCACAATCGAATATTTTGAAAATAATTCAAAATTAAAATTTTGGGACATAATATTTTAATAACTTTCTCAATTTTTAATATTTCTAAAATCCAATCAAAATTGATGAATAACCGAGTTGGTTAGTTCTTTAAAAATCAAACTAGTTCACCTATTCCAGAAATTCTTTTGCAAAAAATGATTTTAAACTTGAACCAAACCGACCAAAAGATCGGACCAGCAAGTCCAATCCTATTTTTAAAACCATAGTTTAACGTACATACTCAATGATCTATTCAATGAGAGACTTGATAACCAATGACTAGTTAAAATCATCAAGTTCATCAACAAAATTTAGACCATAGTCGAGTTAAAGAGGTGAGGTGAAAATGTGGTGAGGTTTTCTAACACTTGAAAAATTCTCTCCTAAATTGGTTTTGTAAGAATTTAAGTTTGACCATATGATTCAAATTAAGAGTGACAATCATGATCAGTCTTCCTTATTCCCTCCCAGACGTTTAAAAAGATTTGGTAATCATATAGGTTTAGCTCCTCAAATAAATTGATTAACCCAAGTTCCCTTATTACCCTTCAAGATTGTACTAACCTAGAAACAACATTCTATTCTCCCAAATTAGTGTGAATTAAATTACTTATTCCACTAGCTTGCTCCCACACAACTAGATCACAACACATTTGAACTATATAATTGGCCATATTGCAACTCAATGAAGAAAAGAAGGTTAATTCATCGCCACTTTAAAATTATGACTTAATCACAACAGAAAAGTTAAAATCATAATTCCTAAATTATCAGTTCAAGAAAGAAAAGAGAAACTACTCGATAATCATGATTGGAGACAACACAATAAACAATTCATTCATTAGAAAGTTTAAAAATAAGATTTGGAAATGGAAAATCAAGCGGAAATCGCTTGAAAAATGTTACACTTGTCTTTCTTTCTACTACAAATGACACTGAAAATATACAAGCAATAACAAACTCAAATCCTCACACACTCACACAAGTGCTTGCAGACATTGGCTTCGCTTTGGAGTGCTTCCCTTCTGTCTGATTCTATTTGACACTCTTCTCAAAGGTCTCGGCAAGTGATTTTATATTATCCTTCACAAATCAACATGTTTGAACCATCAAAACAAACAAAACATGTGAGCTAGTGCCTAGGCACTGATCTCCTTCTCGAATGACTCGGAAACATTCAAATAAGCAATCTTTAAAATCCATCCAACAAACAAATAGGTTATCTCACTTCTCTCCACTGAAACCATGATAAGACTTTCTCCTCCAATCATGACCCTGTTGTCGAGAGCTTCTTCTCCTCATCGAGCTCATTCACCGCGAAGTATCACTCCACACGATAAACCCACCCATGAGTGCCTTCCACCGCGAAGATCAACATCTTCAACTTTCTAACCCTAGCATAACCACCTCAACTTCCTCTCTCTGGTGTTTCCCCCCATGTATCTAGGGTGGAACTCTCTCATTCCATCATAGTCACACCCCATTCAGGTTCCTCTCATTCCTTATTTGTGCTCCTACGAGCCCTTTGCATAGCCCCTCCCCCCCCCATTTTTAGCTCAATCCCCTCCAACAGAGATCACTAGTCCCCCCCCCCCCCCCAAATCAGAGTCATCAGAGAAAGTTCTTGATGATGGATGGTTTCCTCCTCATGCTCCTCTCGTTTGATCTCTTCTCCTTTTGACTTAGCCAAGGATCCTTCAATCGATCCTTGGTTCAAATTGACCCATAGGTCGGGTCTTGGGTTGCACCTCAATAAGCCTCCATATCACCTCCTCTGAGCTCCTGAATTGCTTTTCCATAGATGAAAACCTATCATCCATTTTGGAGAACCTTTCCTCCATCCTAAATTTGATTTGCCCTACTTCCCCTTCCAATCTTTCTTGTAATACATCAAAGTTCTTTGTTGTCATCTCTCCAAGATCTTGCTTTGGTACCAATTTGATAAGCCTCATAGTCGAAAATAACAAAGAAATTGCAAGTAGTCAGCGAAAAAACCTAGATTAGGGCTAATTTTACTAGTATCCAAGCAAATAAATACGATACAAGAGTGATCTACGATTTGAGAGGTAGATCAGCTCTCAACAAACCCTAGAAGCTACTAGGAGTAAACAAACAAAAGAGAAAATTGCAGGAAAGAAAAATAAAAATAAAACCTTAGCCACTCAAAATAAAAATACCCCCAAGGTCCCCTCAAACTTTTCTCCCAAAACTCCCTTTAATTCTCCTTCTAGTGTACGTGATTAAGGGTTGTGTCGCCCCCACTCAAACACTGCAATCATCCAATGATGGCTCCTAGTGTTTCCACCCCCATATATTGGGTTGATTGGGTCTGACCGGTCAAGACCAGTCCTTCCTGACCGGCATATATGCAGTAGTTGACAGAGCCGACATATCAGAATGTTGATCTGAGGGTTGTAATCGGGCTGAGTAAAGTCAAGTATGTCATGTATTAGATTTGACTTAGTCAAATCATAAGTTGTTAATGTTCAGTTCGAGCCTTAGCCAAGCTTTCACGCTTGCTTAAATTTTTTAATATTCATCTTTGGTTCGTGCTTGACTTGTTTATATTATTTAAATTGACTAAAAGTTTAAACGAATACTTAATTTTTATATAAATTAAAAACCTAATGTATATTTGATTTATGTATGTATAAAGCTAATAAACAAGCTAAAAATTCAATCGAGTGCTTGATTTTTAATATCTTTCTTCTTGCAAGCTATTGTCATCATACTCTAGGATATTGATAAGTATGCATTCACCTTTAACTGCAGGATCCCAAGATGCATTTCGCAGCTTTTCAATGAGATTTTCTGCTGATTGGACTGTGGCCATCTTCATTGACATGCTTACCTGGAATAAAAACAAAAGAAAAGTGTTCAAGTTTGAAGCTATCAGAACAACGCAAAACAAAACAAAAAAAAAATTATTAAATTGAGCTGAAAAAATAAGGCTGTTCTTGGAGTGTCAGGGCTGAACTGAACCAATTTACCTGAGCTCAAATCCCCCCCTCTCTCTCAAACCAATTACAACAAAATCAGAAAGTGGGCTTATAACAAATTCAGTTTAGCCTGATTGAGCATATCAAATCAACTTTTCTTGACAATCACTTGAAATAATTTTCCAACGAATCGAAACAACAGCAAGTAAACCAGTATGAAACAAACTATTTAAGCAAATATTAAACTTACTTCAGCTTTAAACCAGACCAACTTAGCAGGAGATAAAACTAAAGACAAGAACATGTTACCTCAGCAAAATTATCATATCCAAGCAGCTTAGCTTTCTCCAACCTTAGCTTCAAAATTTGATCAATGATAGGAGTATTATCCAAATCTCCTTGAGAGGCACGAGATATATGAGCACGATATACTTCTTCACGCAAAGTTCGATTTTGAGCATGTTGCAATACAGCAGAAAAGCTTGGATGATCTAATGTTATAATCCAAGGTCCGCTTTCTGCAGAAGCATTTTCATGGCCCTGATGTGGCACCCTCACAATCATAAGACAGATGATTATATCCGCAAATATTGCAGACCACAAAATAGGGAACTTTTCAGATATTAAAAGTTCTTCGTATAAAAACTAATAAGGGATACCTTGGTACGGGCTGTCTGTGCAAATAGACCAAGAGCCGTAGCAGGCAACCCTTCAAGTTCATTTATATCTGTCATTAACTTTTCAAACTTCTTGGTAGCGTCCAAGACATTTTCACTAAATTTTTGGGATAGCTTCTCAAGTTCCTGCAAGTTCATGATATGATTTTGATAACAGCTGAAAGCCACGAGGAAATGATTTCCATAAAAACAATTAGTTCAAACACTAAAAAATGTGCATCTGCTGGTTTAAAGTGATACGGAGATTCATATTATCTACACTTGTATTCACATCAGATGGATTAGCAGCCAAAAAATTCCCGATAAGTATACTATCACTGAATAAGAATTTAACATAAGAATTAGATTAAGCATTAAAACTTCATATTACTCTTAAAAATAGAAATTAATTGATGGCATTCAAAAAGGACATTTAAAGTATGAAACTCTATTTAAGAAAATTAAGGCATCATCGCTTCACCATCTCTAGCACCACATCCCATCAGCAAGTCAATCAACTCTCTTGAAAAATTATATCCCTCTTGCCCATATAATGCTGAGTTCTAGGCATGAGACAAAATTTGAATTTCATTTCTCATCACCCACAAAAAGATTCTGCCATGAAACTTAAAGAACATAAATTTTTTTAAAGAAAGGAATGCATGAGCATATTTCTGATATTTATATAAGCATTTTACTCCCATCTAGACATAAATCAATCCTTTGAACTTTAAGCAATCCTTAGATTTTGTTCCCCCTTATGAATTGTCACCAATTCCTCAACCAAGACAAAGCGACAGTGATTCAAAGCCTCAAAAAACTGTTTCAAATTGATTAAGGTAACAAAAACCCAACAGCTATGTAAGGAACTACAAGGTCTTGCAGAAAAAAATGAACGGCAAAATGATTGCAGATATGCACCTGCTCAATTTCGTTGAATTTCTCCCGTAGTTGATCTTCAAGAGCAACACCATTAAGAACAGCTTCCTTAACTTGCGCTGCAGGAAGAAAAATTGTGAACCGTGTGATTGTAATGAAAAAACTTTTTCTATATATAATTTTATTATCAAATTACTTTAAATGAATCAAATAAATCAATTAACAAAACAGATTAAATCAATAAACAATTAAAATTAAATTAAACATAAAATAAAACAAATTTTATAAAAATTAGATAATGTAACAATAGACATTAATATAAGAAAAAACTAACACCACCTGATAAACATGTCAATTTATCCTAAAGGGCACGCATGCCACTTAATGTAGAGAATGACCAATGGCTAGATGCCCTTAGTCGAGCGAGAAAGAGAGAGCAAGTGATTGACAGGAGGACAAGTGAGAAAGCGAGAACGAGAGAGAGATAGAGTGCGAGCACAGGCGAACACACGAGCAAATATGGGAGTCAGATCGCAGGAGCAGAATGTATGGCCAAGCAGCATGAGAGGAGCATCTAAACAAGAACGAAGCCTAGTTCCACAGCAAGAGTTGAACCCTATTCGATTTGATGTTGAAACTTGGGTTTTTTTCTTCCTTTTTCCTAATCTAAAATAGATGATTTCATGCTAAATTATTTCAACATTCACAAATACTAGATTTATGAATCTCACCTAATTATAGTTAAAATTTTAGGGATTTTATATGGTAGTTAAAAATCCGAAGAAAAAAAAAAGGAGTTTGAGATATGTATGCCAGTACAAAGACTTCTGAAAATTTTCCTTTTAAGCCAATTGAAAGCCAAATTAGTTTTCTGCCAGTTAGTGCTTCCTACATAGAAGCCCTAAATTTAGATGTGCTGGCTAATTAAAAAAAAAATGGGTTTATGTATATATATATATAGTAAAATATGTTTTTATTAAATTTTCATATAAAGGTCCTAAACCCTACGTTTAACTATAAAAAAAATTTTCCCCTGAAATGATCAGGACTAATATAAATATAAATACTGCTGAAAATTAGGTAAAAAAAATACTGCTGAAACTTAGGTTTTTTTTCTTCCTACTTCCTAATCTAAAATAGATAATTTCAAGCTAAATTATTTCGATATTCACAAATCTTAGATTTATGAATTTGACCTGATCATTGTAAAAAATTTAGGGATTTTTTATGGTAGTTCAAAATCAGAAGAAAATAAAGGAGTTCGAGATATGTATGCCACTCAAAAACTTTTGAAAATTTTCTTTTCAAGCCATTTGAAAGCCAAATTAGCTCCATGCATGCTAGTACTTCCTACATACAAACCCTAAATTTAGATGTGTAGTATGGGTAAAATAATTTTATTAAATTTTCATATGAAGGTTCTAAATCCTCGCTTTAGATTAAGGAGGATATCAATGTATGCAAGTTGAATTGGAAGCTTTTGTCTAAATAATATAAGCATATTTGTTTCTTGAATATTAATACTACATAAAATTGATGATTTATGATAAGAAAGCCTTTAAATAAACTAGTAAATTGATACTAGAATAATAAAATTTAAATTTCATTATAATATAGGAATGATAACAAATATAATAAGAAGAGAAGTCATGTTTAAGTAACTTAAAAACTATAGTAGGAACAAAATATGCATTGAAAAACTAAGAATAGCGATGTATCTATGAATCTAAATGTGATGCAAACNTATGCATTCACCTTTAACTGCAGGATCCCAAGATGCATTTCGCAGCTTTTCAATGAGATTTTCTGCTGATTGGACTGTGGCCATCTTCATTGACATGCTTACCTGGAATAAAAACAAAAGAAAAGTGTTCAAGTTTGAAGCTATCAGAACAACGCAAAACAAAACAAAAAAAAAATTATTAAATTGAGCTGAAAAAATAAGGCTGTTCTTGGAGTGTCAGGGCTGAACTGAACCAATTTACCTGAGCTCAAATCCCCCCCTCTCTCTCAAACCAATTACAACAAAATCAGAAAGTGGGCTTATAACAAATTCAGTTTAGCCTGATTGAGCATATCAAATCAACTTTTCTTGACAATCACTTGAAATAATTTTCCAACGAATTGAAACAACAGCAAGTAAACCAGTATGAAACAAACTATTTAAGCAAATATTAAACTTACTTCAGCTTTAAACCAGACCAACTTAGCAGGAGATAAAACTAAAGACAAGAACATGTTACCTCAGCAAAATTATCATATCCAAGCAGCTTAGCTTTCTCCAACCTTAGCTTCAAAATTTGATCAATGATAGGAGTATTATCCAAATCTCCTTGAGAGGCACGAGATATATGAGCACGATATACTTCTTCACGCAAAGTTCGATTTTGAGCATGTTGCAATACAGCAGAAAAGCTTGGATGATCTAATGTTATAATCCAAGGTCCGCTTTCTGCAGAAGCATTTTCATGGCCCTGATGTGGCACCCTCACAATCATAAGACAGATGATTATATCCGCAAATATTNTAAGTCGCCCTTATAATATTTTTTGGAGTCTCTACTTCACGTGTAATGTATCTCTAGGTTTTAAAGATAGCTCTCTGTTTTCATTAGCGGATCATTCTTGAAGTAGTCTTCGTTCTGAAAGGCTCGCACTACCAATGCCATATGTCACAAATAAGACTCTCATGTGGGATGGGAGACCCTCAGTGGAGTGGGTTGAGGAAATTCATGAGCCGAGGGTGGTAATCCTCTTTCGTTGAGTTGTTTCATTTATCGCAGACTTTTATGGGACCAATCTTAGTAGTATTTCCTTCTATTTAATGCCTCACCCTCTAGGAACGACATTGATTCCTCGAAGTGGGCCCTGATGAGTAGATGTTGCTTGTGCATCGACTTCCAACTTTCACCACCAACACTTCTCTTCGAAGGGTGCCAATCAGATGCCTTTGTATGTGTGAAAGTGAAGTTATACTCTTTTACGGACTGGTCAACTTCAATATCTCAACCAAATTTTTAGATCGTTGTCGGCTTAAGGACTAGCAGAAGAATTCTTCCTTATGTCTTTGTGCGAGGGCAACATGTTCGACCGTGGGTTTGAGATCCCGGACTCCAATTTTTTCCATCTAAAATAGAGTGATGTAGGTGCATAAAGGTTCACCCTTCCCTTGGTATAACTAGAGGAGGCCTGCAAGTTTCTTAAGGGTTTCCTTGCGTTGGTGAACTGAATGATGAACATTCTTTTAAAGTTTATGAAAGAGGTCATCACCGATAATGATAGACCATTGAATCATCGAAGGACTGACTCCTTGAACATGGTGAGGAAAAAGTGACATTTGAGTGTGTTATTGAACATTAATAGGCATACCGTCGACTCAAAAGAGGACATACGATAAGCGGTCCTGACCGTCCCTGATAGAGTTATAGTGCCAAGATCTTGAAGTAATCTGTTGGTTCATATTTGAAGATTTGTTGGGAAGAGGCATTCTCAAGTAGTGTGGGTTGCGGTGCTTCCGTACGCTCTTGCCAATGATGGTCGAGCAGTGTGGAATCCACACTATCAAGGTAGCGTGTGTCTCATTCCAGTTCGAGGATAAGAGGATCCTTACAACAGTTAGGAGGCCATTCTTCTGGGTAATAAGATGTCGGTGGCTGTGACAAGTGCCTTCTTTTTAAGGTGAGTCTGCTTCTGAGCTCATCCATCGTCTGCTTTTTGAGTTTACTGATTTTTTGAGTCAGAAATTCACAGGTTCGATTCATGTCATTAAGGGCTTCCTGAGGTGAAAGGTGTTCAACTTAAATCACACCTCTTCTTATTTGCAGCATGATTTCAAGCTCACCATACCTTTAAGAATGTTAAACCCAAATTTGTCCTTAAAGCACAGGTAAGGTATATAACGTAAATAAGGAGATAAATAAAGAGAGAAAAGAGCGTGAGAGTATAGTATTAATGGTATTCCCCTGCTCCCTTCTCATAAAAGTCTCCTTTACATGTTTGTGTTCATACATTTATAGTAAATAAAAATCACATTATTAAACATTGGTAATTGTCACGGTTATCATTACAGTAGCCAATTCTTTTCTCGCCTAACCACTGTTTTGCTTGCTCCCTAGCCAACGAGCCGTTCATCAACTTATTCAATCCACCCACTCGATGAAATAAGTTGGATCATCCGCTATGTGCTGAATGTAGTTTTTTGCGCTCATCAGGATCACTACTAGGATGGCGAGCCATTTTGTCAACTTTTTCGGCCCTCTCGGTTTGGTCGGTTGAATCATCCGCTTTGTGCTGTCTGCTATCTTTGTGCTTGTCAAGATTGAGTCCTCGACACGTGTCCCATCCAGAGCCGCCGTATTCGGTTCAATGCACTTTGATTATACATTATATAAAATTATTTATTTTTATAAATTTATTATCATCAATTTTTTTATGAGGTATAAAAATTAAATAATATTGTTGAATCCTAGGTTGTCAGCTGTGAACACGCCTCAGGAGCTATAGCCAGAAGGAGGAATAAAGAGAGAGAGGGAGAGAGTGTGAGAGAGAGAGAGAGAGAGAGAGAGAGAGAGAGGGAGGGAGAGATAGTAATCCAACAAATTTCTATAGTGAAACAAAGAATAATCCTTTTATTTGTTTTTTTGCCTCCCATTTATAGAGACGTATTGTACAATTATAGAAGGGAACAATTAACGAAACCACTATTAACATGATTAATTATGTTAATTCATACAAAATATGTATGACAATTTGAACTTGGAAATGACGGTAACCAACTGANGCTATCTTTGTGCTTGTCAAGATTGAGTCCTCGACACGTGTCCCATCCAGAGCCGCCGTATTCGGTTCAATGTACTTTGATTATACATTATAAAAAATTATTTTTTTTATAAATTTATTATCATCAATTTTTTTATGATGTATAAAAATTAAATAATATTGTTGAATCCTAGGTTGTCAGCTGTGAACACGCCTCAGGAGTTATAGCCAGAAGGAGGAATAGAGAGAGAAAGAGAGGGAGGGAGAGAGAGAGAGATAGTAATCCGACAAATTTCTATGGTGAAACAAAAAATAATCCTTTTATTTGTTTTTTTTTGCCTCCCATTTATAGAGACGTATTGTACAATTATAGAAGGGAACAATTAACGAAACCACTATTAACATGATTAATTATGTTAATTTCATACAAAATATGTATGACAATTTGAACTTGGAAATGACGGTAACCAGCTGGTCGATTTGCTTGGGTTCGACTGACTGAGGCGACCGGTTGAATGACGATCGTGCCTAGTTAAGTAAAAGCCGGTCGTTCGACCAGTTGCGATGGGACACCCTTGTAAGGAGCTCCTAGGCAACTGAGGCTGCGGGCATGATCCGCTGATTTAGCTTATCGTCATAGTATGCAAGTTGAATTTGATCGGGCGGTTAGTCGTTCAATGAACGGTTCAGATCATGCTCTATTAATCTGATGCCTTGATCACCTGACCACCATCCTCGACCGTTAGATTGCTTTGACATTCATATCGACACTTCTACTGTATACAAATATATATATATAAATCTCTAAAATTTAAAATAATTTTTAAATTAATACTACAAAAAAGACTACTAAAAAGGACTTCCATTATTCACTCTAGGGCTTTCAAGTAATAAAAGATTTGCATAATTTGCGGGCACCTTATAGAATTATTTTNCATGCTCTATTAATCTGATGCCTTGATCACCTGACCACCATCCTCGACCGTTAGATTGCTTTGACATTCATACCGGCACTTCTACTGTATACAAATATATATACAAATCTCTAAAATTTAAAATAATTTTTAAATTAATACTACAAAAAAGACTACTAAAAAGGACTTCCATTATTCACTCTAGGGCTTTCAAGCAATAAAAGATTTGCATAATTTGCGGGCACCTTATAGAATTATTTATGGGAATATCTGATAGATGTAGTCATGTAGATAAATCAGTACATTCGACAAATTAGATTATCTTTCCATATTATACTTGTTGAAAGCATGAAAAAAATCTCTGCTTGGACGAGGCAAAGTCCAAAAACCTCGCACCCCCATCCACGCAATNCTGATAGATGTAGTCATGTAGATAAATCAGTACATTCGACAAATTAGATTATCTTTACATATTATACTTGTTGAAAGCATGAAAAAAATCTCTTCTTGGACGAGGCAAAGTCCAAAAACATCGCACCCCCATCCGCGCAAATGCAGTTGGGGCTACGTACAACTGATGAACCAGACAAGCTCGCACCTTCGGCCGGTGCGACAAAATGAACCGATCAAGTCTAGCCATTATAAGCGTCACCATGCTAATGGCGAGCTTCGTATCCTTGTCTTGCTCCGCCCCTCTTCTCCGTTCCGCCACGCAAATCCCTCGCCTGTCTAAAACCCTTCCCAAAACCTTCTCCTGCCCCCTCTGGTCTTCGTCCTTCTCCTTCTGCCTCCACCGACCGACAAAGCACACCGTATCTCTTATTTCCGCTGGTTTCTGCACTGTCCCTTCGTCAAAGATGACCTCTTCGGTCGATGACAGCTTGGACTCGAACCCGCTTCTTGGAGACTTCGACTTCCCGCCTTTCGACATCGTCGAGGCGAAGCACGTGCAGCCGGGAATCCGGGAGCTCTTGAGGAGACTCGTAAGAATTTTCTTTTGGGTTTAGGGATAGGGTTTTCGTTGGCTTGTTTGATTGGATTGGTGATGCAGGAGGGCGATCTGGTGGAGCTGGAGAGGAAGGTGGAGCCTACATGGCCCAAGTTAGTGGAGCCGCTGGAGAGAATTCTGGATAGGCTGCAGGTTGTGTGGGGCATTGTGAATCATCTTAAGTCGGTGAAGGATTCGTCGGAGCTTCGATCTGCCATTGATGAAGTGCAGGTTCGTTTTGTAGCTGTTTGATTGTAGGATATTAGAATGTGTGGCGTGAAATCTTTTCAAAGGTTTCATTTTGTGGAAACTTTACTTTTGACTTACAAGCTTTTATCTTTGAAAAGGCTATAATCGTAGCTTCTATCCTTATTTATTATATATGTTTGAGATGCTTTTTGATGGTTGAAATTGAGTAATTTGTTCTTGCAATTTTTTTTGAGAGCAGTGATGTTGACGAACAGTGTGAATATTGAGATCTAAGACCTCTCTAAAGAAATTTTGAAGAGACACTTTAGAAAAAAACTCTACTGTAGGAAGCTTTCAATGGATGAGATGGTAGAGGCATTTAAAGTGAGATGCTAGTTATTGGGAATCATATTGTTGTCCAAGGATTTGATATTATGATTCGACAATATGACATCACATTGACCCACGCACTGCCACCCCCGACGAGATAAAAGTTTAACCAAACAATATCCACAATCATGTGCAACTTTGAAATTATTAATTATGTGTTGAAAGCTTGATCAAATTAGTTTGATTTTTGTGAAATTGTTGCCATTTGGGAGCATTATACATCATTCGAAACCGAAGTTGATGCACCAATGGTTAAATTTATTTTCAATTCAGAATCTTTAGTTTATGAGCGAGTTAACTTTATATTTTTACACATTTTTAGTTACAAGTCTCATGTGTCTTTTCTTCAACTCACATAAAATCTCTTCACATTAGCCATCACATGTGCACATACGCATACACTCTCGCTCTCAAATAGGAGCATCATTAAGTATGCCAAGAGCCCACTCAACAATGTGGATCCATTGTCAGAGACTGAGAGTTATGTACTCTTGAACTTTGCTTAACCATGTTTGTAGGGTGAAGACTTTCTGGATCCATAAAGTTATTGTTCTTTGTTAAATAACTCTTTGGGGAGAATGAACTAAAAGGGGCCTATGTTTAGCTTACACCAATTGTAAAATTCATTTTCAACCCAAAGTTTAAGCTTATTATGAGTGTCAACCATGCGAAATTTCTACACTTATATGTGACAATTTAAATCTCACATGCATTAACAACTATTGTTTCTTCATTAGTTCTTGTGAGTTTTTTCATTATTTTTTTCTTCGCTTATTGATTTGGCAGTACTCCAACTAACTTTGTTGTTTCCGCATTTTTTTTTTTAATAAACAGCCCGATAAGGTTAAGTTCCAACTAAGATTGGGACAAAGTAAACCTATTTATAATGCATTCAAAGCTATTCAGGATTCAGCATCATGGTCATCTCTTTCTGATGCTCATAAACGAATTGTGGAAGGTAAATATCATGTCTTTTGCTATTTTGTGTTGTATGAACATATGTTTGCTGAAATGTATTGTGTTTCTACGACGTGCTACTGTCTATTTTATTTATTAATGGACAAAATTTTTTGCTAAAAATACCTTTTATATAAACTAATGGTTATTTGAGTTCCTTTATTTTACTTCTCTAATTTTTCCTATCCAACCTTTCTTTTGTTAGCAATCGAGTCTTGTCAGTTCATGTTTTTAATGACTAGTATATGTTGTTTTGACATCAGTTCATAATTTTTATTGTTTTTAAAAAAACATGATGCTAAATTTTTGTTAAATCCTTAATTATGAGATGAATTATTATGGCATTGATGGAGCGGGAAAATAATAGATTTTAAGAATCATTTTGATGGTTATCAGGTTGTAGGAAGATTGTAACAACAATGAATTGAAGAAAACTATGAAAGATATATACTACTTGTTAAAGAAGATTCAANGAATTGGTTATGGCATCGATGGATCAGGAAAATAATAGATTTTAAGAATCATTTTGATGGTTATCAGGTTGTTGGAAGATTGTAACAACAATGAATTGAAGAAAACTATGAAAGATATATGCTACTTGTTAAAGAAGATTCAGTTTTACCGAGAGAACAATTATGACTTCTTCAAGGACCTATAACATCACTTTGGGGAAGGATGAACTCTCACCTAACTTTGGGGGGGGGGGCATCAATTGTTCGCCAACAATTTGCAAGCACAATAAATCTTTAGTCTCGTTTATCAACCAGGTTTAAAAGAGGACAAACAAGTTATATGGGAGTAATATTACTTGGAAATTACTCAACAACTCCAAATAAATAAAAAAAAATAATGGCTAATGAGTTTTAAATTAATGGTATGAATGCCCTAAACAATTAAAAAGATACTATACATTATTACAAGATTATTAGTTTCAATCTAATCTTATACCATGTGAGATATCAATCTTAACAACGAATGACCCAATGGGCTCCATCAATTCTCCCATGGTGAATTAAAAAATAAAAAAAAAACTCATGCTACTCTATCAGAAGCCTTGGAGATAGATGAACTAGCTCTTGATGTATTCATATATTATATATTATGTGATGGTGGATGTTCTTGCAAGGTATAAGATATCAATGAATGTGGAACGACCCCAGAGTAGCCTTGTTGCTGATAGTTGATAAATTTTACTCTATATAGTGACCAATGGAAAAATTAGAATGATCACTCAAGTTTTAAATTTGCATAATTATTTATTGAGTTATTCTTAGTTTGCGTGGCGATTTGTAAGCTTCAAGGCATTTTAAGATGTAATCCTANAGTATAAAACAATAATACATAAGTTTGTATAGTTATAATTAACTTGATAATACATTTATTGGGAATTAATTATTAATTAATTAAGCTAAATTTACATACCAAGCACACAATTCTCATGTATTTACATATCCCACACCAAAACTATTACATTTGCATACATAACACTTTCGTAGTTTAAACTTATGAATGAAAATAATTTTGTTTTTAAAAAGTAGTAATAGTACTAGCTTTTATATGATATTAAAGATTTGAGTGTTATGTGTGTAATTATAAAAATTTAGGTGTGAGATACGTAATACATAAGAATGTATGCTTTGTATGTAAATGTCCCAATTTAATCTAAAAGTTATATTAAATTCGGAAACTTATTTTTCACATTTTTGCTCTCCTGCCCGACTAACCCACCTTTGTCTTCCTTCCACCCACCTTGTTTCTCGCACTTCAGCTCTTCTAAATCCTGTAAATCCTTCCCAATGGGATTTACTAAATCTAATAATTAAGGTAAAATGGAGAGACGGGATTTAACTCCTATAGCATTTAAAGTTGTCAGTATTGTTGTTTTGCAGAATTTAATATAAAACTTGCCTCATAAATTGCCAACAAACAACGATTAAATACAGCTTAAAACTGCTCAAATCCTGCCACCAAACAGCGACTACTATTTCTCTTAGAATAACAATGCAGTGGATACGTTTCAATTCTTACAAAGTTTTCTTTCTCCATTTGCAAATTTTCATAGCTTAGATGGTTATCGCGTTAGCACATGACTTAATTAATTCAAATGTTTGAAGTGAAAAAAACAAATATGATATGTAGATGTACATGTTATTGTGTGTATGTGTTTGGAAGTTGTCACCCTATTATGGTATTAACTTGTAAAGCAATGTAATTGTGCATATAAATGAAAATGAACATAGCAATCTATCTTTTTAGGTTAGTTTTGGAAAATATTCTAGAAATGATGTGCATTTTTGGTACGCATTGATGGTGACAAGCTGAAACGGGTGTACTATAAAATAAAATAAGATGAGTTACGAAAATTGCAACAAGAAAACTAAACTATTTGTTATGGTGCTTTACCTTTCATAACAAATTAACATATATTGTTTTACTCCAACTGATGTGGGGCGCCGTGTGCTAATTGGCATGGAAATTGTCGTGTCCCCGTTCTTGGACGAGTTTGGCTCAGGCATAGGAGGGACCGGCTGGTCCTTTCAGGCATGGAATTACCCCCTAGTGGGAGTGGGATAAACTCCTAGTTGTCCTAAAACTATTTAGATTTTCTTTGTTGTGTTTTAGAGGGAGTTTTTGTCGTGTGTTGTTCGGGACAGCCATCGACGTCTTTGTTTTCCCGTCTAGGATTGTATCCAAGGGACAGGTTGGGCTTTGATTGTATCTCGCACACGAAAAAGTGACTATCTTTCCTCAATCCTTTTGCATCCTTCCAAAATCGACACCCATCGCACTTCACTACAGCAGCCGCCAATAGCTGTCTGTTGTTGTCCTGTAGCTTCCTATTATTTCAGCTCTCCCTCTTTGCTTCCACTGTTGTTCCAGCCCTCCATCCTTGCTGCCATTTTTGTTCTAGCCCTCCATCTTCACTGTTGTTGTTGTTCCAGCCCTCCATCCGTGTTGCCATTTTTGTTCTAGCCCTCAATCTTCACTATCATTGTTGTTCCAACCCTCCATCTTTGTTGTCATTGATGTTCTAGCCCTCCACCCTTGTAGCCGCCATCTTCCTCTTGCTGCATCATCCGGGACAATCGTTCCACGTCGATCTCTACTGCATACTTTTACTGTAGGAATCTAGGAAATCATTGTCTTGTTGTTTTATGCTTGCTAGCCACCTTGTCCACCATCTCACTATCTTACAAACCTTCACCGACCCCCTCCACCACCCCTTAATTCAATCATAGTAGAAATTAGTGTCGTGTATGATGCAATTTCATATTTCTATTTTGGTTAATTGTAATTTATTGTTTGATTTTAGTAAAAATATTTTCTTTTCTCATTGTGGTTGGTGAATTCCAGTATTATTTGGTATCATAGCTAGCCTAATCTTAGTGATACCCTAGGGTTACAGAAAAACCATCACTCTCTAGCTGATTATTCAAATTTATCACCCAAAATTTTCATTATATACCCTAAATCAGCTCATATACCCTCTTTTACCTCCCGAACATAAGCCCTAGCCACACCACCGAGATAACAAATGTCGAAAACCTGATCTGGAGGAAATGACAAAATGTCGTTTATGAGAAATTTGTAAAAGGATGTCCATGAACTTTCTTTAAAAATCCTACTACTACAACAAAGATTTGCGGCCTTCAAGAAGAGGCAATCTGTAAAGGTCACTTGTAGCCACAACAGTGATTTGTTAGATCAAAAGGATAAAGCAATGCTGCTTTGAAGATTTGGCATTAAATATTCATAAAATGTTCCTTGAGTACTACGACGTAAATGTAGATTTACCGGATTTGACGGTCGTAGGGATCTAGAAGAATTCATTGAGTAGCTCCACGCAATGATACGTGTATTTGAGTAATATGGCGTCGGACCGAACAGAATGTTAAAGCTAGTTGTCATTTAGTTAAAGAATGGGTACATTTCTGTAGTGAGAGAATCTGAAACTTCTTCGATATCAGGAAGGAAAAAAATAAAATCAATATGTGGTCCAAGAATAAACGAGAGATGTAGCACTAATATCCACCAATTCATTATGGACAAGATATGTTCTATAGATTTCATCAGTTGTTGCAACAAGATCTCTCAATGGACGAGTACACAACAATGTTCGAGAAGCTTATGTTGAAATGTAGGTTGGTGGAGCCCAAGAAAAAAATCATAGCTCAACATTTAAGGAGATTGAGATTTTCCTTTAGCAATGTGGTTTAGTTACAGCCCTATCGGACATTACAAAATGTCCAAATCCTAACTTTAAAGGTGTAGAAATATCATTGAGTGACCACCACATCTTACAGACAGAATTTCACACCAATATCAAGCAACAAAAGTATACCTAGAAGAACATCTAAATTGACCCCACCTAAGGAGAAACTAGTTAAGCATGAGAACGGGTAAAGCCAACTAGCACTCTCAAATCAGTCCTAGCCACAAATTATTTCAAGTGTCATGAATTTGGGCATATTGAATTAAATTGCCAAAACAAAAGAATAATCTCTTTCATTGAGAAGATAACAGTTGAAGAAATGGATAGTGATAAAGAAGGGGATGAAGACTTCAAAACATGTCTCAACTTCTAGTTGAAGAGGAAGATACGCTAGTGATTCAAGCTGAGCCCATGAAAGAGACTTCAGATGAATTAGCATTGGTGGTATTAAAGATAGTGAATCTGATGATTCGATACCTGAAAAGGGACAACCCCAAAGGAATTGCAGGACATCATGACTAATAGTTTACCTATTGGCTCGTTGCCACTGAAAATAGTTCAGTATACCACATACTTCATTCCAGAGTTAGTTCCTACTGAAGAATTTGTTTATCAAATGCACCCAGTCAAGTACGAGTGAAAGAGGCAAATTACAAATTTAATGGCTTGAGGGTTATTTTGTAAGTATCTACGTCTATATGTAACTCCAGCTCAGATTGTGTCAAAAGAGTATGAATATTTATTCTATCAAAATGTGCTTTAGAACTATAACACCAACAGTATGAATCGGTGTGGCAATTGTCGCATCCTTGTTCCTGGACTGATTCAGTCCAGGTATAGGAAGGGCCAGGTCATCTTTCCATGCATGGAAGTGTCGCCTATTGGAAGTGGGATTCCACTATTAGTTACCCTAGAGTTATTTATGTTGCTTTTGTCGTGTTTAAAGGAGTTTTTGTCGTGTGACAATCGTCTAAGTCTCTATTTTCTCGTATAGAGTTGTATAAACGTTAAGTGGTGCTTCGGTTATATCTCACTCGCAAGATGGTGATTAACTTCCCTCAACCCTTCTGCATCATTCCTACATCAATCCTTGTCGCCCTTCACTGTTACAGCCGCCTGGCACAGCTGCCTGTTCTGGCTGCTTCCCACCATTTCAGCCTCCATCTTTGATGTCACTGTTGTTATGGCACACTCCTTCCTTGTTGAAATCGTCATTCAGCCCCTCATCTTCGTTGTCGATGATGTTCTAGCCCTTCATATTTGTTAAAGCTATTGTTCCAGCCCTCCATCTTTGCTTTCATCGTTGCTCAAGACTTCCACCGTTGCAACTGCCGCCTTCCTCTTCTTGACATCAATCAGGACAGTCGTTCCATGTCAATCTCAATTGCATGCTTGCTTTCTGAAACATGGGAAACTGTTGCTTTGTCGTTTTCTACTTGTCAACCACCTCGTTTACCATCCCGCCACCTTTCAAATCCTCATTGACCACCTCCACCACCATTGATTCAACCCTAGTGGGAGTTAAGTGTCTTGTTTGTTGCAATTTCATATCTCTATTTTGGTTGATTCTAATTTCCTATTTGATTCCAGCAATAATATTTAATTTTCCCTTTGTTGTTGGTTAACTTTGGTATCAACCACATATTATTTCCTAATTTTTTGAATTATTATAATTTAAAAAAAAACTTTAGCTATTGAAATTCTAACCACAGAATAGTAGATGAATATTTTAGGAAAATCTTCTCATGTTAAATGAAAAATAGAAAAAAATTGTCTACATATGTCAGGGAGCTCCAAGAGATGGAAAATATATTGAGTTTCTTTTATATCAATTATAAACTTGAAAAAGTTTCAAATTTAGATACATTTTAGGTGTTAAAAAAAAGATATAGTTAGTTCTTTTGTATATTAGGAGACATTATTTAAAAAGTTGGAAAATATGTAATTAAGAAATTTTTTTGTCCAACCACCCCTTTTGATATTCCAAACTTTCAAGCTAGATTATGACAGTGATAGTTCATATTCACAATAAAGGTTTTGCATGTTTTGATACATGTTTCATTTGCTCACAACAAATCCATTAGTCAGTCTGCAAGCCCTTTTGAGATTGTCTACAAACGGATTCCCATCATACCTTTAGAGTTGGTGTCATTGCTTCCAAGTACTGAGCTTAGTACTGATGCCAAGACTAAGGTCAAGGAAGTTCTAACTTTACATGTGGTCGGTCAACCAGCTCTTAGGGCCACCTTATTGCTCAGAAAGAAATAAGATTATTGCTACTTTGTTTCCATGATATCAATATTTTGTTTTAGACTTGTGATGCACTTTTAGTTTTGATTTGTATTCGATTGGAGATTATCTTCCCTAGGTTTTACGTCTTTGGAATTTTGTATCATCTTCTACCTCAAGTAATGTGAATGTAGTTTGATTGAGAAAAGGTGGCAGATCCTCCTTGCTGTATATATACCACAAATCTCATTGTCGGACCCTTTTTCATAGTTTCTTTTCTCCCAAACAGTAACTATTCAAACAACTTCATTTCTTAGGTTTTTCACCTTTTCTCTAATCCTACAACACCCAATTCCCTTATTGATCCTTATACATCATCAACATTATTAGTTTTTTTTTTTTTCAATAAACCTTTTCTGGGTGAATTTTAACAGAATTCATTCACAAACTCACACAAAAATAGCATATGCAAAACTTTGAACCTAGGTCCTCTTATTCGGGATCATAAGCTCCCAACCAGTAGGATAAGAAGGGCTACATTTTTTTCCTCAACTAAAAACATTTACTTTGTTTATTTAGGGTTTCTTCTTTTTTAAACATTTGCATGTCAAATTTTTTTTGAATTGAACATAACGTTTTAGGGCTTTCTAAATGGTTATGGGTAAGGAGAAAAGGATAACGAAATATAGGAAAGAAGCAGTATGAAAATATGGTTTGCAAGTCAAATTTGATGAGAGTGGCATGGATATGTCTATTTGAAATACAACTACAACGATGAGGTTGTTAAAAGAGGCGTAACAAGAATAATATAGCATATTTTTAGCAAGCACGAGAATGTTGAATCGTTTAACAAAGTCTCTAAAAAGGCAAACTGAGAATGAGACGAGAAATCAGTTCATATGACAATGATTCTAATGAAGATCCATTGAATGATGAGAGCAATAGGAATTTCTCAATTTAAAAATTTTAACCTTATAGCCTCGTTATGTTCCTATCTTGATATAGGAATGGGGGAGTGAGACACTTTTTGTGTTGAACTTATTTTGAATTGTTATACTTTTACTTTGAGATAATACCTTATTTTGATATTTGTATAACACTTCTTACACAATGATCCAATATTAAGATATTAATATATCATTTCTTACTTCATACATTGATTTTAGATAATACTTCTTGCATTGAGCAATCCATTGATTTTGAGGTTTACATCTTAAAATGCCTTGAAGCTTACGCATCGCCACGCAAACTAAGAATAACTCAATAAATAATTATGCAAATTTAAAACTTGAGTGATCATTCTAATTTTTCCATTGGTCCCTATATAGAGTAAAATTAATCAACTATTAGCAACAAGGCTACTCTAGGGTCGTTCCACATTCACTGATATCTTATACCTTGCAAGAACATCCACCATCGCATAATATATAATATATGAATACATCAAGAGCTAGTTCATCTATCTCCAAGGCTTCTGATAGAGTAGCATGAGTTTTTTTTTTATTTTTTAATTCACCATGGGAGAATTGATGGAGCCCATTGGGTCATTCGTTGTTAAGATTGATATCTCACATGGTATAAGATTAGATTGAAACTAATAATCTTGTAATAATGTATAGTATATTTTTAATTGTTTAGGGCCATTATGTTTTTTTTATTTATTTAGAGTTGTTGAGTTATTTCCAAGTAATATTACTCCCATATAACTTGTTTGCCCTCTTTTAAACCTGGTTGATAAATGAGACTAAAGATTTATTGTGCTTGCAAATTGTTGGCGAACAATTGATACCCCCCCCCCCAAAGTTAGGTGAGAGTTCATCCTTCCCCAAAGTGATGTTATAGGTCCTTGAAGAAGTCATAATTGTTCTCTCGGTAAAATTGAATCTTCTTTAACAAGTAGTATATATCTTTCATAGTTTTCTTCAATTCATTGTTGTTACAATCTTCCTACAACCTGATAACCATCAAAATGATTCTTAAAATCTATTATTTTCCTGATCCATCGATGCCATAATCAATTCATCTCATAATTAAGGATTTAACAGAAATTTAGCATCATGTTTTTTAAAAACAATAAAAATTATGAACTGATATCAAAACAACATATACTAGTCACAAAAAACTTGAACTGACAAGACTCGATTGATAACAAAAGAAAGGTTGGATAGGAAAAATTAGAGAAGTAAAATAAAGGAACTCAAATAACCATTAGTTTATACAAAAGGTATTTTTAGCAAAAAAATTTGTTCATTAATAAATAAAATAGACAGTAGCACATCGTAGAAACACAATACATTTCAACAAACATATGTTCATACAACACAAAATAGCAAAAGACAGGACACTTACCTTCCACAATTCGTTTATGAGCATCAGAAAGAGATGACCATGATGCTGAATCCTGAATAGCTTTGAATGCATTATAAATAGGTTTACTTTGTCCCAATCTTAGTTGGAACTTAACCTTATCTGGCTGTTTATTAAAAAAAAAAGATGCGGAAACAACAAAGTTAGTTGGAGTACTACCAAATCAATAAGCAAATAAAAAAATAATGAAAAAACTCACAAGAACTAATGAAGAAACAAGAGTTGTTAATGCATGTGAGATTTAAATTGTCACATATAAGTGTAGAAATTTCACATGGTTGACACTCATAATAAGCTTGAACTTTGGGTTGAAAATGGATTTTACAATTGGTGTAAGCTAAACATAGGCCCCTTTTAGTTCATTCTCCCCAAAGAGTTATTTGACAAAGAACAATAACTTTATGGATCCAGAAAGTCTTCACCCTACAAACATGGTTAAGCAAAGTTCAAGAGTACATAACTCTGTCTCTAACAATGGATCCACATTGTTGAGTGGGCTCTTGGCATACTTGATGAGGCTCCTATTTGAGAGCAAGAGTGTATGCGTATGTGCACATGTGATGGCTAATGTGAGGAGATTTTATGTGAGTTGAAGAGAAGACACGTGAGATTTGTAACTAAAAATGAGTAAAAATATAAAGTTCACTCGCTCATAAACTAAAGATTCTGAATTGAAAATAAATTTAACCATTGGTGCAACAACTTCGGTCTCGAATAATGTATAATGCTCCCTAATGGCAACAATTTCACAAAAATCAAACTAATTTGATCAAGCTTTCAACACATAATTAATAATTTCAAAGTTGCACATGATTGTGGATATTGCTTGGTTAAAATTTTATCTCGTCGGGGGTGGCAGTGCGTGGGTCAATGTGATGTCATATTGTCGAATCATAATATAAAATCCTTGGACAACAATATGATTCCCAATAACTAGAACCTCACTTTAAATGCCTCTACAATCTCATCCATTGAAAGCTTCCTACAGTAGTGTTTTTTCTAAAGTACTTCTTCAAAATTTCTTTAGAGAGGTCTTAGATCTCAATATTCACACTGTTTGTCAACATCACTGCTCTCAAAAAAAATTGCAAGAATAAATCCCTCAATTTCAACCTTCAAAAAGCATCTCAAACATATATAATAAATAAGGATAGACGATTATAGCCTTTTCAAAGATAAAAGCTTGTAAGTCAAAAGTAGAGTTTCCACAAAATGAAACCTTTGAAAAGATTTCACGCCACACATTCTAATATCCTACAATCAAACAGCTACAAAACGAACCTGCACTTCATCAATGGCAGATCGAAGCTCCGACGAATCCTTCACCGACTTAAGATGATTCACAATGCCCCACACAACCTGCAGCCTATCCAGAATTCTCTCCAGCGGCTCCACTAACTTGGGCCATGTAGGCTCCACCGTCCTCTCCAGCTCCACCAGATCGCCCTCCTGCATCACCAATCCAATCAAACAAGCCAACGAAAACCCTATCCCTAAACCCAAAAGAAAATTCTTACGAGTCTCCTCAACAGCTCCCGGATTCCCGGCTGCACGTGCTTCGCCTCGACGATGCCGAAAGGCGGGAAGTCGAAGTCTCCAAGAAGCGGGTTCGAGTCCAAGCTGTCATCGACTGAAGAGGTCATCTTTGACGAAGGGACAGTGCAGAAACCAGCGGAAATAAGAGATACGGTGTGCTTTGTCGGTCGGTGGAGGCAGAAGGAGAAGGACGAAGACCAGAGGGGGCAGGAGAAGGTTTTGGAAAGGGTTTTAGACAGGCGAGGGATTTGCGTGGCGGAACGGAGAAGAGGGGCGGAGCAAGACAAGGATACGAAGCTCGCCATTAGCATGGTGACGCTTATAATGGCTAGACTTGATCGGTTCATTTTGTCGCACCGGCCGAAGGTGCGAGCTTGTCTGGTTCGTCAGCTGTACGTAGCCCCAACTGCATTTGCGCGGATGGGTGTGCGAGTAAATCTGGGCCTACTGAAGATGAAGGAGAGGTTTTTGGACTTTGCCTCGTCCAAGAAGAGATTTTTTTCATGCTTTTAACAAGTATAATATGTAAAGATAATCTAATTTGTCGAATGTACTGATTTATCTACATGACTACATCTATCGAATGTAGACTTTTTTGTAGTATTAATTTAAAATTTATTTTAAATTTTAGAGATTTGTGAATAATGGAAGTGTCGATATGAATGTCAAAGCAATCTAACGGCCGAGGATGGTGGTCGGGTGATCAAGGTATCAGATCAATAGAGCATGATCTGAACCGTTCATCGAACGACTAACTGCCCGATCAAAGTCAACTTGCATACTATGACGATAAACTAAATCGGTGGATCATGCCTGTAGTTTCACGCCTAGGAGCTCCTTACAAGGGCGTCCCATCACAACTAGTCGATAGACCGGCTTTTACTTCTATAGGCAAGATCGTCATACAACCGATCGCCTTAGTCAGTCATACCCAAGCAAATCGACCAGCTGGTTATCGTCACATCCAAGTTCAAATTGTGATACATATTTTGTATGAAAATTAACATAATTAAGCATGTTAATAGTGGTTTCCTTAATTGTTCCCTTTTATAATTGGAATGTCTCTATAAATGGGAGGCAAAAAAACGAATAAAAGGACTTTTCTTTGTTTCACTATAGAAATTTGTCGAATTACTCTCCCTCCCTCTCTCCCTCCCTCCCTCCCTCCCTCCTTCCCTCCTCTCTCACACACACACACTCTCTCTCTCCCTCTCTCTCTCTCTTTATTCCTCCTCCTGGCTATCACTCCTGAGGCTTGTTCACAGCTGACAACNGTCCACCAAACGTCATCTGATCAAGGGGCGATTGACCGGATACGGCGGCTCAAGATGGGACACGTGTCGAGGACTCAATCTTGACAAACTCAAAGATAGCAGACAACATAGAGCGGATGATTCAACCGACCAAACCGAGAGGGCCGAAAAAGTTGACAAAATGGCTCCACATCCTAGTAGTGATCCTGACGAGCGCAAAAAACTATATTCAGCACACAGCGGATGATCCAACTTATTTCATCAAATGGGTTGATTGAATAAGTTGATGATCGGCTCGTTGGCTAGGGAGCAAGCAAAACAGTGGTTAGACAAGAAAAGAATTGGCTATTGTAATGGTAATCTTGATAATAACCAATGTTTAATAATGCGATTTTTATTTACTATAAATGTATGAACACAAACTTGTAAAGGAGACTTTTATGAGGAGGGAGCAGGGGAATACCATTAATACTATGCTCTCATGCTATTTTCTCTCATTATTTATCTCCTTATTTACATTATATACCTTACGTGTGCTTTAGGGACAAATTTGGGTTTAACATTCTTAAAGGTATGGTGAGCGTGAAATCATGTTGCAAATAAGAAGAGGTGTGATTTAAGATGAACACCTTTCACCTCAAGAAGCCCCTAATGACATGAATCACACCTGTGAATTTCTGACTAAAAAAATCAGTAAACTCAAATAACAGATGATGGATGCGCTCAAAAGCACACTCACCTTAAAAAGAATGCAATTGTCACAGCTAGTGACATCTTATTACCCAGAAGAATGGCCTCCTAACTGTTGTAAGGATCCTCTTATCCTCGAACTGGAATGAGACACATGCTACCTTGATAGTGTGGATTCCACACCGCTCGACCATCGTTGGCATGAGCGTACAGAAGCACCGCAACCCACACTGCTTGAGAATGCCTCTTCCCAACAAATCTTTGAATATGAACCAGCAGATTACTTCAAGATCTTGGGACTATAACTCTATCAGGGACGGTCAGGACCGGGCTATCGTACGTCTTCTTTTGAGTCGACTGTATGCCTATTAATGTTCAATAACACACTTAAATGTCACTTTTTCCTCGTCATGCTCAAGGAGTCGGTCCTTCGATGACTCAATGGTCTATTATTATCGGTGATAACCTCTTTCATGAACTTTTAAAGAATGTTCATGGTTCAGTTCGCCAATGCAAAGAAACCATTAAGAAACTTGCAGGCCTCCTCTAGCTATACCAAGGGAAGGGTGAAACTTAATGCACCTTCATCACTCTGTTTTAGATGAAAAAATTGGAGTTTGGGATCCCACGGTCAAACATGTTGCCCTCGCACAAAGACATAAGGAAGAATTCTTCTACTAGTCCTTAAGCCGACAACAATCTAAAAATTTGATTGAGTTATTGAAGCTGACCAATCCATAAAAGAGTATAACTTCACTTTCACACATACAAAGGCATATGATTGGCACCCTTCGAAGAGAAGTGTTGGTGGTGAAAGTTGGAAGTCTATGCACAAGCAACATCTACTCAATAGGGCCCACTTTGAGGAATCAATGTCGTTCCTAGAGGGTGAGGCATTAAACAGAAGGAAATACTACTATGATTGGTCCCATAAAAGTCTGCGACAAATGAAACAACTCGACGAAAGAAGATTGCCACCCTCGGCTCATGAATTTCCTCGACCCACTCCACTGAGGGTCTCCCATCCCACATGAGAGTCTTATCTGTGACGTATGGCATTGGTAGTGCAAGCCTTTCAAAACAAAGACTACTTCAAGAATGATCCGCTAATGAAAACAGAGAGCTATCTTTGAAACCTAGAGAAACATTACACTTGAAGTAGAGACTCCAAAAAATATTATATGGGTGACTTACCAAAGCCTCATGAATGTGATTTGCAGAATAGAAAGGAAGAAACATTGAATTGCATGTAGATGATGTATTGGTTAAAATTAAAACATCTAAACAACACATTAAAAATTTAGAAGAAAATTTTGAAACTCTAAAAAAAATATATCATGCAATTTAACACACCCAAATGTGTGTCTGACGCAATTACATGAAAGTTCTTAAGATTTCTCTTAATACATGAAGGGATAAAGGCCAGTTTCTAGAAACTTCAAACCCTAGTCAAAATCAATATCCTTGAAATATCAAGGAATTATAACACTCAATTCATATCAAAATAGGGCGATAAATGCGTTATCTTCTTCATACCCTTTAGCGAGCAAGTTGCTTGACATTGTTAGATGAATGTGAATTTACTTTCTAATGGTTAAAAGAGTCCCTAGCTGATTTGATCAGTTGGGCTCAGTCGGTGTTGCTAGTTGATTAAGCTCAATTGGCTTTAGGTTGACATGACTGGTTTGGTCGGCTAGACTTGGCCCGCGTTGTCGTTCAGCTGGTATAATCCAATCTCGACCCTTGATCCCTAGTGAGGAACTTTCGTCGGCAGAGCGGCTTTGGGCTTTCGAGCAGAGAGTGAAACACCATAATCCGACAAGTAGCTTGCTCTTCAATGAGGAGAGGCTGCATAATGACTATAATACTCTTTGACATATTTTTAATTCTTGATCTCTAATGAGGAGCCTCGACTGCTTTTGTGGGATGATTGGTGCTATTCAAAAGGTAGGTTGTTGCATTTGTTTGGCTTTCTTGCAGTGGTTAGCTTGAGTCTTTCTTTGTCTCCTCTGTGACCAAAAGACTTGAATTCAATCGCCTTCGTGACTCAGTTGACTTTGTTCTAGCTAAGACAATCACATTTGATTTGATAAGAGGGTCCCACTTGGTTTTTGTAGCGCACACTCTTTCGTCGCACTATTTTACTTCTGAACCATTAGCTATCCTCAGGATCAATGCTGATATATTTTCTATATAAGTCTATTTAATAACTTTTTTTTTCTGAATCTTCACTTCTACTCTTCTGTGGATTCTCTTTCTTCTCTCTTTCTTTTTAAAGTTTGTTTTAATATTGAATTATCAAAATTAATTTATATTAAACCATAAAGTTAATTATAGAGAAGGAGATAATATACATGTGCTTATAATATTCATAAAAGAAACGACGAAGCATGAAGTTCCTTTATGCAGATGATCATTTGCGCAATGACGACCAGCTCAACATCCATCATGGCTCACATTACATTTTAGCAAGAAGACGTCGCTACATATCACAATACCGCCATTACTATGACTATTGCTTGTGCACAATATAGAGCTTAATTATGTCGAACATTTTTCATGCACACTCCATGTTATTCTTCTTTTTATTTCGGATCTAACATCAACGGAGGAATGATTATTCTGGTTTCACTGCTCGAATATTACGACAGTATAAATCAAATCATGTCATGTGTATGACAGTATGATGCGATGCATGATATTATCCGCACATTCGAACTACAAACATAATATTTTCTTCTCTTAGAGGAATCCTCTCTAAGTCATGAAGTAAGTAAATCAGAGCCCCAACCAAAGCAATACTTTGAAGAAGCATTTATTTTTTTTTAAGTTGTTGAGGTATATACATTTATGTTAACCCTTTTAATANAAAAAAAAAAAACTAATAATGTTGATGATGTATAAGGATCAATAAAGGAAATTGGGGTGTTGTAGGATTAGAGAAAAGGTGAAAAACCTAAGAAATGAAGTTGTTTGAATAGTTGCTGTTTGGGAGGAAAAAAGCTATGAAAAAGGGTTCGTNAAGGTGGTTAGCAAGCATAAAACAACAAGACAATGATTTTCTAGATTCTCGACAGTAAAAGTATGTAGTAGAAATCGACGTGGAACGATTGTCCCGGATGATGCGGCAAGAGGAAGATGGCGGCTACAAGGGTGAAGGGCTAGAACATCAATGACAACAAAGATGGAGGGTTGGAACAACAACAACAGTGAAGATGGAGGGCNCACCAATTGTAAAATCCATTTTCAACCCAAAGTTCAAGCTTATTATGAGTGTCAACCATGTGAAATTTCTACGCTTATATGTGACAATTTAAATCTCACATGCATTAACAACTATTGTTTCTTCATTAGTTCTTGTGAGTTTTTTCATTATTTTTTCTTTGCTTATTGATTTGGCAGTACTCCAACTAACTTTGTTGTTTCCGCATCTCTTTTTTTTAATAAACAGCCAGATAAGGTTAAGTTCCAACTAAGATTGGGACAAAGTAAACCTATTTATAATGCATTCAAAGCTATTCAGGATTCAGCATCATGGTCATCTCTTTCTGATGCTCATAAACGAATTGTGGAAGGTAAGTGTCCTGTCTNTTTTCCATCTCTTGGAGCTCCCTGACATATGTACACAATTTTTTTCTATTTTCCATTCAACATGAGGTGATTTTCCTAAAATATTCATCGACTATTCTGTGGTTAGAATTTCAATAGCTAAAGTTTTTTTTTTAATTATAATAATTCAAAAAACTAGGAAATAATATGTGGTTGGTACCAAAGTTAACCAGCAACAAAGGGAAAATTAAATATTATTACTGAAATCAAATAAGAAATTAGAATCAACCAAAATAGAGATATGGAATTGCAACAAACAAGGCACTTAACTACCACTAGGGTTGAATCAATGGTGGTGGAGGTGGTCAATGAGGATTTGAAAGGTGGCGGGATGGTAAACGAGGTGGTTGGCAAGTAGAAAACGACAAAGTAACAGTTTCCCATGTTTCAGAAAGCAAGCATACAATTGAGATTGACATGGAACGACTGTCCTGGATGATGGCAAGAAGAGGAAGGCGGCGGTTGCAACAGTGGAAGTCTTGAGCAACGATGAAAGCAAAGATGGAGGGCTGGAACAATAGCGTTAACAAATATGGAGGGCTGGAACACTAGCGTTAACAAATATGGAGGGCTAGAACAACATCGACAACGAAGATGAGGGGTTGGAATGACGATGTCAACAAGGATGGAGTGCCATAACAACAGTGACATCAAAGATGGAGGCTGAAATGGTGGGAAGCAGTCAGAACAGGCAGCTGTGCCAGGCGGCTGTAACAGGGAAGGGCGACAAGGATTGATGAGGAACAATGTAGAAGGGTTGAGGGAAGTTAATCACCATCTTGCGAGCGAGATGAAACCAAAGCACCACTCGATGTTTATACAACTCTAGACGAGAAAATAGAGACGTAGACGGTTGTCCCTAACAACACACGACAAAAACTCCTTAAAACACGACAAAAGCAACATAAATAACTCTAGGGTAACTAATAGTGGAATCCCACTTCCATGTATGGAAAGATAACCTGGTCCCTCCTATACCTGGACCGAATCAGTCTAGGAACAGGGATGCGGCAATTGCCACACCAATTGACTCGTGACGCCTCACGTTAGTCTCTCGAGGTTTGAGGAGCTTCAACCAATTCATCGAAATATGAAGTATGGTCGACCATATTGGAGCCTCCAAATTCATGACACTTGAAATAATTTGTGGCTAGGACTGATTTGAGAGTGCTAGTTGGTTTTATTTGTTCTCATGCTTAACTAGTTTCTCCTTAGGTGGGGTCAATTTAGATGTTTTGCTAGGTGTACTTTTGTTGCTTGATATTGTTGTGAAATTCTGTCTGTGAGATGTGGTGGTCACTCAATGATATTTCTACACCTTTAAAGTTAGGATTTGGACATTCTGTAATGTCCGATAGGGCTGTAACTGAACCACATTGCTAATGGAGAATCTCAATCTCCTTAAATGTTGAGCTATGATTTTTTTCTTGGGCTCCACCAGCCTACATTTCAACACTCAAACATTGTTGTGTACTCATCTATTGAGAGATCTTGTTGCAACAACTGATGAAATCTATAGAACATATCCCGTCTATAATGAATTGGTAGATATTAGTGTTACATCTCTCATTTCATCTTGGACCACATATTGATTTTATTTTTTTCCTTCCTGATATCGAAGAAGTTTCAGATTCTCTCACTACAGAGATGTACCCATTCTTTAACCAAATGACGACTAGCTTTAACATTCTGTTCGGTCGGACGTCATATTATTCAAAGACACGTTTCATTGCGTGGAACTACTCAATGAATTCTTCTAGATCCCTACGANATTTGATCTACATTAAGTCACATTATTTGAAGATCATAACATTTCTATATTTGTTAGCTCGCTTTTAGTATTAGAATTTCCTTGACATTAGTCTTGGCATCAGTACTAAGCTCAGTACTTGGAAGCAACGACACCAACTCTAAAGGTATGATGGGAATCCGTTCGTAGGCAATCTCAAAAGGTCCCGCAGACTGACTAATAGATTTGTTGTGAGCAAATGAAACATGTATCAAAACATGCAAGGCCTTTTTTGTGAATATGAACTATCACTGTCATGATCCGGCCTGAAAGTTTGGAATATCAAAAGGAGTGGTTGGATAAAAAAATTTCTTAATTACATATTTTCCAACTTCTTAAATAATGTCTCCTAATATACAAAAGAACTAACTATATCTGTTTTTTGACACCNATTTGATCTACATTAAGTCACATTATTTGAAGATCATAACATTTCTATATTTGTTAGCTCGCTTTTAGTATTTAACATTCTACTTGGTTCTTTTATTCTTTTTGTGCTCATGTAAAGTTAGAATTTCCTTGACATTAGTCTTGGCATCAGTACTAAGCTCAGTACTTGGAAGCAACGACACCAACTCTAAAGGTATGATGGGAATCCGTTCGTAGGCAATCTCAAAAGGTCCCGCAGACTGACTAATAGATTTGTTGTGAGCAAATGAAACATGTATCAAAACATGCAAGACGTTTTTTGTGAATATGAACTATCACTGTCATGATCCGGCCTGAAAGTTTGGAATATCAAAAGGGGTGGTTGGATAAAAAAATTTCTTAATTACATTTTTTCCAACTTTTTAAATAATGTCTCCTAATATACAAAAGAACTAACTATATTTGTTTTTTGACACTTAAAATGTATCTAAATTTGAAACTTTTTCAAGTTTATAATTGATATAAAAGAAACTTAATATATTTTCCATCTCTTGGAGCTCCCTGACATATGTAGACAATTTTTTTCTATTTTCCATTCAACATGAGGTGATTTTCCTAAAATATTCATCGACTATTCTGTGGTTAGAATTTCAATAGCTAAAGTTTTTTTTTTATTATAATAGTTCAAAAAACTAGGAAATAATATGTGGTTGGTACCAAAGTTAACCAATAACAAAGGGAAAATTAAATATTATTACTGAAATCAAATAAGAAATTAGAATAAACCAAAATAGAGATATGGNTGAGGTGATTTTCCTAAAATATTCATCGACTATTCTGTGGTTAGAATTTCAATAGCTAAAGTTTTTTTTTTAATTATAATAATTCAAAAAACTAGGAAATAATATGTGGTTGGTACCAAAGTTAACCAGCAACAAAGGGAAAATTAAATATTATTACTGAAATCAAATAAGAAATTAGAATCAACCAAAATAGAGATATGGAATTGCAACAAACAAGGCACTTAACTACCACTAGGGTTGAATCAATGGTGGTGGAGGTGGTCAATGAGGATTTGAAAGGTGGCGGGATGGTAAACGAGGTGGTTGGCAAGTAGAAAACGACAAAGTAACAGTTTCCCATGTTTCAGAAAGCAAGCATACAATTGAGATTGACATGGAACGACTGTCCTGGATGATGGCAAGAAGAGGAAGGCGGCGGTTGCAACAGTGGAAGTCTTGAGCAACGATGAAAGCAAAGATGGAGGGCTGGAACAATAGCGTTAACAAATATGGAGGGCTGGAACACTAGCGTTAACAAATATGGAGGGCTAGAACAACATCGACAACGAAGATGAGGGGTTGGAATGACGATGTCAACAAGGATGGAGTGCCATAACAACAGTGACATCAAAGATGGAGGCTGAAATGGTGGGAAGCAGTCAGAACAGGCAGCTGTGCCAGGCGACTGTAACAGGGAAGGGCGACAAGGATTGATGAGGAACAATGTAGAAGGGTTGAGGGAAGTTAATCACCATCTTGCGAGCGAGATGAAACCAAAGCACCACTCGACGTTTATACAACTCTAGACGAGAAAATAGAGACGTAGACGGTTGTCCCTAATAACACACGACAAAAACTCCTTAAAACACGACAAAAGCAACATAAATAACTCTAGGGTAACTAATAGTGGAATCCCACTTCCATGTATGGAAAGATAACCTGGTCCCTCCTATACCTGGACCGAATCAGTTTAGGAACAGGGATGCGGCAATCGCCACACCAATTGACTCGTGACGCCTCACATTAGTCTCTCGAGGTTTGGGGAGCTTCAACCAATTCATCGAAACTTCTTTCTCTTTATAGTATGAAGTATGGTCGACCATATTGGAGCCTCCAAATTCATGACACTTGAAATAATTTGTGGCTAGGACTGATTTGAGAGTGCTAGTTGGCTTTACTTGTTCTCATGCTTAACTAGTTTCTCCTTAGGTGGGGTCAATTTAGATGTTCTGCTAGGTGTACTTTTGTTGCTTGATATTGTTGTGAAATTCTGTCTGTGAGATGTGGTGGTCACTCAATGATATTTCTACACCTTTAAAGTTAGGATTTGGACATTCTGTAATGTCCGATAGGGCTGTAACTGAACCACATTGCTAATGGAGAATCTCAATCTCCTTAAATGTTGAGCTATGATTTTTTTCTTGGGCTCCACCAGCCTACATTTCAACATAAGCTTCTCAAACATTGTTGTGTACTCATCTATTGAGAGTTCTTGTTGCAACGACTGATGAAATCTATAGAACATATCCCGTCTATAATGAATTGGTAGATATTAGTGTTACATCTCTCATTTCATCTTGGACCACATATTGATTTTATTTTTTTCCTTCCTGATATCGAAGAAGTTTCAGATTCTCTCACTACAGAGATGTACCCATTCTTTAACCAAATGACGACTAGCTTTAACATTCTGTTCGGTCGGACGTCATATTACTCAAAGACACGTTTCATTGCGTGGAGCTACTCAATGAATTCTTCTAGATCCCTACGGNGTTGCCCCCCTTGAACCGTGACCTCAAGACAACAAATCATTTACATTATTTCTTTTATATATTTTTATATTATTTTTAAGAAAAAGCAAATTTTATATAAATAACTACAAATATTAGATATTAGATATTATATATTCGAATACATAAATTATATAAATTGACCTGCTAAGTCATCACAATACTCCAAGATCCAAAACCAGACTTCCAACCAAATGCATTTGGGATAAGCTAATAAAACGCACGAACTAAACGGTACAGGGTCTTTAAAACCCTCCTTCCTCTTATAAAAACCCAACTTTTCCAATCACCTCTTCACCAAAAAATTTTNATCATTGAGTGACCACCACATCTCACAGACAGAATTTCACAACAATATCAAGCAACAAAAGTACACCTAGCAAAACATCTAAATTGACCCCACCTAAGGAGAAACTAGTTAAGCATGAGAACAAATAAAACCAACTAGCACTCTCAAATCAGTCCTAGCCACAAATTATTTCAAGTGTCATGAATTTGGAGGCTCCAATATGGTCGACCATACTTCATATTTCGATGAATTGGTTGAAGCTCCTCAAACCTCGAGAGACTAACGTGAGGCGTCACGAGTCAATTGGTGTGGCAATTGCCGCATCCCTGTTCCTAGACTGATTCGGTCCAGGTATAGGAGGGACCAGGTTATCTTTCCATACATGGAAGTGGGATTCCACTATTAGTTACCCTAGAGTTATTTATGTTGCTTTTGTCGTGTTTTAAGGAGTTTTTGTCGTGTGTTGTTAGGGACAACCGTCTACGTCTCTATTTTCTCGTCTAGAGTTGTATAAACATCGAGTGGTGCTTTGGTTTCATCTCGCTCGCAAGATGGTGATTAACTTCCCTCAACCCTTCTACATTGTTCCTCATCAATCCTTGTCGCCCTTCCCTGTTACAGTCGCCTGGCACAGCTGCCTGTTCTGACTGCTTCCCACCATTTCAGCCTCCATCTTTGATGTCACTGTTGTTATGGCACTCCATCCTCGTTGACATCGTCATTCCAGCCCCTCATCTTCGTTGTCGATGTTGTTCTAGCCCTCCATATTTGATAACGCTATTGTTCCAGCTCTCCATCTTTGCTTTCATCGTTGCTCAAGACTTCCACTGTTGCAACCGCCGCCTTCCTCTTCTTGCCATCATCCAGGACAGTCGTTCCATGTCAATCTCAATTGTATGCTTGTTTTCTGAAACATGGGAAACTGTTACTTTGTCGTTTTCTACTTGCCAACCACCTCTTTTACCATCCCGCCACCTTCCAAATCCTCATTGACCACCTCCACCACCATTGATTCAACCCTAGTGGGAGTTAAGTGTCTTGTTTGTTGCAATTCCATATCTCTATTTTGGTT
>JXCR01145039.1:183056-193487 GCA_002079205.1 Phalaenopsis hybrid cultivar | reverse complement strand
AAAAAAAAAGAGTGGAGATACATTAAATACAAATAAAAAGGAAAAAAATAAGGACTAAGAAATACATCTCTCTCTCCTCACTTAAAACCTTTCCTCCAATGAGAGTATTCCATAAAATAAGATCGCACTCTCTCTCGAAACCTCCCCACCAAGGCTAGCCAATAAATTCTTTCTGAGGCGCTCCTCCAGGACCAGCATTCTAAAGATCTCTCTCTTGTGTTGAGCCTCCCTTCTATAATGAGCAAACAATGTTTCTTCTCTCCTTCAAGAGATCTCTAAAAACCCAAAGCTAAAGCCGGAAGAAGCTATGGAGGTGTTTCCTTGCCCGCGCAAATCACCCCATTAACAAACTCAACGGCTACTCCTACGAAGACAACGACAATGTTGCCTCAGACCTGGCTCGTGGGAGGCAGTATTCCGATAAAGCTAAAAAGAGAGGTACGGAGCAAGCTTGATTTATGAGACTTTTTCCATCCAAGAATCTAAGAAGAAAATTTTGATTTTATTATTCAAACTTGATCAAACTCTCCAAAGGGTTTAATACTGGATGTTTCACCTTTAATAAGTTGGAACTTGGGGGCTTTACATTAGGCATAGCCGAAAAATACAACCTCCTGAGAATAATCATTTTAATAAGTTAGAACACAAAACTCAATATTTTCTTGTCCACATGGTGTTGATATGGAGGCTAAATTTTGGTGTTCACAGCTACATGCTTTTATTACATTTGTTTCTTATAAGATTTTTTTTTTTTAACGCTTAATCAAAACAAAGTTTCTGATAGCTCTCTGGAAACCTCCCGCTTATCTTGGCTGGATTGTTTCGCCCAACAAATTATTTATCTCCTAATTTCGAGGCATTAAAACATATTAACAACGTTTACTGCAATATTAAAATCTAACTCATTTATAGTTTTGATTCGTTAAAACCTAAACCAAATGTTAAATGCTTGATAAAATCTATAATTATATTTTCAGAATTTTCAATAAGTTGAACAACTCTTTAAGGGTCTGTTTAGGGCCGATTATTTGGCGCGGAGTGGCACCAAACCGCGCTCTATTTTTTTCCATTCGTTTATTGTGTTTTGGGCTGTGGTGGGAAAACATTGTGAAACACGGGCTGCGGATTTGACCAGACGACCAACGTTTCCTATTACTTACACCCTCACTCTTTATTGTCATATCCCTCCCCCCATATCTCGAGCAACTTTTTTCCTCCCCTTTTTCGCGACCGCACCCTCTCTCGACTGTGCCGACACCTCCCTCCCCATCTCTCGATTGTGCCGACACCTCCCTCCTCCTCCCTCGCAATCCAAAGGTGAGAACTTTAGCATCTCCTTCCCCCTTTTAGGCATTTTTCTGTGTTGGATCTCTTGAAATGTTGGGATTTTTTTAGTTGTTTTGATCTTTGTTAAAGATCTTCATTTTAGATGATTCGTTTGGGCTCTATTGTTCCCTGTGGATTGTTTAGTTTTCTTCAGTCGTTTAAGCTGTAGATTTTCAGAAATTATGAATTCTTATGATTTTGGGATGCCTTAGAATTAGCACCCCAAGCCATCCTTATGCCTTCATCATTATTTGGCATATTTTCCATCGAATACTCGTTATGAACTTTCTTAAAGATAGGCAAGATAATCTTCAAGCCAGTATAAATTCATGTCATAACGCAGCACAATGGTGCCAATAGATAGAAAGCTCTATATTGGTTATATATCAAAAGTACCAAAATTTCAAAGTAATGTGAAAGTATGTTGTGTTATTTGTCTATATATGAAGGCCTTATGTGTGAGATATGTAAAATACAAAAGAGTTGTGCGATACACATGTAAATGCCCCAAAAGTTTGTGATATGATGTAGAGTATTGCTTCTTTTATTTTTCATAATTATTTATTTTCTTAGTTTTAGAAGTTAAGAAAGATTGATTAAAAAGTTTTGGAGAGGTCATAAACTTTTGTTGTTTGGCAAAAAAATATTTTTTATGGTAAAGATGGAAGTGTTTTCATGTGTCAGCCTTTTAGTTTTTATACACTCTTCTTTTTTTTCATGGAAAAAATATAAATGAAGCATTGCACCGATGCTTTGGGTTAGGCTGGTGGTTGTGGTTGACTTTGTGTCAATGGGTTTTGATGTTGTGCGTGTGGCTTTGGGGTGATGTCTGTGCTTCTGGCGGCTGCGTAAAATGTGGGGATATTTTCTATAATCTGAGATATGTACATGTGGTTGTGGGCTCGGTTGTGCTTTGTGGTGGTTGTCGGTTGTTGTGATGGCTGTCGGTTGTGGTTCTGTGTGGTTTAGTGGAGGTTGTGGGCTTTGGGTGGTTGTGTTTTGTGGTGGCTGTTGGTTGTGGTTCTTTGTGGTGACTGTTGGTTGTGGTTTTTTGTGGTGGTTGTTGGTTCTGGTGATGGTTATTGGTTGTTGCAATTGTGATTGGATTTGTGGTGGTTATCAGTTGTGGTTCTTTGGGTTGTTGTGTTTTGTGTTGGCTGTTAGTTGTGGTGATGGTCGTGGGTTGTGGTTCTGTCATGGTTGTGGGTTGGGTTGATGGTTGTGGTTGGCTTTATGGCAGGGGGTGTTGTGGGTGTGGCTTTGAGGTGGTGTTTGTGCTTCTAGTGGTCGTGGGCTTTGGTGGTGGTCTGTGGGTTGTGTGGTGGTTGTATGTTTTGTATCTATATTGGTTGGGCATGTGGGTGGCTGTGAGATTAGATGGTGGTTGTGGGTTGTGTGGTGAGGTTGGGTTTGGGTGGTGGTATGTGGGTTATGATTGTGTGTGGTTGTGGGTTGTGTATATGTGTGGGTTTTGTGGTGTGGTTGGGTTAGGGTAGCGGTCTGCAAGTTGGGTCTGCGGGTGGTTGTGGGTTGTATATCTGTGTGGTTGTGTGATGAGGTTAGGCTTGGGTGGTGGTATGTGGGTTTGGTTTGTAGGTGGTTGTGCAGTCACTATGGGCTAGGGTGGTGATCTATGAGTTGAATTTATGGCTAGGGTGGATAATTTTTGTGTTGTCGTGTTTNGGTTAGGCTTGGGTGGTGGTATGTGGGTTTGGTTTGTAGGTGGTTGTGCAGTCACTATGGGCTAGGGTGGTGGTCTATGAGTTGGATTTATGGATAGGGTGGATAATTTTTGTGTTGTCGTGTTGTCAAATTTTAATGTTTTTTTTTTGTGCTAATAAATCAATGGTTAAAACTAAAGAAGTGGGTTCTTCAGTAACGTGGGATAGTAAACTCAAAGTCATATTTTGCAACATGTCTTAATGAGGTTGAGCTTGTAAATAGGCTCATCACCTATTTTAATAAAGAAGAGTGATGAAATAGTATGAATAAGTTCAAGAAAATAACAAGATCAGAGTACGACTGGTTGCAAATTAAGAACAAGTGGACTCAACTAAAGAAGGACTAGAAATTATGGAAGGAACTAAAACGGAAATCCACAAGCTTGGGTTGAGATCCAGTAAAACGAACAATAGATGCTTCAGAGGATTAGAGGACTGGTGAACTAAGAAATTAGAAGTAATAATCTATGCAATGATTACTTGTTTTTCCATTCTTTATCCTACGAAGTTGTATTAAGTAATAAATTTGCTCGTGTGTTGTGGGCAGTGTCAACAGCCAAAAAATTCAAATTCAATGGCATTGAGCCTAACCTGGAATTGAAGTTGGAAAGTATGTTCAATGGGTTGTTGCAACGGACACTCATGTGTTCACCTCAAGTGATCATGGGTTTGCAAGCAAACAAAAGAACTTAAAGACTGAGCATGCAAGTGGGTCAAAGAGACCTAGGGTGGAGAAAAGCAAAAAAAAGGAGCTCCTTTTTTCAAAAGCCAAACAATAAAACTGCTGGAAGTGTTGGACTTCACATGACAGCTACATTGACAACTTTCTTCGAGTTCTTGAGACATATCCCAAAGTTTATGTGGACAAGTTGTTGTATCTGAACTCCTTGAAGTTGTTGGAAGACCCGACCCGCAGACAAATATTCATGAAGTTGTCCTCAGATCTTAAGGTCGACTATTTACGTTTTTTTATGGACAACAAGGATAATTTATTTTGTGGAGTTATTGTTTAGTGGTTTTGGTTTTTACTCTGTTTGTTTCATGAGATATCTTATTTGAATATTTTTCTTTCTAGCATGAACAATCTATATGTTGTTTTGTATATTTATCTCATTTGGATGTTTATTCTTTTAACACAAGTCTTTAATTGATTACTACTTTTGTCAATTTATACTTGTGTTATGACTTATAAGTTGTCTTTTAAATCATTCAGGGAAGATGAGCAGACAGTCTAGTAGATTTCACAACTGATTGTGATCTGGGTTAGATGGTATCCCTGAAGGATGACGTAGCTCGTGACATAAGCCGTTGACATTTTAAAACTAATATCATCATATTTTTAAATACAATTTTAATAGTTTGTTTAGCAATCTCGATACTCACTGTTAAGTGAGATATATATATTATTTTTTGCATTGTTTTAAAATGGTTTTTTACTTCTCAATATCAAATATATTGTTATGACAGTTCTATTCCAAACAACATTACTCCATAGATGCAGAATAATCAATCATCCAAAAAAATACAAAATAACTATTTTTCAACAGCACAATCCCAACAACCCACAAATTTATCTGAATTAGCTGGTGCACAGCAGCTTATAACCTAGAGTGTTATATTTGTAACTCGTCTTCAACATCTTAACNTGCATGGGTTTAGGTATTTTCACATGGCTAGTAATTAATGCTGCTGATTAGGAACTAGATGTGGGTCCAACTCTACCTACGTAATTAAATAGTCCTTCAAACTGAATATATTAGTTTAAGGTAAGGGTGGTGGTAGGTTCCATAACAAAACTATCGTAGTGAACTATGAAAAAGTAGTCCATGTATTTGTTATTTTAATTAATTAGTGGGCTATTACATGGTAAGCTATTAAAAAGAAACTACAGAAGTAATTGGTAATGCCACCAAACATAATAGTCATCATGCTGCTAAATAAATTTACGGCAGTGGATTAATATATTATTATTTTAACATGGTATAAAATTTCATCACATACTCAAAAGAGAGAAGCAGGTAATAGTTACAGCAAAAACTTTTATGTGAAAAAACTGATAGAAGAAAACATGATGGGGTCTGACCCAGTTAAAAAGTTTCACTATAAAATAATGATTATAATTATAACCATATATCTCACAGGTGAGAAAAGGGTAATAAGATCTCTCAAATACAACGGTGATGTGCAGATGAACTTATTGCAAGGAACGGGTGGCGACTAATAACGATCGACGACGGCCAACAAGTGGTGGTCGAAGATGTTCGGACCTGATAAAAGGCGGTCGGTGGTGGCCGACGGCAGTAAGCGGTGGTCGATGGTAACAGGAGTATTTAACGGACTTCAACTCCTCATAGCTTTAAGCTCTTCCTTAAGCCTTAAACCCTCCTCCTCCCCACTCATGGAGAGGTGAGAGTCTTATTATAGAGTTCTAGGTGCAATTAATGCAGTAATATGAACTAGTTTGATTAAACAACTTAGAGGGCTTTCCTCGATCATACGGTGTTTGATGGATAGTTGAGTGTCTTAACGATGTCTGAATGAGTCATCTTGGGCTTGCTGGATTTGTCTCACTGAGATACTCGATTCGACTATGAACTCACGGAATTCAACATCCATTTGATCTTCCAAATATATCCTGAAAACTTTCAAAAATAGTTTAATGTCTTGACCGGGGCTTAATTTAACTTAGATTAGACCGATTTTGCTTTAGGGTACCATGGTAATCCCTTTACTTGGACCCGTTGCCATGTCTTTGAAAGGATAGGTTTTTTTCTAATATTACTTTGATTTATAATTACCATCTTCATGAGATTCATCATCTTGCTTTAACTGCTTTTGACCATACACCTGTCTTGTTAAAGGTTTAGGACATATATGGTAAGAAGACTTATCAATTATGTTTTTATAATATGTGGATTCTTTACCTTAATTATAATATGAGTTTTAAAGATAATTGGAAGGTCCAAGTATTTGTTGTTGGTCATGGTAATGCTAGTATTAAACTTTGGTTGCTTTAGAAGAATTTCGCCAAGTTTTTCGAAAACTGGAACTAGGAAGTCTTTGGAAATCATAGTAAAGTTATGGCTGACGTTGAGAAAAGAGTTAAAGATTTAGAGTTAGAGTAGTCTCATAATACTATTAATCTCGATACTTTACTTCAAGGGCAACAAGATCTTAATAATGCTATCAATATGGAAGAATCTTTCTATGCTAAAAAAGTTGCTAGATCTAATTTATTGGAAGGTGATAGGAACTATGCATGTTATCATGCTTGTATTAATAGGCAAAAGAAGTTTAATATGATTAATAGTATTAAGTGCAATGATGGTAACTCTTATTGTAATCAACTGCTATTGTTAATGATGGGATTAATATTTTCTCTTAGCTTTTTCATAATGATGGTAGCTCTCTTGCTAAGATTAATGCTGATCTTTATAACATGTCTTTTAGTTTTAAAAAATTAAATATTGCTTATGTGTCTTCTGAGGATGAAATCAAAATAATTATTGATAATATGGAGGATGGTAAAGCTGCTGGTCCTGATGGCTTCACTATGAAAATTTATATAAAAAAGTTGGGATATTATCCATATTGATCTTGTTGAGGCCATTTAGGATTTCTTTTGAGGTAAAGATTTACCAAGTTATTTTAAATCCTTGAATATTATTTTGATTCCTAAAGAGAATGGTGCTACTTCTTGGGATGCTTTTAGGCCCATAAGCATTAACACTGTGACATGTAAAATTATTTTTAAGATTATTGTTAAGAGAATTCAGCCTCTCTTGAATAACATTACTTGTTTAAACTAATATGCTTTTCTTAAGGAAAAAAAGAATGGTGATAATGCTCTTCCTGTGCAAGAAATCATTTTGGATATTGACAAAAGTAAAAGATGTGGTAACGTTATTTTTAAGATTGATATCAAAAAAGCCTTTGATTTCATTAGGTGGGAATTTCTAGCTGATTTTTTAAAGGTTATTGGCTTTAATAAGGATTTTCTTAGTATTATTAATAGTAATTAAGTAATAATTACAATTCTGTTGTTATTAATACTAATTCTAATGGTTACTTCATGGTTACTAAAGGTCTTAAGCAAGGAGACCCCCTTTCTCCTTATCGTTCTATCATTGCTTTTGATTATTTATCTAAATCCATTAACAATCTTTTTGAGAAGTATCCTAGTTTAAACTATGTTCATAAAGGGGGCATTAGCATTTCCCATTTATGTTTTGTGGATGATGTTATTCTTTTTATCGATGCTAATAAGAGATCTATTGAGTAGATTTGGAAGGTGCTTTATCATATGAAAGAAGCCTCTGGTTTAGACTTTAATTTATCCAAATGTTAATTTTATTATTCCAAGTATACTTCAGCTACTAAGAAAAATTGTATTTTTGATTTTACTACTTGCGATAAGGCTAACTTGAAATTTAGATATTTGGGATTTACTCTGGACAAGAAGGTTAAAAGGAATTATCTTTTCTCTGATTTAATTGATAAAATNTATATATATATATATATATGTATGTATATATACATATAGTTCCTATATGGTACAAATTCCCTTGGCTTCCACTTCCTTTCTTCAAGTTGAATGCACTGTTTAACATAAGGAGAGCTTTGGGCACACCTTTTAAAGTAGATGCGCCCACTTACAATAAAGCCAGGCTAGCATTGGCCAGAATACAAGTGGAAAGAGACATCACCCTCCCTGAAGTGAAAAGAATCTGGATTGGATCAGATAATGATGGTTTTTTGGCAGAATATTGTCCCTGAACAGAAGACTTATTATTGCCAACACTGTAGAATGTTTGGCCATACAATGGAAAGATGCTACAGAATACATCCACCAATTAAGAGAAACACTGGTAAAGATTATAAGGAAACAGGCAACATAGCACTACAAGCTAAAGAAAATTCTACTGAAGATACACAGCTAAACAACAGGAAGGATGACACTCAAAGAAATAAAGATTCACTCCCAATCACTAAAGAAAAATCTTCACCAGTGGAACCTTCAGATGAGCCAGCAGAAGGTTCCCCTACAAACAGAAACAATGGGACCGTCTCTACAAATATTATCAAAAAGGAATTCCAAGAAATCACTATAGTCACACCCTCACCTTCCCATTTAGGGGGAGAACAGTCAGAAATTCATAGCATGACACCTTAGGATCAGATCATTGCTGGTATTCAACAGGCAATAGAAGATGATTGGCAGGTACAAACAGCTAGAAGAAAAAGAAAACAAACAAATGAAGTTCAGAAATTACAGCTGGGAAGATCTAAACAGGTTGAGAGTAAAATCAATCTCAAAACTGGTTCTCCACATCTACATAGAGGAAGAACCAGGTCAAGATCACAACCCTCATTACCAATCCAACAAACGAATGATTAATATCCTTTGTTGGAACATTAGGGGAATTGTCAATCCCCTCTCCCTTAAAAGAGTCTTACAGTTAACCCTTAAATATAAACCTTGGTGCATTGTGATCTTTGAGCCTATGCTTCACAAAAACCATCAAAAGTTTACCAAGAAATTCCCTGGATTCAATAACTTTGCTAATATCAATAATAAAATCGGGATTTTTGGTACAAAAGAAATCAGATTNCTAAATTGACTAATAAACGAAAACAACAGATACTGCAAGATCAATTTTATAACTAAAGAGAGTTCAACTATCCGAACTACTGCCCCTAAAAAAAACAAAAATCACAAGAACAATTCCTCATAAAAATTCTACAATTAGTTTCTCAATAAAAAATAAGTGGTTTTTTTCCCACCTAAAAGTTGGGAGTTTAGTATTGAGTGGGTGAGATCAAACTCAAAGCCATCAGCAACAACTCTCAAGGCACTTATCTACCAAACTAATTAGTACTCTAATATGCGAAATTTTTTTAAATTTAAATTTAATAGTTTTAGAATGATGACAATAATATAGATAAAAACTTATGATGATTCATATACAAATCGCACAGCTTATATGTACGTATTTACATATCTAACTTCTATACTTCAATTTTCACATACAAACCACCTTACATATGCACTAGAATGTGTATTCGACCCCCTAATAGTTCAAAAGGTGGTATTTTTAATGTGATGTGAAAGAATTGAGTGCTATAAACTTTAAAAAGTAAAATTTAGGTGTCAGAAATGTAAATTCATATGAATTTACTGGCATACATGTAAGGGCAATTTAGTCTCTGCCATCTTAGAGCTATATTTCTTAAAATGTATAAATTTTGGTGAAAAAAATTGCATTTCAAGTTAATTTTTTTTTAAAAAAAAACTTGCTTTTGGAACAAATTCATAAGCTTCAAATCCACAAGATAGTTTTAAAGATACTTTTATCCAAAGACAGAGAGACAGATATAGGGAGTAAAAATTGGAAAGAAGCAAAAATGCAACACATGGAAGATGGAATGCAAGGGTCAATAAAAGAATTTCAAGACTTTCCAAGAAAAAAAAAATCAAGTACTCGAAATTTTCTTATTTTAAACTTTTAATATGTTTAAGATTAAGTATTTAGAATAACTTGAGATATGTTGTCGAATCTTACATGCATGTAAATACATACATATTGGTGTAAAAGCCTTCATATAAAATTTTACATTTTTACCGAAACCTAAATCTTACCATTGCATAAGCACTCAGACCTACACATACATATAATTTAATGTAAGAATAATCCATAAGATACTTTAGTCACAAGAAAGAGTGTGCCCACTAAACGACAAAACATGGAAACGGAAATTATACCAACCTGAGGACTAAATTATCAAAAAAGAACTACTATAAATAATTGAGATATTTTCATTTCCCAAAAAAAAATTCAGAAATCTCACCGGAAGAAACAAATCTGTCGACTTCTTTATAATTTTTTTTTGGCTTAAACATGTACTATATATTGAAAATTGCTATCAGATGAAATAATTTAATATTCAAACATGAGCAAGCGCTAAAATCTATAACGAAATAATATATTTTCTTCATGTTAAAACCTAGACATTGAAAAAGAGAGAGAGAGAGAGAGAGAGGGTGGGGGAAATTGAGGAGTCACCTTTGAACAAAAGAGTCAATAAAGGAATCCGGAGCACCGGACTTGAATGCCCGGAGAAACGCCCACATATTGCCGATAAACGGCAAACCTAGATTGCCGGGCGGCAGCCGGCGGCGAAGATCGTCGTCGAGCTTCCGCTCATGGAACCACTGATGCACTAACAGCAACGCCCTCCACAACCCTGAGGACGCCACCACAGCGACGACCACACTCGCCGCCGCCACGCGCCACCAATCCGATTCCAATAACCCCATCTTCGATGCCACCTCGCTGCTGTCCCTCTATGGAGGCCGATTAGGCATTTATAGAGGAGGGAGGAG
>JXCR01145039.1:146811-173929 GCA_002079205.1 Phalaenopsis hybrid cultivar | reverse complement strand
ATATTTATATAATATAAGTTATATAATTAATATATAATATTATTTTTATATATTAATATTAGGGATGTCAAACTGGCTCGTCGTTCGCGAACAGCTCTTGTTCGGCTCGTTCGTTAAGAAACGAACACGAGCTTATTTCAAACAAACTAAATTTTAAACGAACCGAACATGAACACAAGCTTTGTTCGTTTGTGTTCGGTTCGTTTACACCCCTACTTGCATCCCTAACATCCTGGTAAACCATGCGAAATCAGTCCAAGTATTTTGCATTTAAAAAAAATTATTATTAATTATTTAAAATAAATTAGTGAAGAAGTATGAGCTTTCTTCTTTTGAGAAATCCCGGATTGCCTGCTTGGCAGGGTCGTAGACTCCGCCTCGTTTCTGGCCCCGTTGGCCTATTTATAGGTTGGAGAAAGAAAGAAAGAAACTAAGAAAGGATAAAAAATGTTTTGGGGAAATCAAAAATTTTAAATAAATGTAATTTTTTTTCTTAAATAAGATTAAAAAGGAATAAAATCTCTCCTATTTTACTCCAAAACATTTAAATTAANTCCAAGTATTTTGCATTTAAAAAAAATTATTATTAATTATTTAAAATAAATTAGTGAAGAAGTATGAGCTTTATTCTTTTGAGAAATCCCGGATTGCCTGCCAAGGCAGGGTCGTAGACTCCGCCTCGTTCCTGGCCCCGTTGGCCTATTTATAGGTTAGAGAAAGAAAGGAAGAAACTAAGAAAGGATAAAAAATGTTTTGAGGAAATCAAAAATTTTAAATAAATGTAATTGTTTTTTTCTTAAATAAGATTAAAGAGGAATNAATACCATTAATACTATACTCTCACGCTCTTTTCTCTCTTTATTTATCTCCTTATTTACGTTATATACCTTAGCTGTGCTTTAAGGACAAATTTGGGATTAACATTCTTAAAGGTATGGTGAGCATGAAATCATGCTGCAAATAAGAAGAGGTGTGATTTAAGTTGAACACCTTTCACCTCAGGAAGCCCTTAATGACATGAATCGCACCTGTGAATTTCTGACTCAAAAAATCAGTAAACTCAAAAAGCAGATGATGGATGCGCTCAGAAGCACACTCACCTTAAAAAGAAGGCACTTGTCACAACCACCGACATCTTATTACCCAGAAGAATGGCCTCCTAACTGTTGTAAGGATCCTCTTATCCTCGAACTGGAATGAGACACACGCTACCTTGATAGTGTGGATTCCACACTGCTCGACCATCATTGGCATGAGCGTACGAAAGCACCGCAACCCACACTGCTTGAGAATGCCTCTTCCCAACAAATCTTCGAATATGAACCAACAGATTACTTCAAGATCTTGGCACTATAACTCTATCAGGGACGGTCAGGACCGCTTATCGTATGTCCTCTTTTGAGTCGACGGTATGCCTATTAATGTTCAATAACACACTCAAATGTCACTTTTTCCTCACCATGTTCAAGGAGTCAGTCCTTCGATGATTCAATGGTCTATCATTATCGGTGATGACCTCTTTCATAGACTTTTAAAGAATGTTCATCATTTAGTTTACCAACGCAAGGAAACCCTTAAGAAACTTGCAGGCCTCCTCTAGCTATACCAAGGGAAGGGTGAACCTTTATGCACCTTCATCACTCTATTTTAGATGGAAAAAATTGGAGTCTGGGATCTCAAACCCACGGTCGAACATGTTGCCCTCGCACAAAGACATAAGGAAGAATTCTTCTGCTTGTCCTTAAGCCGACAACGATCTAAAAATTTGGTTGAGTTATTGAAGCTGACCAGTCCGTAAAAGAGTATAACTTCACTTTCACACATACAGAGGCATCTGATTGGCACCCTTCGAAGAGAAGTGTTGGTGGTGAAAGTTGGAAGTCGATGCACAAGCAACATCTACTCATCAGGGCCCACTTCGAGGAATCAATGTCGTTCATAGAGGGTGAGGCATTAAATAGAAGGAAATACTACTAAGATTGGTCCCATAAAAGTCTGTGATAAATGAAACAACTCAACGAAAGAGGATTACCACCCTCGACTCATGAATTTCCTCAACCCACTCCACTGAGGGTCTCCCATCCCACATGAGAGTCTTATTTGTGACATATGTCATTAGTAGTGCGAGCCTTTCAGAACAAAGACTACTTCAAGAATGATCCGCTAATGAAAACAGATAGCTATCTTTAAAACCTAGAGATACATTACACGTGAAGTAGAGACTCCAAAAAATATTATAAGGGCGACTTACCAAAGCCTCATGATTGTGACTTGNAGATAGCTATCTTTAAAACCTAGAGATACATTACACGTGAAGTAGAGACTCCAAAAAATATTATAAGGGCGATTTACCAAAGCCTCATGAATGTGATTTACAGAATAGAAAGGAAGAAACACAAAATTGCATGTAGATGATGTATTGGTTAAAATTAAAACATCTAAACAACACATTAAAAATTTAGAAGAAAATTTTGAAACTCTAAAAAAATATATCATGCAATTTAACCCACCCAAATGTGTGTCTGACGCAATTACAAGAAAGTTCTTAAGATATCTCTTAATACATGAAGGGATAAAGGCCAATTTCCAGAAACTTCAAACCCTAGTCAAAATCAATCTCCTTGAAATATCAAGGAATTATAACACTCAATTCAAATCAAAATCGGGTGATAAATGTGTTACCTTCTTCAAACCCTNATATCAAGGAATTATAACACTCAATTCAAATCAAAATCGGGTGATAAATGTGTTACCTTCTTCAAACCCTTTGACGAGCAGATTGCTTGACATGGTCAGACGAATGTGAATTTACTTTCTAATGGTTAAAAGAGTCCCTAGTTGATTTGATCAGTTTGGCTCAGTCGGTGTTGCTAGTTGATTAAGCTCAATTGGCTTTAGGTCGACATGACTGGTTCGGTCGGCTAGACTAGGCCTGCGTTGTCGTTCAGCTAATCTAATCCAATCTCGACCCTTGATCCCTAATGAGAAACTTCCGTCGGCAGAACGACGTTGGGCTTTCGAGCAGAGAGTGAAACACCATAATCTGACAAGTAGTTTGCTCTTCAATGAGGAGAGGCTGCATAATGACTATAATACTCTTTGANTTGATCCCTAATGAGAAACTTCCGTCGGCAGAACGACGTTGGGCTTTCGAGCAGAGAGTGAAACACCATAATTTGACAAGTAGTTTGCTCTTCAATGAGGAGAGGTTGCATAATGACTATAATACTCTTTGCCGTATTTTTAATTCTTGATCTCTAATGAGGAGCTTCGGGGGCTGTCGTGGAATGATTGGCGCTATTCCGGGACTACATCTTCTCTCATATTAGATCTATCGAAAGGTAGGTTGCTGCATTTGTTTGGCTTTCTTGCAGTGGTTAGCTTGAGTCTTTCTTTGACTCCTTTGTGACCAAAAGACTCGAATTCAGTCGCCTTCGTGACTCAATTGACTTTGCTCTAGCTAAGACAATCATATTTGATTTGATAAGTGGGCCCCACTTGATTTTTTTGTAGGCGCACTGTCTTTCGTCGTACTATTTTACTTCTGAACTATTAGCTATCCTCAGGATCAATGCTGATATATTTTTTATATAAGCCTATTTAATAACCTTTTTTCTGAATCTTCACTTCTGCTCTTCTGCGGATTCTCTTTCTTTTTAAAGCCTGTTTTAATATTGAATTATCAAAATTAATTTATATTAAATCATAAAGTTAATTATAGAGAAGGAGATAGTATACATGTGCTTATAGTATTCATAAAAGAAACGACGAAGCATGAAGTTCCTTTATGCAGATGATCATTTGTGCAATGACGACCCAACTCAACATCCATTATGGCCCACATTACATTTTAGCAAGACGACGTCGCTAAATATCACAATACCGCCATTACTACGACTATTGCTTGTGCACAATATAGAGCTTAATTATGTCGAACATTTTTCATGCACACTCCATGTTATTCATCTTTTTATTCCGGATCGAACATCAACGGAGGAAGGATTATTCTGGTTTCACTGCTCGAATATTACGACAGTGTAAATCACATCATGTCATGTGCATGACAGCATGATGCGATGCATGATATCATCCGCACATCCGAACTACAAACATAATACCTTTTCTCTTAGAGGAATCCTCTCTCAGTCATGAAGTAAGTAAAACAGAGCCCCAGCCGAAGCAATACTTTGAAGAAGCATTTATTTATTTTTAAGTTGTTGAAGCAGGTTTATGTTAACCCTTTTAATATGTATACATATATATATATATATATATTATCAAAATATGTGCCAAAATATGTCCAAGCATATATTTTCTTATTAATAATAATAATATTATTAATAATATTATTATTTTATTATTAAGGATAATAATCCATATTTAGAAGTAGAATTAAACTTGCTGCGAGCTTGTACTATTCAATATTATAATTATTCTTAAATCAATAAAAAATACTAGTTGTTTTTCCTCGAGTNATTATTAAGGATAATAATCCATATTTAGAAGTAGAATTAAACTTGCTGCGAGCTTGTACTATTCAATATTATTATTATTTTTAAATCAATAAAAAATACTAGTTGTTTTTCCCTGAGCTGGATATAAATTGTGTTTGATTAGTTTAAGTAACTTTAATCACTTTTATTATTTTTAATAAAAAAATATTCTTATGTATTTTTCAAGATGAAATTAACCAAATGGACATATTATCTTTGAAAGTGCTCATGCATCCAAAACAGATATAAATTTACTTATCGTGTTATATGAAGAATTTTTATGGGTCTTCTTCATGGATTTATTCGGGACGAATTGATCTGTTTTTTAGACCTATATTCGAGACTTGTATTACGAAGATCATCTTATGAGATTTGTTATACCTTTTTATTTGTTTGTTCGATTTATATTTGTTGGGTGCTAGAAAATTTCTAACTGTAAAATAAAAAATCAATGCTTTAGCATTGTAAGAAGATCCATATACACATGAATAGCTAAAAAGAGACATCGAATTTTAGGTGGAAAACTCTAAAAGGAAGTATCATTTGGCCTCACTCAATTAAAATAAGTCACTAAATATTTCAGTACAATGTTTCACTCTTCTCTATATATAGGGAAGATGGGGTTTCAATGTTCTAACTAAGTTACAAAGATAAGACAACAGCTGCCTAGAAATAATAACCATGTCGTAAAATCCATTAGTGGTGGTTGGCAATAAACTTTGGTGGTCCTCGATTCCCTGTTTTCATCAAGAGTGTTGACTTAACTCATAGCTTCCGGCCTCTAATGTTGATAACAAGGTTTTGTTTTTAAAGTTTCTAAATAATATTTTGGTAAATTTAGCCAACATCTCAAAACACTTCATTGAACAATCAGTGTGACTCCCTTGATCAAAGATCATTCTTTTATCTTGTAAGTGCCTTAACGATCTCAAAATTGTATGATTGAACTTGCTGGATTCTTCTCGTCAAGACACTCGATTCGATTGTAAGCATGTTAAACTTGAAAATCATTTCACTATTCAATTAATTCTTTAAAACTTTGAATCATACTTCAAGTGCTAGATCTGAGCCAATTTAAGCTCGGATCGAGTAGTTTTCAGTATCATTAGGAACGTACTCATTATCAAGGTTATCAATATGGATTCAAAGTTGTTGAAATCAGAGTCTCAGTGATCTCTTTTTTAACTATGTTTTTTTTTAATTCTGCTTGTATTGATATTCATGCTTCGTAATGTCGATCGTTGGCGACATATCAATTATATTTTCTTCTTCTTCTTCTCTCTCTCCCTCTTCCCCAAAGATCACATAAGATCACATAAACCTAAGGCTTGAAAGATATGAGCATCTGAGAAATCAAACCTAATTTTCTCCCACTAATGTGCAATATCTCTTTATTGTTGGCTTAATAATTTAGTGATATGTAATTAAATGCCACATGATTAAATACATAATAAGCTAAATGCTACTATCATACATTTTAACAGTTGAGGATGCATCCCTCACAAAATTTAAATTTTTAAAATAAATAGACAAACAATCTATCAAAATCTAGTAGTTACCATACTAAATGATTTTTAGGTTTAAACATATCTAAATGTAATCAATTTGAATTTAATGCATTTTTAAAATCTTATTTGAGTTAAATCTATTAAAGTTAAACAATATATTTGCAATGTTTTATTTAACTCAAATATTTTAGGGGGTATTTACATACTTACCACCCAATTGATTTGTATTTACATATTTTGCACTTATACTTTACTTATTACATTAATACCACCCAAATCCTTTTTATCACATAAAAAAAAAATTGCACCATTTTAATTTTTAGAAAGTGAAACACCTTTTCAGGCATGAATATGGCGGATTTTACATAAGAAAATGAAGTTTAGGTGTCACTTGTTGGATATGTAAAGATGTAGGGATTAAGTGGTATGTATGTAAATTTTAATTTTTTTATGTTAAAATTTTTTAACCTAATCCCAAAGTTATGAACTAATTGAATCCTGAGAACTTAAGAAATGTGAGAGGACATAAAGAGAAGTGAACAATGATGAACAGTAAATGTCTTGTCTATTAGTCCATTCTTAGAAAATGATCTTCTTATTTTTAGAGTTGAGAATACAATATGTGTTTCCTTCCCTTGCTTTAATGGGTCAGGGGCCGTATAGAACATTCTAAGCATTTTACATGTATGTGCATATATCTCGGCCGGTTGGGCCGACATTACTTCATCTAGGTAAGGTCAGTTCGGTCGACTAGGCTGAGCCGATGCAACTATTCAGTTGGACATGCTTAGTTTCGGGTCTGCAGGACTGATTCAGCCGACTAAGTTTTGTCAGTCGATTGATTTGGTTTGGCTATCAACTCTTGATCCGTAGATGAGGGGATCCTGTCAACAGAACGAAACTAGTCTATCAAGCATGGCTTCGCTCAACTTTCCGGTGGCGTTTAACTTGGTTGTTTATCTGTCATACTCTCGTATGATAGGTTCGTGCTCGAATTGTTCTTTTTGTCATCCAGTTGAATAAGCGGGTCTCTTGCACCCTTTTCGGGGGCCCTCCCCTTTCATACTTCCTTTCTGGACCTTCAGCATTCTTTATTTACATAACAATATGCATTTTTTGTTTAATTATATTCAAAGAAGATGCTATACAACACTAAGGTTTTAACACCACATAAAAAATATCACTAATTTTAACTATTTTTTTNACACACACACACACACACACACACACACACACACACACACACACACACACACACACACACATGTATATATATTTCCCTTGATTTAATTATTCACGACTTGATTTGATCTTTTAATGTTATAAGACAAATATCGCCTACCCATAATATTTTAAATTATTTCTCACTTTATTTTATAATTATCATGAATTATATCAATTTGATAACGTTTCTGATGAATTATTAAAAATTTTCAAAATCCACTTAATACTTTGAGAATATTTTTAGCTTATTTTGTAATGTTTAGCATTTTATTCTTCTTATATTGACTAGTTTGATTATTTACTAAAATATTTACAACCAATCTTTATTTTCTTTGATTATTCATTTAATTTAAACATGGGGATATAACTTTGACTTTACCATTTACACAACATTTAACTTGATTTTTTAGTTTTCAAAACTTCTAAATCTCAAATTTTAATTTTTAAACATCAAATTTTAATTCTAATGTATTTTAAGCAATTTTTTATTATTCTTGACTTAATTCCTTTTCATTACTTCTTTTCCAAACTTAACCAATCCTTCTTGGGCAAGTTCAATGCCAACTAAGTTATATGCTTATGACTATTTCATTTTGTTGTTTAGCCATATCATTTGGTTAAATACCTTTTTATTTTGAATATACACTTATACCCAATTCATTCATTTGATTCCATCTCAACTATTTCTATTAGAACTTACCTTTGTAATGTTTGCAACTCTTTCTAAATGTGTAATTTCCTTTTCTTTAAGGTGTTTATACCACACATTCAAATGTAGAAACCTCTAACCTTGATATTTAAGGAAATATATGATGTTTAGTTAGTAATATTTACTAAATTAACATAAGATGAAAATAATTAAGGAATGGTGTGTGATGGTACGATGGACATTTAAAGCTGAATTGAAAGACAAATGAAATTGAATGCCTTTATTCTGTGTAGCCCCGGAAGTGTAAGGGACTTCAAATCTCACTCTTAGAAGAGGACCACAGAAATAATTAATGTCTTTCCATGTCCATACTTTTATGATAACAATGGCGTGAAAGAGACCGATTGACGTGCAAAGCATATTACATGCATCAACATCAATCTATTTATTCGTGCTGGTTTGGTTTGGCACATCGCTCAGATTATATATAGGTCAAATGTGTGAAGTTTGAACCTTTTAAATGTTGGGGAAATTTACTAACATACCACACGATTGTTATGTATTTACATATCTAACACTAAAATCTTTTTTGTTATGCTTATACTCTCCAATCTTTCATATCACTATATGTATATATATATATATATATANTAGAGATATACATATATATATATATATATATATATATTGATACGTCACTAACAAGTTTTTGTCAGCCAACACGAATCTCGATGCAGTTTTTGAATAAGGAACATTCAAACTTCAATTAAGAGTCATCCAGAACTCCGATTTCAGCAAACTTATAGTCAAACTGATCGGCTCGATGAGACGGACCTAATGATATAAAAGTTAGTCCAATCTAAGTCAAATCAAGCTCGGATCAAGTCATTAAACCACTACTACAAGATTTATGGAGACATTTGAAAGGTCAAACAGATGTCAAATCTAGCGAGTTTATAGTTGAATCGAACGTCTCGAAAAGACAAATCCAACGAGCTCAAGATTGCTCAATTCCGACATCGTTAAGACACTCAAATGTCCACCAAACGTCATCTGATCAAGGGGCGCTCTCTGGGTCGTCCGATCAAAATGGTTCACATTCCTGCATTAATTGCACTCAAAACACTATAAATAGAGTCTCACCCCTCACATGAAATGGGGAGGATGCTTAAGAGAGAACTTGAGGATTTGAGAAGGAGCTCAAGTCCAAGATCATCCTCGCCATCGTCGATCGCAGTTGACCACCACTGACCGTCGAAAACGACCGTCGACCACCGCCGACCACCGTGGAACGCCGCCGATCACCGCTGACCTCCGTCAACCACCACTTACTAGACGTAATCAGTCAACGTTATAACGTGGAAATCTAGTAACCCTTTCTCGCCTGTGGGACAAGGGGCATTTGTAATCATCATCTTATAGTGAATTTTTACAACTGGGCCAGACCCCGTGGTTTTTCCTTTTTTACGGGTTTTCCACTAATGTGCAATATCTCTTTATTGTTGGCTTAAGAATTTAGTGATATGTATTTAAATGCCACATGATTAAATACAAAATAAGCTAAATGCTACTATCATACATTTTAACAGTTGAGGATGCATCCCTCACAAAATTTAAATTTTTAAAATAAATAGACAAACAATCTATCAAAATGTAGTAGTTACCATACTAAATGATTTTCAGGTTTAAACATATCTAAATGTAATCAATTTGAATTTAATGCATTTTTAAGATCTTATTTGAGTTAAATCTATTAAAGTTAAACAATATATTTGCAATTTTTTATTTAACTCAAATATTTTAGGGGGTATTTACATACTTACCACCCAATTGATTTGTATTTACATATATTGCACTTATACTTATTATATTAATACAACCCAAATCTTTTTTATCACATAAAAACAATTGCACAATTTTAATTTTTAGAAAGTGAAACACCATTTCAGGCATGAATATGGCGGATTTTACATAAGAAAATGAAGTTTAGGTGTCACTTGTTGGATATGTAAAGATGTAGGGATTGAGTGGTATGTATGTAAATTTTAATTTTTTTATGTTAAAATTTTGTAACCTAATCCCAAAGTTATGAACGTATTGAATCCTGAGAACTTAAGAAATGTGAGAGAGACATAAAGAGAAGTGAACAATGATGAACAGAAAATGTCTTGTCTATTAGTCCATTCTTATAAAATGATCTTCTTATTTTTAGAGTTGAGGATACAATATGTGTTTCCTTCCCTTGCTTTAATGGGCCAGGGGCCGTATAGAACATTCTATGCATTTTTCATGTATATGCATATATCTCGGCCGGTTGGGCTGGCATTACTTCATCTAGGTAAGATCAGTTCGGTCGACTAGGCTGAGTCGATGCAACTATTCAGTTGACCATGCTTAGTTTCGGGTATGCAGGATTGATTCAGCCGACTAAGTTGTCTGTCGATTGATCTAGTTTGGTTATCGACTCTTGATCCCTAGATGAGGGGATCCTGTCAATAAAACGACACTAGTTTATCAAGTATGGCTTCGCTCAACTTTCCGGTGGTGTTTAACTCGGTTGTTTATCTATCATACTCTCGTATTATAGGTTCGTGCTCAAATTGTTCTTTTTGTCATCCAGTTGAATAAGCGGGTCTCTCACACTCTTTTCGGGGGCCCTCCGTTTTCATACTTCCTTTCTGGACCTTCTTACATAACAATATGCATTTTTTGTTTAATTATATTTAAAGAAGATGCTATATAACACTGAAGTCTTAACACCACATAAAAAAATATCACTAATCTTAACTATTTTTTAAAAAATAAAATACATACTTTCACGCATATATTTAGATGTGATTGTGATATTAAAATGTTAAACATGTAAATATCAAATTTTGTGTTTTAGATTTAAATAAATAAGAAATGTGTCATAAGCATGCAAATTTCCCTTAGCAACAGCGTTTGACTCCCAATAAATAAGCCAAAAAAAGGAAGATCCGCATACAAACCACTCAATTCTTATGTATTTACATTTCTACTACCTCACCCATGCACGAAAAGGTGTATTCACTTCTTAAAGTTCAAATACTGATATTTTTTTAAAATTTTGGAGTTATAAATGTAAATACATAGGGATTTGTGGTTTGTATGTAAATACCCAAAGTTTTTAATATCTTTAATAAACTTGAGTTCAACTGAACCAGAGGCAAAATAAACCAAACTTCAATGTGGATAATGATTATATTGCAGGCAGCTTTTCACACAGAAATTGGAGATATTTCTTATAAATATATATCTATCTATCTATTTATATATCTCTATATCTTATCTATATATACACATATATATAGTTGGAAGAAAAAGAATCCTATCCAAAGTATGCATTTTTTTGAGGTACTGAACATGCCTTAACTGTACCCCTTCAAACGCTTGAAATTCTGTAAATAAAACTAATGGGCAGGAATGAGAGCAGCCATGAGTTCCTCTAGTGCCAGAGATACATCACTGTGACAAATTTGTGCTGAAGTTATGTCCCTGCTTTTAACTGCATTGCCCAGCTGCCATTAAAACAGTGATCAGTTAGATATTTTTGGTTTTAAGAGAGAATTAAAAGAGAAATAATACTTTATTCATATGTTTTTTAGTCAATTTGAAGTGATTCATTAAATTTATTTATTTTTAAGGAAGATTTACATACAAATCACTCAATTCCTATGTATTTATATATCTAATGATCAAAAGTAATAGAGGATTGAATAAGATGAGAAGTTATAGAAATTTTACCTCTAAAACAGCAATAGGTAAATAAGAGGTAAAGTTTGATATGAAATAGAAGAAAGAAATGAAACTAAATGATGTTTACCAAACTCACAAGTATTATATTTAAATTTAAAAGAGACATAAGTGAGCCGTTGAAATCGATGTGTCGGTAGATGACCCAATTAACATTATCAGTGAAATAAAGCGATGGTAAAAGAGAAAGCGGACGAGGTTTTGTTAGTGTGAAGTAATAAATTTCATTAGCTTCAATACTATCACCAATTGTTTCCATTTATAATATAGTAAAAAGGAAGAAAATTACAAAACAAATATATTTTTTAGTTAAAGCAATGAATGGGAAGCAATTTAGCAGAAATTTTGAAAATATATAAATCATCTAAAAGAGAGAAGAAAAAAGACAAATGCATAGATCCTTTTCAAAAGACATGAGAATGGATACATCAACAAGAAGCAAAAAAGAAATAAAGGGAAAAATTTGAAAATTAGATGTTATATTTAAGGACTCCCCATAATTTATTCTCTATGGCAGACCAGATGAAACAATGATAATAGAACTATAAAATAAAATGAAAACAAAAGAAAACAGGGACTCTTGAATTAGGCAATTATATACATCTAAGAATAAGTAGCATAGGTAGAAGAGCTGGTGGATGCAAGAGATCCAGCAGTAGTAACCAATGATCGAGAGGCATATTGAGCCGAAAAAAAGTGGTCATATTTAGCCCCACCACAATGTCCTATCATAGATTANAACAAGAAGCAAAAAAAAAAAAAAAGAAGGAAAAAAATTGAAAACTAGCTGTTATATTTGAGGACTCCCCATAATTTATTCTCTATGGCAGACCAGATGAAACAATAATAATAGAACTATAAAATAAAATGAAAACAAAAGAAAACAGGTACTGTTGAATTAGGCAATTATATACATCTAAGAAAGAGTAACATAGGTAGAAGAGCTGGTGGATGCAAGAGATCCAGCAGTAGTAACCAATGATCGAGAGGCATATTGAGCCGAAAAAAAGTGGTCATATTTAGCCCCACCACAATGTCCTACAGCTATAGAGCTGATTGGTCATAGATTAGTAGGGAGAGAGTTGAAAGCTTAGTGAATTTTAAAACATAAAAGAATGCATCTACAATGTTAGGAATGGTGGAATCAAACATCAATTATGAGTACGCCCGCTCAAGGGCGAGTGAAGTTCTGAGAAAAAACTCATTTCATGTCTTTCAAACTATAGGACCAACCATAACAGAATAAATTTTCTATACAATAATTAACCATGTATAATGTGGCTTTCTAAATTTCTAAGACATTAGAATCCAACGATAACACACGACAAAGTTGAGTGCCAAGCATGCCATTTATCATATTATGAATGCCGTGAGGAGGCTTACAAGTCATTTCAGATTTACATTCACAATCCTTGGCAGTAGATTTATAAACAACCAATAAATTACTTAAATTTCACTTCATTTCCTCTTTCCATCAATACAAACTAAGTCAAATATAGGATGAAAAGAAAAGGGAAAAGAAAAATAAGATAATAATAAAAATACGATGAAAAAAATGAGATTAATAAAAACTTGAATTTGAGGTAAGTGATCAAGGATTACTGAGCCGGCACTTCAATCTTAGAGATAGAATTTTAATTAAATGCTAATATTTTCAGAAGAAAAAGAGGTCAAATAGACTGTACTATTGTTATAGATAACATAAAGTATTCCAACGCCAGATTCAGTACAGTTGGGGTTTAATGAAACTTGAAAAGTCTACGGTTTAACTGTTTTTTTAGTTATTAGCTCAACAGCTTACACAAATAAAACATTAAAAACAATGCTCAGCAAATAGAGTAGAAAGAAGAAACAAAGCTAATTCAAAAAAATAAAAAAATAAAAAATAAAAAATGCCCAAACATATAACAAAGAGAAGCTTGGTTTAAATGTGGCGTTAACAGCATGCAACTAAATTTCCATTCATCAACTTAATGTTCAGAAAAACATCCACTTTCTATGACCAAAGAGCAAAAAATATCATATTTTAACAAAATAATTTTACAGCACTAATATTAGAAGTGAAAAAAGAGGGTTACCTTTTCAATGTAGTGGAACAACATGCCACCGAGGTCAGTAAGAGTCCGCTTCTGTTCATCGCAAGAACTAGAGATAACACGACTGAGATCACAGTACATGAAAGTTGATTTGAGACGGAGATCCCTGCTGATTATCTCCCACCAGACATCATTAATATCTTCGTTAATCAGATCTTCCTCCAATGATAGAAGATCGAAAGCACACCTCTTGATTCTAAAGACACATCCTTTGGTTGTCATATCCTCCATTGCTGCAAGTAGCAGGAGCACATCAGCAACCATTGATTCAAGCTAAATTGAAGGAAAACAGAAAGAGTAGAGGAAGCCTTAAATAATATTTACTAAGGCTATGTTTGAATTGAAGGAAAATGAAGAAAATGAAATGAAATTTAGACGGTTATGAATATACGACCGTTGATTCAAGCTTTGCCAATACATTTTCATTTCCTTTCAGTCAAATTCATACCATCCAAATACAGCAATTGAGGCAATTCTTAAAATCTAGTTTCACTAAAAACACAAAAAAAAACCATTTTTTTTAAAAAAAGCATAATTCTGAAAGTAAGTTGTATCTGATAAGTAATTAACCTTAAAAAACAGCTTCAAAAAATCTAAATTACATTATAATTCCAAACCCACAAAACAGACAATAATTAGTGATACAAACACCAAATAGAGAAAAAAAGGGTTTTTTTCTGTTCATTCATTTTCTTCAAATGAATAGCTATTCGTTTCTTCCTCCCAAAATGAACGATTCGAGCTTCAAACGTGAAAACAATGAATGATTTCTCAACGTTAACAGATAAAAATCAAAACAAACATATTATTTAAATTATAAAAAAAAAAGAAAACGAAAAAGAAAAAAAGAAAAGCACATTAGAAAGAAGAAAATTTGACCTTTGTCTCCTCGGCTGGACGAAATCGCCATTACTTCATTCTCCTCAGATGATCTCGTCGCCTCTTATAGCCGAAATACGAGCCTTTTTCGCACTGGCCGTAAATGGAGGAGAAATACAATGGCAGAGAGTAAGAGTAGTTGTAGGGCTGTAAGGAAACCGCTTGTTAGTTAAATCAGACATTATGTTCTTTAAAATAGCTTATTTGTTTCTTTCTAATCGGAAGATTTACAATTTTACATTCATATCTCTCAATTTTTATGTATTTACATCCCCCGACATATACACTTCAATTCTTGTAAATGCTTCATCTTTATTTATGCATGAAACAGCGTACTTTATCTTTGAGAAGTTAGAATGGTGATATTTGTTCATGTGACATGAAAGGTCCGAGTTTATAAATGTAAGAAATAAAGTTTGGGTGTTGAATATGTAAATACATAAGAATTGGGTGGCATATATGTAAATGCCAATGTATTAAAATTAAATCTTATTATTTGTCGAATATTAGTTATAATTAAATTAATTATAGTCATCTTTAATTAATTATGTGTTGAGTGCTAATGAATTACATAAAAATATTTTATTATTAATAATAAACTATTTTGTTATCAAAATTTACTCAATATTATTCGAAAGAATTAAGTTGCTTGCATCCCTAACATCCTGGTAAACCATCCGAAATCAGTCCAAATATTGTGCATTTAAAAAACAATTATTATTAATTATTTAAAATAAGTTAGTGAAGAAGTATGTATGAGCTTTCTTCTTTTGGGAAATCCCGGATTGCCTGCTTGGCAGGGTGGTAGACTCCACCTCGTTCCTGGTCCCGTTGGCCTATTTATAGGGTGGAGAAAACAAAGGAAGAAATTAAGAAAGGATAAAAAATGTTTTGAGGAAATCAATATTTTTAAATAAATGTAATTTTCTTTTTTTTAAAATAAGATTAAAGAGGCAGNATTTTCTATACAATAATTAACCATGTATAATGTGGCTTTCTAAATTTCTAAGACATTAGAATCCAACGTTAAAACACGACAAAGTTGAGTGCCAAGCATGTCATTTCTTTCAAACTATAGGATCAACCATAACAGAGGAGGCTTATAAGTCATTTCAGATTTACATGCACAATCCTTGGCAGTAGATTTATAAACAACCAATAAATTACTTGAATTTCACTTCATTTCCTCTTTCTTTCAATACAAACTAAGTCAAATATAGGATAAAAATAAAAGGGAAAAGAAAAATAAGATAATAATAAAAATACCATGAAAACTTGAATTAGAGGTAAGTGATCAAGGATTACTGAGCTGGCACTTCAATCTTAGAGATCGAATTTTAATTAAATGCTAATATTTTCTGAAGAAAAAGAGGTCAAATAGATTGTGCTATTGTTACAGATAACATAAAGTATTCCAACGCCAGATTCAGTACAGTTGGGTTTTAATGAAACTTGAAAAGTCTACGGTTTAGCTGTTTTTTTAGTTATTAGCTCAACAGCTTACATNTTTTTCTATACAATAATTAACCATGTATAATGTGGCTTTCTAAATTTCTAAGACATTAGAATCCAACGTTAACACGCGACAAAGTTGAGTGCCAAGCATGCCATTTATCATATTATGAATGCCGTGAGGAGGCTTATAAGTCATTTCAGATTTACATGCACAATCCTTGGCAGTAGATTTATAAACAACCAATAAATTACTTGAATTTCACTTCATTTCCTATTTCCTTCAATACAAACTAAGTCAAATATAGGATAAAAAGAAAAGGGAAAAGAAAAATAAGATAATAATAAAAATACCATGAAAACTTGAATTTGAGGTAAGTGATCAAGGATTACTGAGCTGGCACTTCAATCTTAGAGATCGAATTTTAATTAAATGCTAATATTTACAGAAGAAAAAGAGGTCAAATAGGTTGAACTATTGTTATAGATAACATTAAGTATTCCAACGCCAGATTCAGTACAGTTGGGTTTTAATGTAACTTGAAAAGTCTACGGTTTAACTGTTTTTTCAGTTATTAGCTCAACAGCTTACACAAATAAAACATTAAAAACAATGCTCAGCAAATAGAATAGAAAGAAGAAAGCAAGCTAATTCAAAAAAATAAAAATAAAAATAAAATANGGTAAGTGATCAAGGATTACTGAGCTGGCACTTCAATCTTAGAGATCGAATTTTAATTAAATGCTAATATTTACAGAAGAAAAAGAGGTCAAATAGGTTGAACTATTGTTATAGATAACATTAAGTATTCCAACGCCAGATTCAGTACAGTTGGGTTTTAATGTAACTTGAAAAGTCTACGGTTTAACTGTTTTTTCAGTTATTAGCTCAACAGCTTACACAAATAAAACATTAAAAACAATGCTCAGCAAATAGAATAGAAAGAAGAAAGCAAGCTAATTCAAAAAAAATAAAAATAAAAAAAAAAATCAAAAATCCCCAAACATATAACAAAGAGAAGCTTGGTTTAAATGTGGCGTTAACAGCATGCAACCAAATTTCCATTCATCAACTTTATGTTCAGAAAAACATCCACTTTCTATGGCCAAAGAGCAAAAAATATCATATTTTAACAAAATAATTTTACAGCACTAATATTAGAAGTGAAAAAAGAGGGTTACCTTTTCAATGTAGTGGAACAACATGCTACCAAGGTCAGTAAGATTCCGCTTCTGTTCATCGCAAGAACTAGAGATAACATGACTGAGATCACAGTACATGAAAGTTGATTTGAGACGGAGATCCCTGCTGATTATCTCCCACCAGACATCATCAATATCTTCGTTAATCAAATCTTCCTCCATTGATAGAAGATCGAAAGCACAGCTCTTGATTCTAAAGACACATCCTTTGGTTGCCATATCGTCCATTGCTGCAAGTAACAGGAGCACATCAGCAACCATTGATTCAAGCTAAATTGAAGGAAAACAGAAAGAGTAGAGGACGCCTTAAATAATATTTACTAAGGCTATGTTTGAATTGAAGGAAAATGAAAGAAATGAAATGAAATTTAGACGGTTATGAATATACGACCGTTGATTCAAGCTTTGCCAATACATTTTCATTTCCTTTCAGTCAAATTCATACCATCCAAATACAGCAATTGAGGCAATTCTTAAAATCTAGTTTCACTAAAAACACAAAAAAAAACCATTTTTAAAAAAAAAGCATAATTCTGAAAGTAATTTGTATCTGATATGTAATTAACCTTAAAAAACAGCTGCAAAAAATCTAAATTACATTATAATTCCAAACCCACAAAACAGAGAATAATTAGTGATACAAACAACAAATAGAGAAAAAAAAGGGTTTTTTCTGTTTATTCATTTTCTTCAAATGAGTAGCTATTCGGTTTCTTNAATTACATTATAATTCCAAACCCACAAAACAGAGAATAATTAGTGATACAAACAACAAATAGAGAAAAAAAAAGGTTTTTTTCTGTTTATTCATTTTCTTCAAATGAGTAGCTATTCGTTTCTTCCTCCCAAAACGAACGATTCGAGCTTCAAACGTGAAAACAATGAATGATTTCTCAACGTTAACAGATAAAAATCAAAACAAACATATTATTTACATTATAAAAAAAGAAAAAGAAAAAGAAAAAGAAAGAGAAAAGTAGATTAGAAAGAAGAAAATTTGACCTTTGTCTCCTCGGCTCGACGCGATCGCCATTACTTCATTTTCCTCAGGTGATCTTGTCGCCTCTTATAACCGAAATACGAGCCTTTTTCGCACTGGCCGTAAATGGAAGAGAAATACAATGGCAGATAGTAAGGGCAGTTATAGGGCTTTAAGTAAACCGCTTGTGAGTTAAAACAGACATTATGTTCTTTAAATTAGCTTGTTTGTTCCTTTCTAATCGGAAGATTTACGATTTTACATTCATATCACTCAATTTTTATGTATTTACATCCCCCGACATATATACTTCAATTCTTGTAAATGCTTCATCTTTATTTATGCATGAAATAGTGTCTTTTATCTTTGAGAAGTTAAAATGNCGCTTGTGAGTTAAAACAGACATTATGTTCTTTAAATTAGCTTGTTTGTTCCTTTCTAATCGGAAGATTTACAATTTTACATTCATATCACTCAATTTTTATGTATTTACACCCCCCGGACATATATACTTCAATTCTTGTAAATGCTTCGTCTTTATTTATGCATGAAATTGTGTCTTTTATCTTTGACAAGTTAAAATGGTGATATTTGTTTATGTGATATGAAAGGTCTGAGCTTATAAATGTAAAAAATAAAGTTTGGGTGTTGAATATGTAAATACATAAGAATTGGTTGGCATATATGTAAATGCCAATATAATTAAAATTAAATCTTATTATTTGTCGAATATTAGTTATAATTAAATTAATTATAGTCATCTTTAATTAATTATTTGTTGAGTGCTAATGAATTACATATAAATATTTTATTATTAATAATAAACTATTTTGTTATCAAAATTTACTCGATATTATTCGAAAGAATTAAGTTGCTTGCATCTAGGGCTGTCAAAAAAGCTCGTTGTTCGCGAACAGTTCGTGTTCGGTTTGTCAATGAGTTCGTGTTCGATTCGTTTGATAAGTAAACGAGACAAACANATATATATATATATATATATATATATATATATATATATATATATATATATATATATGAAAATATCATGAAAAGATAAATTGCTTTAGATTTTGATATATTAGGGCAATGAAGTTAGTCTCGCCCGAAATTATGGGGGCAATTGATATACCATCAACAAATTTTTATCTTCTGACATGAATCTAAAAACATGGTATAAATATCGAGGTAAATTTTCGAGTTAAAAATGTTCAAACTTCAATAAAAAAAATTTAGAATTCCGATTTCAGCAAACTTATAGTTAAATTGATCGGCTTGGCGAGACAGACCTAACAATGCCAAAATCGGCCAAATTCGAGTCAAATCAAGCAAATATCAAAATTTTAATTTACTTTTAAAAGTTTTCCGAGCATAATTAGATGGTCAAACATATTTCGAATATTCAAATCGAGCATCTCGATAAGAAGAATGTATCGATCATAAAATCACTCAATTATGACATCATTAAGACATTAAATGTCCTTCAAACATCGTTCAAACAATGAGATCATTTTGGGCTGTCCAATTAAGAGTAGTCTGAATTCCTTTCTTATTTGCAATCTTAAATCTATAAATAGACCTCTACTCCCATCATGAGAGGGGACTAGAGCCTCAACAAGAGAGAAGTCAGAGCTAGAAGAGGGAGCCAAAGTTCAGGATCTTGCATCGACGATCTGACATACACATCTCACTCATGCAGCAGCCAACCATCACTGGCGGCCATTGTCTTCTTGCTCTTACAACCTTTAACCACTGCTGACAACCAACGACCTCCAGCACCAGCAGCCACCAACCATCACCAACCACAACTAACCGACTACCACTGAACACCATTAGCCCCTCACTTCAGCAACCACTGGCCAACCTTGGTCACTGCCTCCGACCAAATCAATTCGCCGCCTCCTCTTGCCAACTCTGGTCACCGCCTACAAATTCTAGCCATCCCCACCGCCTCTAACCACCGCTATCTTCACAAACAAACTCTGGACACCACCGCCTTCAACTAATTCAAATCGCCACCATTCCCCAGCCAACTCCTGTCGTCGTTGCTAGCCACTAACGATCATCATCGACCACACATGTTCCTTGCAGTGAAGTCTCTTATGAAGTCACAATGTGCACTGTTGAATCCTAGAGTACATTGCAAAGTAACAACACACTTCATTTATACTACAAAGACACCTCAGAATTATGGTGTAACAATACACTCAAAAGGCAGTGATTTTCTTCGGACTTAAAGTTCACTTAGTGCAGCTCACAACTTGACCCATACAAACTACGAACGTCATCACCGCTTACCACTACGACATACGTGACTGGCAACGGCCTACGTGTTTCATAGCTTGTGCAGCTCCCGACTCCTACCCTTGTGGTCTATAATCATCTTTACATCTCACCACTTTGATCTACTTGACCACCTTTGACCTACATGACACACAAATTGTGTAGCTCCAGACTCCGACCACTATAGCCTACATACTTCATCACAAATCACTGCTACGACCTACTTGGCCAACTACTGACTATGTGGTCCACTACTCATACAACTCTCGACTTTTGCCCTTACAACTTATGAACGTCATATTAGCTCACCACTATGACCTACGTAACTAAATCTGAATTACGTGGTTCATAGCTCATGTAGCTCCCTACTCCGACCCTCGACGCCTACGAACACCATCACAACTCACCACTACGGCCTATGTGACCAACTACGTCATATGTGGTTCACATCTCATGTTGCTCCCGACTTCGGCCCTCACTACCTATAAATTCGTCGTAGCTCACCACTACGACGTACATGAACCAAAAAATAACCTATGTAGTTTACAATTCATGTAATTCCCAACCATGGCTTTGACGGTTTATAGATGTAATTACAGCTCACCACTAGGGCCCATGTGACCAACTGCGGCCTGCGTAGATCTCAATTTCTACAATTGCCTACTACGTCCTTTGTGGTCAGCCAACGCTTCTGAAGAAACTATCTACGACCCATATATCCAACTACTATCATGACTTTCAACTATGAAATACACGATAAGCTGGCGCTACGACCATCATGTATAAGATTCACAGCTGACTACTGCCTCTATAGCAACTAACAATCACCCTTACAACACACTATCATCAAGAACTACAAAGCAGCTCACCAGTAGGGCGCATGTGACCAACTGCGGCACACGTAGCTCTCAACTCCTACAGCTTCCTACTATGTCCTTTGTGGTCAGCCAACTCTCCTAAAGAAACAATCTACGACTCATATGTCCAACTACTATCATGACTTTCAACTATGAAATGCACAGCAATGTATAAGATTCACAGAGCAACTGGCAAATGCCCTTGCAACATACTATCATCAAGAACTACATTCATCATAGTTGGACCGCGGTTACTATCAATGAACTACACATTTATAATTATCATCCTTGTAGCTCCATCTTTTTTAATTCAAGAGAAGAGTGAAATTTTCAAATTCAAGAGAAGAGTGGATCTATGTACTCAAAATTGCACGGTGGATCATTTCAACTGAGCTTGGCCTAGCAGTTTTTTTTTCTTTCCTAGGGTTTTTCACATAAAAAGTCGACGTATCTCCTCCTAATTAGTTCTCTCTTTAAGTACCAGAGTGTGTGATGAGTTCTCATATAATACTAAGATGGTAAATTTATGACTCTAATTCTTATCCGCCGCAGATCTTTTGACACACATCACATAAAACATATAAATTGATAGCAAAAAAATGATAAAATTTTTATTAAGTTTATATAATAAGAGTNCTCTAATTCTTATCCGCCGCAGATCTTTTGACACACATCACATAAAACATATAAATTGATAGCAAAAAAATGGTAAAATTTTTATTAAGAGTCTATATAATAAGAGAAGCATATAGAAAAAAATTCAACCATTTTTAACGAGGATATCAGTTCCAACATATAATTAAAGTTAAAAACCGACAAAAGATATGTTATATAAAGTTACTATTCTTGAATTTTCTACTTCACCAAGTAGTGAATTTGCTACATTAAAATTTTATGAGATAGATAAAGATGTTAACTACGTTCATAAGAAAATTTAATTTTTTTAACTATTAATTGAATTACATAAATAAAGATTAAAATATCACAATTTCAATATCAAAATATTCAAAATTTAAAATTCTCTTACAAATTAAATTGGCTAACTTTTGTGACAAAATTGTTTAAGAAAATATGCTCATTCACATGATCATTGAGCACCAAAAGTTAAATCATAAATTTTAGAGAAGTTCTAAAATAAGTATATAAACACTCAAAATCTAAAAAAAAAAATGANCAAAATTGTTTAAGAAAATATACTCATTCACATGATCATTGAGCACCAAAAGTTAAATCATAATTTTTAGAGAAGTTCTAAAATAAGTATATAAACACTCAAAATCTAAAAAAAAATGATTTTTTGCACAAATTACTAATATTTCTTGGGAAAATCTCCTTGCATCATTTATGTATCATTATACTAAATTTATATTTTTCTAACTCTCACACCACATTAAAATTTTAACCTAATTAACTCTACCAAAAAAAATAAAAAAAAGATACTTCATAATAGGGTATAAAATTCTCTCACATTATGGGTGTGTTTGATGTGGCGCTGCGGCAATGGTGTGGTATCGCACCGAAGTTTTTTATGTTTGACAAGACTGTTTTTTGTCTGTGTTTTAAAAAATCTACAACTAAAAATTGTGTTTTTTCACTATGTCTGACTACTTGCAGCGTCTGTTAAAAAGTTGTGGTATAACTTTTTCAAAAAAAATATATAATAGTCACCACTGATTTTTTAATAACAACTTCACAGTTACTTCTTCAAGCAGTTGTAATTACAATATCTAATCCATTCATATGAAAATTATTAACCTGTTTATTGAGAAGAATTAGAGCTCTACCACAAAGATTGAAATCTTCGAACTTTTGACCCTAGTTCATCAAAATGAGGATAATCAACGTCATGACCCAAATTGGCACGACCTTTACATCAAAGTAGATTATATCATCATGTGAGATATACAAAAATTAATTTTTATCCAAAATTTCTTTAAAATAGATTGCTTTTTTATCTGTTATTTATTATAATATAGAGCCTTATATGTGTGTGTGTGTGTGTGTGTCCGGAAACAAACTCAAGTGATGGAAAGTTCTGTTAAGAAGTGATTAGAAAAGGGGGCAGTGGTTGTCCACTCCTTCCATTGGATCGTAATTGTTGTCCAGACGCAGCTTGCATCTTCTAGACGTAATATATTTTTCCAAATTGAGAAGCCAACTCTTGGATTAAAAAAAAAAAAAAAGAAAAAAAGAAAAAAAGAGAATTTACTTTATTCACCNAAAAAAAAAAAAAAAAAGATACTTCATAATAGGGTATAAAATTCTCTCACATTATGGGTGCGTTTGATGTGGCGCTGCGGCAATAGTGTGGTATCGCACCACAGTTTTTTATGTTTGACAAGACTGTTTTTTGTCTGTGTTTTAAAAAAGCTACAACTAAAAATTGTGTTTTTTCACCATGTCTGACTACTTGCAGCGTCTGTTAAAAAGTTGTGGTATAACTTTTTCAAAAAAAAAAAATGTAATAGTCACCACAGATTTTTGAATAACAACTTCACAGTTACTTCTTCAAGCAGTTGTAATTACAATATCTAATCCATTCATATGAAAATTATTAACCTGTTTATTGAGAAGAATTAGAGCTCTACCACAAAGATTGAAATCTTCTAACTTTTGACCCTAGTTCATCAAAATGAGGATAATCAACGTCATGACCCAGATTGGCACAACCTTTACATCAAAGTAGATTATATCATCATGTGAGATATACAAAAATTAATTTTTTTCCAAAATTTCTTTAAAATAGATTGCTTTTTTATCTGTTATTTATTATAATACAGATTGGCACAACCTTCCATTGGATCGTAATTGTTGTCCGGACGTAGCTTGCGTCCTTTAGACGTAATATTTTTTTTCAAATTGAGAAGCCAACTCTTGGATTAAAAAAAAATGAAAAAAGAAAAAAAAAAGAGAATTTAATTTATTCACCACTCCACTAAAATATCTATGTTGAAATCCTTAAAGTGGTGGCACCTCAAATTTATTTTTTTAAGCAGCGCATTTTTTGCTGCAATTTTTTCAAAACTTGGTGTATTTTTGGACAAAAGATGTATGTATGTAAATCTTCCATTATTTAAATAAAGAAGAAAAGAGCCCCATTTGAATAGGTATCAAACTTTCCTCAGCGCAAAAGAGGAAAACAGATTAATTTATCTTGATAATGACTGAGTAACACATCATTTCTTATATAAACACTTCCTAATTATATAACAAATATAAGAACTTTCCATTAGAAATGTAAAGAATTAACTTCATGAAAAACTGTAAAATTTTCACCAAGCTTAATAAATGCAAATCCAAGGTTAAAGAGGAACCATTTCAGACAGCTCAAGGAGCAAATAGCCCTTAAGTTTGTCAGCCACCAATAACCTAATGCTAATTTCATTACAGGATNACTTTCCATTAGAAATGTAAAGAATTAACTTCATGAAAAACTGTAAAATTTTCACCAAGCTTAATAAATGCAGTCCAAGGTTAAAGAGGAACCATTTCAGACAGCTCAAGAGCAAATAGCCCTTAGGTTTGTCAGCCACCAATAACCTAATGCTAATTTCATTACAGGGTTCTCGACTAGATCTTCGTTTATGAAAGTGGGGAAAACAATAGAGAGAACAATTTAAAAAAAATAAAATCAAGCCTGAGACAACGGTCATCTTCCAGAGAGTTGCATCTAACACTGCCCAAAACTTTGAGATCCAAGAAAATGGAGGAATTGCTGAAGCCAAGACACACAGCAACAGGAAGAGCTAAATTAGTTCTCATTCTCTCATCCTAAGAGAAAATTAGGCCAATCTTCTTAGCAAAATCATCTTCATCTTCATCTTCTTCTTCTTCATCATCTATATTCATTGGGTCAATGTTTTCATCATCTTCTGCGTTGTAATCTCCGCCATCTACTGTATCATCATAATCATATTCCCCATCTCTCTGATCAGTATAATCAAGTTCTTCATCTTCAACCGCATCTCCGGTTTCTGCTTCATGTTCTTCAGCCTGCAGCTTGTAAGTTATTTGCTCAACAGCTGCAGGAAAATGAACTTCCCCTCCAATTTCTCCCTCTTCTTCCACAACTGTTCCTACCTCTGGTTCTTCAGGATTAGTGATAAAACCTTTAGCGTCTTCCAAACTGGTTTCCAGTGCATGGTGCGCCTGCAATTCTGGAACTGGAGCAACTTCAAATTCCCCAATTGCTTTGCTATCGTTGCTAACAGCAGAGATTACATCATCCTCAGGCCTAGCTTCTCTACTCCTCTTCAGGAGAGTGCTTAGTGGCTTCGGACCATCAAATGGGACTGAAACCACAGAATCACGCAGCCCGGCTGAATGAAGAACCTTGGTTGAATGGGCTGGAGAGCTTTCATCAGTTTTCACACCTTTCAGTTCTGCAAGACTTCTTGGACCAGCAAAATCCAGAGTATCCACACCATCTCTTGATTTCTGTTGGTTACTTGTGTTTCTACCATTGCCAGAGGAGTCCTCAATTGGTTTCCTGCTTAATCTCTCTCCGAGCCTTCGCTGCAGACTCAATGTCCTCACAGGTGAAAGATTGCATCTTTGCCTTCCCCTACTTCCTCCACTCTGTAAATCAGAGGAAAATTCTTGAGATAATGGCCTTGGAACTGTTATTCTACCTCTCAAGCGATTGCTAATGGTGCTTTCAGGAAGCGGCTGACGTTGATCCCTGTAGGGGTTATAGGTATGCCTATCCTGCCTTTTCTGTTCATGTCTACCATCCAGCTTACTTTCAGAATCAGAATCTGTAGCAGATAAAGAACCATTTAGCCTTCTCTGCTTTGTTAGCCTATAACGAAGATCAGTTTCATCCACTCTATCAGGACTCCTAAGCCTGTGTGTTGATCCTCTTACAGGCAATATTGGCCTATCCAAAATCCTCTCAGATACAGAAAAAGTTCTGTGTTGGTCTCCATCAACTCCATTCTGCACCTTTCCATACCGCNTCTAGCGAGTTTATAGTCGAATCGAGCATCTCGAAAAGACGAATCCAACGAGCCTAAGATTGCTCAATTTTGACATCCATCGAGCGTCTCGAAAAGACGAATCCAACGAGCCCAAGATTGCTCAATTCCGACATCATTAAGGCACTCAAATGTCCATCAAACGTTATATGATCAAGGGAAGCCCTCCGGGCCGTCCGATCAAAATGGTTCATATTCCTGCATTAATTGCACTCAAAACACTATAAATAAAGCCTCACCCCTCACATGAGGGGGAGGAGGCTTAAGAGAGAACTTGAGGCTTTGAGAATGAGCTTAAGTCCAAGATCATCCTCGCCATCGTCGATCGTCGTCGACCACCACCGACCGTCGACAACGACCGACGACCTCTGTCGACCACCATCGACCACTGTTGAACACCGTCGATCACCGCTGACCTCTGTGAACTACCACCGACCGTCACCGACTGTTGTTAGCCATCGCTCACCTCCGTCAACCACCGCTTACTGGACGTCATCAGTCGACGTCATAACGTGGAAAGCTAGTAACCATTTCCTGCCTGTGGGACAAGGGGCATCTGATATCATCATCTTATAGTGGATTTTTACAACTGGGCAAGACCCCGTGGTTTTTCCCTTTTTACGGGTTTTCCACGTAAAAATTTCTGGTGTGATCACATCTTGATTCACTTTCATCTGAGTGTGTGCTGCATTTTCGTGCAACACTAAGACGATAATCCATTACTCTACCGCCGCGAATTTTCTAGCAC
>JXCR01145039.1:113768-146621 GCA_002079205.1 Phalaenopsis hybrid cultivar | reverse complement strand
ATATATATATATATATATATATATATATATATATATATATATATATATATATATATATATATATATATATATATTTGTGTGTGTGTGTGTGTGTGTGTGTATTAAAAAGAACTGGTATTTGACAGACTTCTAAATACTGATTCTATATGCGTTAGGCCTTATGGTGAGAAGCTCACGTCATGTGCTATTTTTCGAGAACCACCATGACACGGGGATTAGAACCCTTGAGCTAATGGGACTTATAGTAACCCGCCAACCAACAAATGGGAAAATTATTGGAGGTCCACCTAGGTCAGAGGACAAATTGGACAAAATTCCATAATTTTTAACATTATATCTTAATTATTATAATTATCTATTGATTTTTTGTGATTAATAAAAATAGAAAATATAATTTAATTTCAAAAATCACTTTTTTATTTATTTTAATTAAATCTCTCTAAGTCTGGAGAACTCAGAGAAATAAACTTTTCATTTTTGTGACTTTTATTTTATTTATTATTTTTAATGGAAAATTAAGAAAAATACATTTTTGGATTTAAAAATACATAACTAAATTATAAATATTTTAAAGGGTCTCAAGTGATTAGGGAACAATCAGAAACAAATTTGGGCATTTTCATATCTTTAAAAATTTTAATTATTTTTAATTTTTTTTAATTAAAAGGTAGCTCAAAGATGAACTATTTATTTTAAAATAATTTTTAGTTTTCCTAAGTGCCCTTGATCAGTAAGAACTCAGAAAATCACTTTTCATAATTTTTCCATTCATATTTAATTTATTATAATTACTTTAATGCAAAAATACCATTTAATTTGAAAAATTAACTCAAGTTTTAAATATAGCACAAATGGATTTCAAATTTTTATAGAATATTCTAGTGACTGATATTTACATTGTGGAATCAATTTTTGCAATATTTAAAAATTATTTTATTTATTTAAATTTCTATAAATTTCACACACTTAATTAGCTAAAAAATTATGCACAATCAATAAAAAATATTTTATTTTTTTTTTCCCAGAGTTTTCATACCACAATAAACTTACCAAAATAAGTATCATATTTTTTTTATTAATATTTTAATTTATATAATTATTTTAAGCATAAATAGACAACTAGACTTGAAAATTAGGTTTTCAAAGATAGAAATGTTCTTTGACCTTGAAAAAATCAAAGAACATCCCTACTAACGTGAGGAATCTTCTCCTAAAGTTTCAGGTCATGGTGATTAACATTTACTTAATTGGAATTAAAATAGTCCAAAGGGTAATTAATTAATTAAAATTCAGAGACATGTTAAATAATTTTTATTTTTATTCCACATTATTCTCCTTTATTTAGTGAGCAAGAATATATTTTTATTTTTTTTATAATTTTTCTACATAAAGTTATGAATTTTCTTCTAGAATTAAAATAAATCAATAATGAATTCATTTCGTAGTTAACACATTCAGCGCCAGCGCAACTTACAATAGCTCCGAACTGCTATACGTCACTTCACCATTTGACGCCGCCGTCTGAGTCAGCTGGCACGTGACTCCTTGTTATTGCTCCAGTTTTCTGTTTAGCGCAATGCTGACCCTCCATCAAATGCACGCATGATCCAACGACCTAGAGCCTTCGTCCCCAACTAGTTCAACCTACAGACTGTCCATGCTAAAACCCTAAGATCTCTCTCTACACTTAATCAAATCGAGTGGGGTTTATTTTTACACCTTCATCTAGTCCAAACAAATACATCTATAAGGATAATCATGCAAGAAATTAAACTTCTCTTCACAAAAGCCCAAACCAAGCTCAGTTTGAGGGAGAATCAGCTATACCTTGGTCCAAGAGGTTTGATTTCAATTGGATACTTGCAGAATCTTCAGTGGAGACTAACGAACCTTCTGAAAGTATTGGTTTGAGCTCCCCTTAAACTTGGTTCAGAACTTGATCAGATGGTGGTTCGCGCTTGAACTTGGAGTAAGCTAGGGTTCTCTAGAGATGGTGCTTTCTGTGAGGATCTCTTTTGTTTGGTGTGGGGATGGTGAGGAGCAAGTCAATTGGGAGTATCAGTGAGTGTGGTGAAGTTTTGGAAGATGGCTGGAAAATACCATGGAATTCAGTGGGGAAGTTCGACTCAAGAAGTGGGGGAGAAGACTGGAAAATTGTTGGAATAGACTCAGGAAGGTTGAAAGAGGCTCTGGGAACAAATTGGCAAAGTTTCACTTAGATTTATGCACTCTCTTTTCTTTCCTGTGAGGGGTGGAGCTTAAATAGATATAGCCATGGTGGCTACCAGGGTTAGTTAATGGGTTCAATCAGCAGCTGATGTGGATGGCTGAACAAGGCAAGTGGTTAATTGGGTTGACCCAGCTTGGATGGGTGGAATTGGGTTTAGTTCAAGGCATGGCTCCCTCAGTTTTAGGTTCTCTGGTGAGTAGGCTGGTCGGCCATGGCAGAGCTAGTGGCTAGCTGGATCATGGAGGCTAGAGGAACTCTTAATGGTGATTAGTTGGATGGTTGATGGCTAGTGGCAAAGATATCCTTGGTTTAGCCATATATGGGATGAAATTCCCTAATTAATGGGACCCTTGGTCCATGGCTCATGTAGGTTGGGCTAGGTGAATCTAGCTTGGTTCCTAGGGCTCAAGTGGCAGCTTTAGTGGCTGAGGTTGGGCTAGGCCAAGTGGTTTGGGGTGAACTTTGAGTATAGGTTCAAAATCATGGCATGGACTTGAATTTAAGTTTGTGTTTGGGTAGGCTTTGAGTTTGGCTCAATTGATTGATCAATTTGGCTTAGATATTTGTCATGAGGAGTTTTGAAAAGAAATTGGGTGATTTTTTATTGATTGGGGGGTTTAAATTAATGGAATTTGGCTCATGGTTAATTTTGAGGCATTTGGGATATACTTGGGTTTGGATTGGGCTAGGGTTTGGGTTTGATTCAATTGATGACTCAAATTGGTTCAAGGGATTGTGAAGAAGATTTTTGGATATCAATTGGGTTGAAATTTGGGAGTTATGAAGTTCAATTTGGTGATATTTAGATTTTAGGTCAAAATTGAGGATTTTGACTTAGGTGGGATTGAGGTGAGGTTTGAGAATAGGTTAAGTTCAATTGAGGGCCCAAATTGATCAAGGGTTATGTTATGATGAATTTGGAACTCAAAATTAGGGAAATTGATTTAGTTATGGGGTCATATTTGGGAATTTTAAGTGGGATTGAATTTAGCTTGAAATTGGGTTTAATTGGGCTTCAATTTTGTTTCAATTGGGATTAGACATGATGAATTTTGATTTGGAACTGAAATTGGGGAAGATTGAAGTCAAATTAGTGGAAATTAGGGGTAATTTAGGGTAATTGGGCCTTAAAGGGAAAAATTGGGATTTGGGTCAAAATTGGTCAAATTGGACTTCATAAGCTTTCAATATTGTGTTTGAAATGACTTTTGGAGATTTTGGGAAAATTTCGGTAATGAGGGGTATTTTGGTAATTTTGTTAATCTTATGGGGGTATTTTGGAGATTTTGAAAATTTTGGAATCTTTTGGGCAATTTGGGTGGCTTAAAAGATTTTGAGATGATTTTTGGGAAAATTGGGCAATTTGGGCAATTTTTTTAAAAATTTAGGGTTTCAAGGGTAATTTGGTAGTTTTCAGAAAGTTTGGGGGCAAAATGCTAAATTGGGTATTTTGGTAGGATGTGATCAATTGAGAATGCTAATAATAAAATTACCTCTTTTTTGAGCCATGAGACCAAGGAACCTCCCACTATGAATCCTACATGTGCTGATCATAGCCAAATCCTATCCTAGGGCTACTAGTTTAGGGACCATCCACATGAATTTCCAAAAGACTAAGAGGTCAAGCTAAGAATGCTTGCTTTAGGGTTGAGGTTGTGAGTGCAGGTGAGGGGTATCAAGTGTTTGTGTGTAAGATTGTCCAAGACCACACCACTCAGGCTAACCCTAATGTCAAACAGTCCCATAGGGACTCTTCTTGAGCTCCCCCATATTGGTTCCACCTACTAAGTGCTAGAGGTTAGAACCAACATGTGGAACTTCAAGATGAGCAAAGAAGAGTTTTAGAATTTCTAATGGTGAGGGTTCATTTATTGATCTTCTAGGAATAGTCAACAAGAAGTCTTATGGCTAGATCCTAGGCTTCTAAGGAAGAGACTAGATATCAACCAAAAGTGAGGTAAAAAAAAACAAATATTTAGTGTGCAAACATAAGAAATTCCTTTATGAATTGAAAAAAACATATTGTCGATGATATTTAAAATTTCATGATAAGATCTCTTCATTTCGATTTATAGAGATTAATGTATAAAACAGAAAGTTAGGAGTATTTTTTTTTTAATCCTATACATAGAGGATATTCACTTGCAAGTAATGATAAAAGTTTATGACATTGGGCGAAATAATTTCCTTATTAAACTTTTGGAATGATAGATATAGGTGATGTATCTTATGTCATTGGCATAAAAATGAATAAAGGCAAATTTTAAGTCATTTTATGTATATATTCGGAGATTTATATCAATAAAACTTTAGAGAGATTCAGAAGAAAATATTGTTCACCAAGTATCATTTCTATTGTAAATAATGACAATTTTAATTTTCTTCATTTAAAAAAATATTTTGAAAGGGAGGAAATGAAAAAAAAAGTCATATGATTCAGCTATTGGTAGTTTAATATATACTTGAGTTTGCATAAGACTCAACATAGCATTTATATTTAGATGTTAGGAATATATCAAAGTAATTCTGACCTGTATCACTACCGAGCTGTAATAAAAATAAGGAGGTATCTTTAAGGTACTTAAGATTACATGTTTATGAATAAATAGGCTGACAGTTTGGAGGTGTCTTGCTACTCTAATTCCAACTTTGTTGGCTTTGTTGACTCTTCAAAATTAATATTTAGATATATATATATATATATATATATATCTAAATATTAATACCTAAACTTCAATTTTTCGTAATCGTTTTTTTGTTGTTTAACAAAAGTTAGCGTAAATCATGCTTAAAAGCGGCTACCAAATAGCCCCAAATAGTTAAATTTCTTTATGATTTTCTTTTAAAGGCCAACATTCTGTGCGATAGAACAATGACGATTTTACCACCGTTTTATAAAGTTTTCCTTCAAGTCCATGCAGTATTTTCTATCGCATAATAGGCTGGATGCATTCCTCTGCTTCAACCAACCAACATGAAATCTACTGATCGCATCTCCATCTATATCACCATCATTTTGAACAGGAGACCCAAGATATCTAAAATGTTCACACCTTTTAATGATTTGATCGCTCGTAGTTACAACTCTACCACTAGAGCTATTACTACAAAAATTACTCAGTTCTAGATCTACTCAAACCTTTTGACTCTAATGTGACCTCCATAAATTGGGTGTTTGGTATGATCTTTTTAACAAGATTTAATTTAGATTTAACTAAAATCCAGCCAAACACCAAAAATAAGTTAGATATATCAATCGTTAAGTTAAACCCAATTTTAATTGAGATTGAATTTAATAAATCAAATTATTAGTTGGATTTAACAAATTTAGAGCGGTAAAAAATATTCAAATAGATTTATGTCAAAACTATTTAAAATAAATTTAACCTTAATTGAACCAAACACCTCAAATAGATTATGGCAAACACATTAAGTTACCCACAAACTTCAACTTCTCTGAATTCCATAAATCCTGCTTTCTACGAGATTCGGTAAATGACGTATTTAAAAAAAAATAGAGAAAAAAACGAGATTTAAGATCATGTAGGATTTCTAGAGGCAATTTTTGTTGTTTGGCAGGATTTAGCTTAAATTCTACATAAATCTCGTACCAAACAACCCCTTAATTAAGCTCTTTCTCTAGCCTCGTCCAGAAGAAGGATATCAACGACAAAAGTTATACACTAAGGTACATCCTCGTGTAAATGTCCAATAAGAGCATTGACAACTAAAGCAAAAGGATGGGTAAGTATCAGAGCAGTTGAGTCACTAGAGCTGGGGTCATCATAGTTATAGTCGCCGGGGCGTTGGAGTCATCGGGAGAGGGGGAGGAGAGGATTAGGGCACGAGGAAGAAACTGATACCGTGAGGGAGAGGATTAGGGCTTGACCAGGGGCGTTGGGATTTCGGTGGTATAAAAGATTATTTCCGTCAGCATACAAACATTTTAAATTTCGTCGATTATTAACATTAATATTGATGACATTTGTCGTCGCTTCTTAAAAATCTCGTCAGTTAACGCCCTACCAAATGACGGGTTCGTAAATAAACAATGACATAAGACCGTTGATTATCATTAGCTTATAACTGACAGTATAATGTGTCGGTAATAATTGTTGATAAACGACTGTATGTCATGTCTTTATTTCGTTTGAAACAGCTCATCACATAAACCATTGTAGAATCATCAGAAAATAAGACATTTTACCAACGTAAGTTTAGATTGTCGGTTTCGTCGTCGATTTTAGCATTTAATTTCCCGTAGTGTACTTTTTACAAAGAATAATAAAAGCAGTATTTGAAGTAAACATATTGACATAAAGTACTTAGCCATAAAAGAGCATGTCAAAGAAAAATACAATTGTTATTGAGCACGTGAGAATTGAATTGATGGCGTACGATTGACGTTTTCTGTTGATTCTACATGTAGACCGTATAGGTTTCAATTATTTTGGTTGATTTTATTGTAAAAATGTATATAAGTATTGAAACTATATATGCCTGTGATGTTTTCATGTTTGATTATTTATGTGTACACATATATTGATAAGATAAACATCATTACATAGACAAATAATTAATATAGGATTTATTGATTTTGTAATATGTACAAGAAATATAACCATTGTGACACATGGAACATAATACTCAATTTTAGAGAACTTATTAATATGAATCATTAATCTATCTCTTAATATATAAGACTAAAATTTTGACCTAGTGGGAGAATATTAAGTTCTTGTAATTATAATAATCAAATTTTTACTCAGCAATTATGATTTAATAACCAAGATTATGCAATTAATTAAGCAATCTTTTTAATAAGCCGTTGATGACATGAGTTATACAACAAAATTGAAACTGGTTAAATTGATTTTGAGGTCTCTAATGCTCCTCTCTTTTCTAAGAAAGCATATACCATCAATTGGGGAGTAAAATAGTTTTAAAAGCATGCCTCAAAACTCTGGNATGTATGTATATGTATATATGTATTTATGTATATATGTAGATATGTATATATGTATGTATGTATATATGTGTATCTATATATATATATATGTATGTAGATATGTATCTATATATATATATATGTATGTAGATATGTATCTATATATATATATATGTATATATATATGTATGTAGATATGTATCTATATATGTATATATGTATTTATGTATATATGTAGATATGTATGTATGTATATGTATATATGTATTTATGTATATATGTAGATATGTATATATGTATGTATGTATATATGTATATGTAGATATGTATCTATATATATACATGTGTATGTATGTATATATATATGTATGTATGTATGTATGTATGTATGTATGTAGATATGTATGTATGTATATATATGTATGTATGTAGATATGTATGTATGTATATGTATATATGNCCCCCTTTATATATATATATATATATATATATATATATCTTTCCTTTTTATTTGGCAGTAATTTACTACTCTAAAATCCAGTTAAAATGAGTCTAGTGGTATTGATAAAAATGACAAAATTACTGTGACTACAATCACTAGCCAAATTGGATGCAATATGAAAACCTAACAATAATTTGAATCTCTATTAAAAGGAAAAATATTACATCAGCTCTCCTAAAGCAGAACTACATTCGGATTGGAATATCCGGCTGTGTTACGGGAATATTTCATCTGTATTATTTATAAAAAATGATGTGTTATTCGAGTATTATATTGTGTATTCGATTATTTTGTGGTGTTATTGGAATATTTCATCGTGTTACTTGATTTGGGGCTAAATTGTTATTAGAATATTCCTCCGTATTATTTGATTTGGGGCTGTGTCATTCCAATAATATAGTGGAAATTGAAATAACACGGGGAATATGTTGAATAACACAGCCCCAAATCAAGTAATACAGGGAAATATTTCAATAGCACCGCAAAATAATCGAGTAACACCTTATAATACTCGAATAACACATTATTTTTTACAAATAACGCAGATAGAATATTCTCGTAACACAGCGGGATATTTCAATTCAAACGTAACTCTACGTTAGAAGTCCAAATAGCTGCAATTACAGCTACTTCTAATTTTTTATACAATGCAATAGTTTAAATTTCCCCAAAAAATTAGTCCTTGGCTATTTTACAGTGATTCAATCTCCTGCAAACATTCTTTGTAAGAGTTTAATTATGGAGTACTAAATAGAATCCCTGTGTTCTTATTTTGCTAATAATACTGAACCAAACAGATCTGGAATCTTATTCTTATTTCCGTATGATAATTACTCGTATGATTTTGATGGAGCCTACACCTTTTATTAAATTTTGAAGTCTTGTCTACATCAGTCTTTGTACTATTGAGAAGTTATAGGGCCTCGTGGATGTGAGCATATTATCATCTCCCAAAAGAATTTTTAGGCGTGGTGACAGCCTAGGACTTAAATACAATTTTTCGATTCCATACCTCCACCCAATCACATGACGCCCTCATCACGGATCAGCTCCACCGAGGGTCCTACTAGACTATAGAGAGTCCACACACCTTGCAGACAATGATCTGCTCTGATACCACATGCACCTCCTAAAAGAGCTCTTAAGGGTGGTGGGCAGTCAAATATTCCAATATGAACGTAGCTCTACGTTAGGAATCCTGATGTAATGTTTTTTCCAGAAAATAAAGGGCAATGGAGATTTTTTCTCCAAAAATTTTCTTATTTTCTGAGGTGATATAAAAATATTGAATGATTTACATTCATACCACTCAAATTCTATTTATTTACATATCTAACCCCAAAATTTTGATTTCTAGATATATCCCATCTCACCTATGCATGAAAATGTGCATTTCACTTTTCTAAAGTTTAAATAGTAATATTTTTAATGTGATGCGAAAATTTTGAACAGAATAAATATAAATACTAAACTTTACGTCTTATATATGTAAATACATATGAATTAAGTGGCCTGTATGTAAATGCCACAAAAATGTTTTGACAACATGATTTATACATTTCAGAAAATCACTCTACCGATCGACACCTACACAATCTGTCCAGTGCCTAGTTTGCTCAAACAAAATTAAAGCCAAAATCTCAAAACCTTTTGATTTATTTTGAGATAATGACATAAATCTTGACTGATTATTCATCATAGAAATAATTAAAATATTAATTATATATATGAAATTTTAATTATTAACCTTAATCGAACCCAACACCTTTTGACTGAATTATGTATGTAGATCTCAGCTCATACATTGTCATGAGCAATCATTCAGATAATATAAGTTGGAATTAGATAAAGGAGAGAAGAAAGTTAGTTTACACATGTATGGGGTGGCCATTAAATTGAGGGGTTAGGGTTGTGCTTAGGAGCAAAACATGTAAAGTACATCTACACGCACATGCGCCCATGCAAGCCAAAAGTCCAAGAGATAAGGTTAAAGGACGTCTATTTTTATGCAATGCTTTTCATAATTGTTGGGAATTTGCTTATCTTGCCTTTTCCTATTTTTTGAATGAAGTATGGGTCATGGGATGGCTTGGAATGGTGGTATAGTTAGTATTGTCATTTCTTTGTATGATGAATTTTGTTTTTTTTGTTGAAAAAGATTGAAGGTTTTGGTGGTGGAAGGCTTACTTGGCCTACATTTGACAACACCAATGAGGAATAAAAAGTTATTGAATAGGTGAATATATTTTGTCATAGATATTACATTGTAAAAATTCTCCATAAAATCTAATTTTGGGGACAAACATAAAAGAAATGCATATTTGATTTTTATCCTTACAAATTGATGCATCACATCCCAACATAGATGTAAGGTGTTGGCTTGATCCCAAACAAGAGCCTTGGACCAAGCATGAAGATCAATATCATCACCATCATCTTCATCCCTTTGCACCTGCTGTAAAGTTTAAAGAACAAGGAGTCTGATAGTTCTTGGCCAACCCCTCCATGACGGATCTCTACATGTGCTAATAATCCAATAATTATATCCTGTCACATGCTCTGATAAAGCTTCTATTGCATAAGAATATGGCATGTGTTGTAACAAGGTCTCATCTCAATATTCCTAGTGAAAATGAGCGGCTCCTCCATGCAAGAATATGAGGATTCTAATCAAGAGAATTCATACTTCTTTTAATTATAGTGGTTAACTATATATATGGCTAATATAATGCCTAATATTAGTTTTATTACATGTTTTTTTCTCTTTTGTAGTTCTATATATACAAGCCGCTTTTTTACTTTAGTGAATTATATTAAACAAAAGAAAAAGTTCTTGTTCTTACTTTGCACATTAAGGTGGTGATTATCTTTGTTGAAAGGTTTGATGAGTCCTTACGGTTATTTTAGTGTATTTTTAATTATCTTTTTTCTCTCTCTCATTGTGTGTGCACATTTGTGCATGTGTGCATGCACTTGCACATGAAATCCCATGTAAACACACACGAGTAAATGTGCCTTTATGTGTGTGTGTCGAACTCCACTATAGCCCATGATACCTCTCTTATGCCTTACGTTCCTAAAGAAAAATTAGTCCATAATAGCCTCCCCTTTCTTAAATCCCAAAGAAAAAACCCAAACCAAGTCACCCCCAATGCCATCCACCTCTTAACCTTTTCTCAATTGAGATTCCCACTCAACTCTTCATCTTAAAATAATATAAATCCTACTTGTTATGATCAGGCAATTCTACAATAGATCCAAGACCCAAACATTTTTTCTTCCAAGAATTCCTTAAAATATTCTTTTCCATCTATCTCAACCGCATCTATAATCACAAGCACTAGCTCCAATAGTAGATAGAAAGCTAAAGACTCCATCATCACCCTACACATTGTACAACAATTTGCCAATTTCTCCATAAGGATCCTCCCACAATTAACCACAATCATACTATTATCAAAGAAATCATTGCATTTGAAAGAAATGATAAAGTGTTGTTATAGAATTAGTAAGAAACATAATAACTCAGGGAATCCTTATTCCATCAACATACATCCAAATAGTAATCATCAAATCTCAACAAGTTGAAAACATTAAAAGTTCCTTGTTTATAAATTCCTCTTAACGAAAGTTGTTAATTCCATGAGTTGATAAGATTCATATGAACCTTATTTATTTTTTAGATAAAATCAACTATCATGAGGACTCAATAAAAAATTTGTTAACTATTTTATTTTATGTTCCTGATTTAAATAAAACCATCAAGATGAAGATCATTTTTATTAAGCATGCTTGGAGATGGGTTCTTTTGAAGATTATATCAACTATTGAAATCAAAAGGACTCAATAAAAGATTAAAAACACCAAGTTATAACTTAATGTGCAAGTCATTGTATCATTTCGATGTAAATAATTTGACTTAAAGTCGGCAAACAAGAAATGAGAGTGAACACAATAATTAAAACATGATAAAATAATTATTTTAAGTAGATGATAATTAATTTAAATAAATTTGCTTATCTTAATTGAAAAACATTTTGAAAAAATTAGTTTAAACTATTTTCAATGTATTTTTAAACTCAACTGAATAAAGCATATGATTTATTGGTTGCATATATGTCTAATATGCCTTGAATATTAAAAACTAGTAATTAGTATTCTTTATAATAAATCCTATTATAGATTCCACGACAACTTTTAGTCAAAGTTCTACATTTAGAATATTACATATGTTTGGAAATTAATATATAACCTCAAAACAAAATTTTAAATGAATTTCAACAGATTTTACATATGACCTTTTTAAGATTTAAGTATATCCATTGATAGGTGAATTAATTATATATGGTTTTTAAGCACTGCTTCATTTCCACTCCAAAGGGCTAATGTATAAAGAAAATAGAAGCTTGTTTTACTGATTTATATAGAGTTTGTGTGAATGAAGATGAGAAGCATGATATTGCTAACATCCTTTTTTCAATCTATATGATTATTATAAGATAATTTTCATTTGTAGATTGTTAATCTTACATATTAGAGGTTGCAACATTTATCTGTAGGTGATAATAATATGTTGCTTCTAAGTTGTTCAAACATTTTGATTTGGTAATTTTATTTACATAAATATGGTGTGTCGAATTTGTTAGAGTCAATGGAGCTATGTGATGATGCCCTATTTTTATGTGCATTTACTATTAAATAAGAAATGATTGTTTTTGTCTCTAGAGAATGATTTAGTAAATGCCTCAACACCCACTCAAGGGAATAAATGAGTTGGGTTTATGAAATTAAATATGATAGTGAAATACTAATTTGTGAAGGGAATATGTAACGATCAATTTTGAATGAGTTTTCAAAAATCTAAGTATAATTGCATTTTATTTCTCTTTAATTTAAATTTATTTCTTACATGCCTACCTAAGCCTTTTACATTCATGAATGCTATCATGGTAACTTAATAGGTTTATTGTTTTGTGGTTTATAATGTTGTGTAGCATATAAACTTTGTGCTTGATAGTTTAATGAACTTAATCATATAAATTTCTTCTTGAGATCAGAATATTTAGAATTTAGTGTTTAGTTGTTTAAGTGTCTTTAGCTTGTACAGTTGATTGTGTCTAAAATAAAAATATTAATAGCTAATCAACTACTTTCACTTGTATGGTGTCGTACTTTTGAAGTTAAATTAATTGATTGATAAGTTTCTAAAATATATATTTTTGTGGCAGATATATATTTACTTTTTTTTTATTAGAAATCAAATCATATTTATATTACCTCCTTAATCTATAAAGTTATATGTGTTTTTAATTTACTAATTTAACTATTAAAATATTTAGATCTCCCATGAAAATATGAGGGATTTGAATTTAGAAATTTAAGAAAAAAAAGTTAAAATACAATTGCAGAATTAATTAACTTACCTCTTCATTTGCTTTACTTTTCCATTGGTAACAATGTAGTTGGCTTTGGTAATTAAAAGTAATATATGCCTAATCCCAATTATAATAACAATTAATAAACTTTTTGCCACCATGATATAATATAAACCTCAACGAAAGGTAGATCATCATATGTGTTAGTTTTATGATTAATTGGTCATGCGTTATATTTCTTAAATGGTTCACTGTATTTGTACTTCAACATAATATAACTACACATAACATTAATGATATATATATATATATATATATATATATATATATATATATATATAACACACTTATTTTTCATTATTTTTGCCTTAATTATGTACCTCTCCCACTAAGGTAATTAGAGGGCACTTAAATATTCATTACAGCTTGTCTTCCATATATAAAATGGTTGGGCTTGCCCCATTTATTGCGATGTTTAGGAAAAAATATTGTCTTTTTGTAAGAAAGTCATGAGAAAAAGAAGATCTAGAAGTTATCATTTATGAGCTTCCGAAGGGCAGCCTTTAATTTATTTGTTGTTTATGTATGATTTATGGTAGCTATATCAAGCAAATTTATAATGTTAAAATCTTTTGTTTGAGTGTTGCCACTCTACCCATGCTAATAGCAATGATGTTACCATGAATGGGGCAACTTTGAAGGAAATTTTAGATATCAATTACTCAAAACTTTTTTCAATGTACTCTCTAATAGTGTTCAAAACCCTATGCAATAATGAACGACATCTCAATCACTTTCAAATACATTTTTCATGATTAAAGACCAGCTTAAGTGAGCATTTCACAAGAGAACTTATAGAAGTTTTAAAATTAAATGGAAGATAATATTTTATTGATAAATTCAAATATTTTTTTAATAACATAAGCTATTATAATTGATACATTATAGAGCGAAAAAATTCATTGTAAAATTTAATAAAGTTTTTGAATAATTTATGTAGTATGGAAAATAAATGAAATAAGAAATTTAATATTATTTTCTACTATCATTAAATCAAATGAAGATGACTCATTTTTTTTAAAAATATTTTTATTCTTTTTGTCATTTTAAAAAAATAGTACTCATCTTTTAATATTTACTTGAATAAACATTTGTGATTCCTTAATATAAAGTACTAAATAAATTATGATAATTATTCTAAGTCTTAGGGTCGCATTCATCAAAACAACTATTTTGTGAAAAAATTATATCAAAGGCAAGAAGATGATTGCATAATTTCTTATACTTATTCGTTGTCTTACTTTTTGTCTTCAAGTTGTTCTCATCACTCCTCTAGCTTAGATCAAGGGATTGTAGAATCCAAAGTTGCATATAGTTAAGTATATGTTTTTTTCTTAAATTAGCATATTTATTGAAATAGTAATATATGAAATTAAAAATCATAAACTCTTATATCATTTACCTTTGGAATACTTCTATACCCTAATTATCCCAATATGGGGAAGAGATTTTCCTTATTATGAGATCCATGGCAATTGTGCCTATATTGAGCCATAGGAGTGTGAACTTTGAGATGTTAGGCATGTCGTTCTTATTTAACATTATGCATACTTCTATGTCCGTTAATAATTTCTTAATAGTTTTTTACATGGTATGCCCTCTCCACTTAATAAGGCAAGATGATTATATGAAAAAATATGATAATAACGAATTAGATCTTATCATTAAAAAAAATTATCCATAAAATTTATAATTCATAAGAAATTTATACATTAAATACTAACAAATTATATTCAATTAACATTTTGTAAGGTTGCTCGGGATTCTACTATACGGAGAATTATGCTTTCTATTAAAGGACAAACATTTACAAATCCTCTTGAATTTTATGATCCATTAAAATAGAGAAAGTGAAAGTCCCCCTATAAGTTTTCGTACTTGTGATCTGCTTTTAGGTACCACTTCATCACATATCTATATTTTGCACCGCTTACCATCTATATGGCATTTAAAATAACCATATGTTGAAGACACTATATGTTTACTATAAGATGTCACTTAAATGGCTTATAACTAGGTAATGTTTCCATCTAATGAAATGTTTTGAAACTATTAATTTTTCATAGTCATTAAAAATCTTGGTAGCATAGTAAATCACAATAATCTTCTCATCACTATTTAAATTCTTCTTATATCAAATAAATCTTCCATTTTACCTATACAATTAGATTTTAACTTATAATGTTAGGATCTTGAAAAAACATGATTTTCATTTAAGAAGAATGAATAAATATGTCATGTTTTAATTATTTTCACCATACTAATCAATCAAGAGAAGATAGCAAGAGTGAATCTAGACTTGTAATACATATGACTTTAATAAAATCAATTTATTTTTATAAATAACTTTACACATTTGGAACATTTAACCAATTTTATGGAAGCAAGCCTTATTTAATGCATGGGCCGTAAAATGGAGAGGTCTACATGCAATTTTATCACATGTTTGACAGAAGCTTAGTAAGCCCGTTGATGAGTAGGAGGGATAGACGGGCCATGCAAGGCCCATGTGATTAAATATGGCCCCTCAGGTGACACAATTCAGTAGCATCTAGCTCAAACAAATTTACCCCATTATATAAGTTGGCATTGTACAAGGATGAATGAAATAAGATCATTATAACTATAACTAAATTGCTCTGTCCGAAACTATGTTAATCATGGTTATAAAATCATTAAAAAATACAAAATAATTAATAAGAATTCTTTTCGCTCTTCTAGTTAATTAGGGTTTATTACTCACAAAATAAATTAATCTATTAAGAAAAATTTTACTAACATCTAAAATTCAATGAATTTTATGATTTTATTTTCATAGATTTAATGAGTAAGAAAATATAATTTAATTTTCTAGTGAAATTGCAAAAATCTTAATGAAATAGATATATGATTTCTTATATGTAATATAAATATGAAATTTGCAGGCCCTAACTTAGTCAGAATGATTTTCACTAGTTGTAATTATAAACTATATTGTCAATTTAATATAAAATTTTTTTATTAGGCCGATCGTCTATCAAGGTGATTATTGATTGACTTAAATATAAAGATATTAATTAAATGGCATGTCAATCGGAGCAATTACTCCAATGAGTGAATGGGAAAAATGTGTGACTATTAAACAATGGGAGATTGGTTGTAGTCTTGATAGTTCCTCTCCTTGAATAATAGATAATTGTGTGGAATAAAGTGAGGAAACAAATTAATATGACCATGAATCTTAAGTTTATAATAAATATGGAAAATTAGATTTCTGATATTTTCTTTATTGTTACATTTGTACCTTAAATTTTTTTATCTATAATTTATAGATACTAAGAATAGGCAGTGAAATTTTACTTTAAATTTGATTTATAACATTTGATCAGACCTAGGAAAACATTCATAATGACTAATGTCAAAAGTAAAACATTATATTTTGAAGTAAAACTAAGGCAAGTGTGTTCAAGAAAGGGAACTTCAATTAAAAAAAAAATACAATTCAAATAGACTTGCAAAATATCTTAAATACCAATTTTCTTCTTCACTATGACAAAATGTCCAAAAAGAAAATTTACAGTATAAACAAGCATTTAATTATGACACCAAATAAATATTGTCAATAGACCAAATGAGCAAGACGAAAATTGCATAAAAAACTATTGTGGGTCTCACCCATGTCAAAGAATGGTAATTTCCTTCAAGCTATTAAGAACAAAACAGAAACAGAGCAATCCAATAAGATTGAAGGTGTTTGAAGAACAGAAGATGCATATGCAGTCGAGCCTTCGAAATGCTATTACAACCAACGATCCTTTTTTCCTTTCTTCTTGTTGGAAAAGTTGAAGAAACTCGTAACATAGAGGGCAGTGAATTGAAGAATCATATGGCAATAACATGAATGGAATCTAGAATAAGAAGATTTCATTTCTGTTGAATTCGGTGAGATTACCAAACCCTTATGTTTGCTGAAGTTGATGTAAACAACATATTTAGTGATTATCGATTTCCTCCAACTTTTTGTACTCATTAAGTTTGTTAATTGTGGTATTTAAGTGACCTACAGGTCTTGTGATTTTTAATCTATTTAAGAGGTTTTGCACAATAAAATTTAGTGTTGCTTATTCTTGGCATTTGTTTCATCAATATTGTTATATGTGTGCTTGTGGTGTATTAGATTTTTTGACTTGCTTTTTTAAACAAGTAGTATCAAAGCCCGATTCATCTATGGATTATCTTGTACTAGCCAGATGAAGCGGTTCACTAATAACAACAATAAGATGATTAAGCTTATGAAAACCAATTGATGGATTTGAAAATCACATATAAAGAACTTATTTTCTTATTTGGACTTAGAAGATGCACATATGGGTGATAAGACCAAACTAACAGAGATGCCTGATAAGAATTTTACTAAGTTGAATAAAAAATTGTTGGCAAAATTTGACAATAGATAGACAACGGTGTTGATAAACATGTTGCTAACGTGATAAATGCTAGCAAGTTTGGGGAAACTCTAAGGGAGTTGTACAAAAAAAAAAGCACTGCATAATGCCTTTCTTTTTAGAAAATTGATACATCTCAGCTACACTAATGAGACTGTAGTTTCCAATCACTTGAATGTTTTTCAATGGATATTGAATCAATTAACAACATTGGATATGAAGTTAGATTATGAGATCACTGCAATGTGTTTGGGTAGTTCCTTATCGAACTGTTAGGAGACTCTTGTTATGTCTCTTATGAATTTGCTACAAATGAAATTTTTTCCTTGAAGATGGTGAAAGAGAGTATGTTGAATGAAAAAAAAAAAATAAGTGAGGCATAACAACAGAGAGTTAGGTGTTAGTTTTAGAGAAATGGGGTAGAAGCAAAAGAAAAAATCATAGAAGTCTTGAAAGCTATGACAAGATCAAGAAGAAAATCCTAGCTAAGGAATGACTCCAGATGTTTTCACTATGATAAAACAGGGAATAAGTAAGCTCAATATAGATTGTTAATAGAAGAATAAAAGCATAAAAAAAATATAATATAAAGAAAAATAACGATAATATAACAACTACCACATATGGGGAAGTTACTTTTTTTTTTCTATAGTAGTAGTATTAATCTCACATGCCATGATTCTCATTGGACAGTTAATTTTGGTGCTTCACATCATGTTACTTCTTGTCGTGATGTATTTTCTATCTACAATAAGGGCAAGTTTTGTCATGTGAAGATACAAAACAATGCAAAATATAAAATCATGAGCATGGGTTATGTCTATATGATTATTCTTGCTAGAAGCTGGTTGTGTCTAAAGAATATGGGGCATGTTCCGAAGAACCACTTGAATATGAATTTCACTGGCATACTCGATGATGAAGGATAACATAACCACTTTGGTGAAGGTAAATGAAAGCTCACTAATAGGTCTTTAATGGTTTCTAGAGGAAAGAAGCATAATTTTCTTTATTTAATGGAGGATCAGTCTTACAGGGGAGAAGTGAATGCAATTAATGATTCATCTACTCAACTATGACATATGTGACTCACATGAATCAAAATGGTATGATGAAGCATTTCTAGTGACAATTTATTTCAAACCCAAATTTTGCACAATTGGAGGTATGTGTTCAGTGTTTAGGTGATAGACAACATAAAGTAGCTTTTAAAACTCTCCCTCCATTTAAAATAGTTAATGTGTTGGATCGTGTGCATACTGATACTTATTCTATTGATACTAAGATTCTTGGTGGCGCTCATTATTATATTACATTCATTGATAATCATTCCAGAAAAGTATGAGCTTACCGTTGAAATTTAAAGTCAGAGATTTTGGCTTCTTCAAGTCTTTTTACATGTTAGTCAAGAGAGAAACTATAAGAAATTAGGGTGGGTTCATCCAGATAATGGTGGTTACTACAAGTTACATTTGAGGAGTACTGCACAACTCATGAAATCAACATAAGAATAAAGCCAAAAACTCATTAGCATTCTATCTCATTCAAAATTAAAAAATTATTTTGGGAAGAGACTATGAGATTGGTGGTTGACTTAATAAATCCTGCACCTTCAGTTCCGTTAAATCAAAACATACCACAAAATAGGAAAATATGTTTCATATGGGCATGATGCAGAGAATTTGTGCATATTTCTAGATACGAGAGGTCTAAACTTGATAGTAAAACAAAACATTGCATCTTTATTGGGTACAATCTTGATGAATTTAGGTATAGATTTTGGGATTTGATTGATAAGAAGGTTATCAAAAGCAGAGATGTAATTTTCTTTGAATACCATACCATTGTATATTTTGATAAATCAATTGAGTCAATGTATAAAGTAAAGAACATATTGATTTAGGTGTAGCTCATCCAACTATAGTGCACGGAAATGATGACATAAGTATACATGTAGATGAGCCACTTATAGTTGATGATGATCCAATTAATTAGAATCTAGAAGAGACGTCAGCCGAACCTTTATCAAGGAGATTTAACAAAGAGATACAACCTTGTTGGAGCTATTCTTCCAGCAAGTTTGAGATGCTTATTAATAGGGGAGTACTAGTGAATTATCTATAGATTTTGCTACATGATAAGGAAGAAGAGTGGTAGAGTGCTATAAAAGATGAGATAAGATCCTTGCTTAAGAACCACACTTTTGATATGGTGGAAATACCAAAGGGAATGAAAGCCTTAAAGAACAAATGGTTATTCGCGCTGAAGTCAGAGGAAATTTGTTCATAACGAAAATACAAAATAAGGTTGGTTGTGAAGGGATTCAATAAAAAAAGGTGTCGATTTTAATGAACTTTTCTCACTGATGGTGAAGAAGAGTTATCCAAGTTGTACTACGATTAGTTGCTCGTTTGAATATGGAGTTGGAACAAGTTGATGTAAAGAAAACTTTTATTCACAATGACTTAGAGGAGGAGATTTACATGAAGAAGTCCAAGAACTTCAAAGAAAGAAAAAAGATTTTGTTTGCAGATTGAGAAAAAAATTATATGGGATTAAAGAAGCATTAAGAAATTGGTACAAAAAAATTGTTGCTTTTATGTAAACAAATGGGTACAATAAGGCTACTTTTGACCATTTTATTTTTTATAAAAAATATATCTGATAGTGCTCTTAAGATTCTCTGACTATGTGTCAATGATGTGTTGATCGTTGGTCATAATATAACTAAGATTGAGAAGCTCATGAGATAACTCTAATTTCTTTTCCAAGAATGATTTAGGCTCGATAAAGCGAATACTTGGAATGAAAATTATTTTTTGAGAGAAAGAAGAATAATCTATGGTTATCTCAGAAGAGGTATACAAAAAAGAACTTTAAAAGATTCAAAATGAGCAACACGACACCAGTTATATCTTCACTTGCATATCAGTTTAAATTCAGCACTAAGCAATACCCTGCAAGTGAGAATGAGAAGCAAGAAATGAAGAATGTGACTTATGCATTTGTTTTTGGTAGCTTGGTGTATGATATGGTATGTACAAGGCCAGATATTGCCCATGTTATTGACATTGCTAGTCAGTTTCTTTTTAATCTTAAGGTTTGAGGTCATTTAGGTTCAATTTGGATTGAAACTAAGATTTGGGGTTACTTGGGGTTCAATTTGAGTTGAACCTAAAATATAAAGTTACTTAAGCCTAGTTTAAGTAAGGCCTAAGAAATTAATTAAGTCTAATGTGGTTTAAACTTAATTAAGATTTAAGGTAACTTAAGCCTAATTTAAGTAAGATTTAATTGATTAATTAAGTGTAATGTGGTTTAGACTTATATAGGATTTAAGGTGACTTAAGCCTAAAAATGGTAAGCCTTAAGTGATTAATTAAGTTTAATGTGCTTTAGAATTAATTAAGATTTAAATTTAATTTAGCCTAAATTAAGTAAGGCTTATGGATTAATTAAGTCGAATGTGGTTTAGACTTATTTAGAATTTAAAGTTTAATTAAGCTCAACGTAAGTAAGGCTTAAAGATTTGATTAGGTCTAATAAGGGTTATAGGATTAGTTAAGCCTAATTTAGGCAAGGCTAAAAAAATTTAATTAGGTCTAATTAGAGTTAGACCTAATTAGGGTTTAAGGATTGAATAAGCCTAATTTAGATAGGCCCAAAAGTTTAAATAAGTCGAATTAGGGTTACACCTATCTTTGGTTTAAATGTTAGTTAAGTGTGGGAACTATTTTGGTTGTTGGTGGAGTTGCCTGTTGGNTATAGTTTTAGAAAAATATGGGGAAAAATTTGAAATCAAACTGACCCCATATTTTTCATAATTTAAATGAAAGATCACTATACCTCAAATCTTGTATCTATCCCGAATGATAAACACAAGACTTGAGGATGAGGCTCAATCCAATAAACCAAGAAATATATGACATTCGTTTGGTCTTTGAAACCATTTTTTATTTGTCAACAAGTTCCCCTATTTAATATAAATAATTAAATATGGTTTATATTAAGTTGGGTTTGGACAAGTTTCCTATGAGGGCAAAGCCCCTATAGTTAATTACATCTTAGATAACCGAAGTCACCTAAGAAAACTCTCGATAAAAATCAGAGAATATTATCTTCAAAGAGTTCAAAAGGATAGGATTTTTCAACGAGCTCGGACAAAGAGGTGTGAAATGGGAATGACTCAAATTTGGAACATTTGTTGTAGAATCTAAAGAAGAGAGAACTAGGGGATGTCAGATTCGGAGGAGAACATCGGTGACTTCTCAGTCTATCCTATTGTTTGGATTCAATTTTGAGGAAAAATTATTTGAGTGTTTCATCGTGTCAATTTTATTTGTTTAGGGCTTATAGTTGTGTGAAACGATCGCACAAATAGCCCGGAAGATGTGGGAATTTAGTTCATGACAAACGACAACCTTGAATTCCTAAGGCGAGTTAGGGCTTATATTGTACAGTATAGCTATGCAAAGGCCTAAAGAAAATGTTGAGGATTTATGACGCACTAGGCGAACTACCTTGAAATCTTATGGCTTGTTGTTTAATTCTAATGAATGGTTGAGCTGGTGTAGGCATGTTCTGTTGATGAAGATGGTCGTGCTGCTCACAATGTTAGCTCTAAGCTCCTCGTCATAGCGAGTTCAAGTTTTCTAATGTGTCATGTTATAATGTCAAATCAGGTAGCTCTATGGTTATGGTTCTTTAAATGTTATGGAGTATGTTAAAGTTAATTAGAGCTACACCAGTTAGGATCCTACGATTCCCTCATTCTGGCACTACTATTTTTTATCGAATTCACTTTATCTAAATGAATTTACTAAATTCAATAATGAGTTTCATAATTTCATTTAGACCGTGGGAAGCCTCGTTAGCAACCGTAGGTTACCTCCTTTGAGTGATTCCCCATCATTCGATAAAGACTTCTTAATTTAGTTGCAATTGTTATTTTTGTGATGATTGTGATTAAATTTTGAGTTATCTTATATTTTGAATGTTGTGACAGTGAATTTTATCTTGGTTGATTTTAGTTTTAGTTTTAGTTTTGTTTTTGTGGCTATCCTAGAAGTTTTGGTTTTCATCCAGGGTGACATCATTGTTTAAGATGCAAATTTTTGTTTTTATTCATACATGAAGGTGAGTAAGCACAGTAACTTACTTGAAAGTAAAGTACGAAAAACTAGAAATTCAAGTAAAATAAATTACAATAAAAGCGTACCTGGATGGTCTTTCCTTCATCTTCAACTGAAACTCAAAATGCATGCAAGTGTATTTATATATTAAAAGCATTTTATGTAAAGCGGGGAAATAAGGTTCTGGTGATCTACCAAATCCTAAATCATATCTTGGTGAGCCCTCATTCGTTTGATTAATTATGATTTTATTAAGCAAAACATACTAAGTTTAGTAGACCTCTGAGGTATCCAAAAGGTCAGGAGAAAGAAGCAAATTCATGCTTCCCTGTCACTGTCTGGTGAAAAGTCTCGAGCTCATTTAAACTTATTATGTTGGTTAATAATTCATCCTGTGAATACCTCCAATGCTCAGTGAACATTGACTTTTTAATTGTCCCTAAGAATGAGGTGATTATCATTGGTCATTTAATTTGAAAATTATGTGGGTGATAACCCCTTAAAACGGCAAGTTAATGTTATTAAGACACTTTGCCAGTTTTAGTTTTAACTTAGGCTTGTAGTGTTTTAAAGGTGTTTAATTTCTAGTTACATTCACTTTTCTAATCCTCATTTAACCAAATTTGATTTAGCCTAGGCCACTACTAAGCCCATAAGACCTTGGTGGATATAATAGTAATTTTTGAAATAAATTAAATTTTAAGTAATAATAACTCATTATCAAAACATTTGAATGTAATTTGAACACCAAATAGGGGTATTAAATTAGTGAGTTATTAACATCCAAAATCATACCCCTAAGTTTAGGATCATTTAATTTAATAGTCTTCCAAATTTTAATAATTTAAGAAATTGTAAATTTATCCTTTAATTAAGAAAAATGAGATTGGTTTCTACCAATTAATTCATTGTGTTTGAATCATTTGAACGTGTTAATTAAGATCAAATATTGCTCATTTCCTCTTCTTGAATTAAGCCTAAATGTTAATTATGACTAAATTTCCAAAATTATACTTTTTCCCCTAAGGCTCTATCACTTCATAATTCATCAAATTTAATTCAAATGACTTTGGAATTCCTATACTACCTCACCAATGAGTTTATTAAGACATCAGAAGAGAAAATGTGATTTTTTAAGATTTTATTTTATTTATATAATTATTTACATGCAAAAAAAAAAGATTTTTCAAAGAAAATTCAATAACCTGACCAAGAAAAAGCCTAATCACTTGAAATTTTTACTGGAGGTATACTTAGACTATAGAACCACTTAGACCATATTTCATGTTTTTTTTAGTTTTATTTGAATTACTATATTTATTTAAATTGTTGGAGTATTAATTAATTATAACAAATTTTAAATGTGGAAAAATAGTTTTTATATTTTTCTTCAATCTCTCCAAGGTCAAGGAACCCAAATAAATAAATTTTACATTTTTAATTATTTTTATTTTAATTATTAAAATTATTTTAGTGAGAAATTAAGGAAAATCCATTTTTAGCTTTTAAAAATTATTTTTGAGCTTTAAAATTCAATATCTTCACTTAGAAAATTAGGAAAAATATTCCATTTGCTTGTAAGGGCTTAGGAAATAATTTATAACATTTTCATGAATTTTATTTACTTTGTGATTTTTATTAATTTTTCTTTATTTAAATATTTAAAATATGCTTAAAAATGAAAATTTTAATTTAATTACAATTTTATTTTTATAAAATTCCTCTGATCACAAAGAGCTCCAAAAAACCAATTTTATAATTTTTTTGAGTTATATTTTAATTATTATGATTATTTTAAGTGTTAAAATAGGCCTTTAACTTAAAAAATTAAATTAGGTTATCAAATGAACTCCAAATATTTTGAATTTTTTATGGAGAGTCCTCTGAACTTTAAATTACAGTGGAGAATTAAAATCAAGTTATTTAGATGTTTATTTTTCCCAAATTAATTTCCTTTGTGTTTTAGGGTTTTGAGAAAATTAGGTGTATTCTTAATGACTTAGCTCATAATAAATTTTCCTAGAGTTCTCTGGTCATAGTGAACCTACCAAAATTTTCTTGGATTTTTCTAATCAACATTGTAATTACTATGATTAGTTTATGTAAATAATAGAAATAAACTTAAAAAGTACATATCTCCTCATAGGGGTTTCCTCTGACTTTGGAAAAATCAGAGAAGATCCCCCATGATAGGGCTACAAATGACCCAAAAAGCATGCCATGGTAAAATATTTAAATGCATGGAGAATCAAAATACTCAAAATAATATTTAATTAATCAAAAATAAAATATGCATCAAATAAACCTCAAACCATTTCCACATTTTTCTTCTATGTTCACTGAGCACTAAGATATTTTTCTTTTATTATTCTGATTTTTCTACACCAAGTCATGGATTTTTGAAGTTAGTGGGTATTTTATGAATTAATTAAATCATATTTTCATACTTAAACCACGCGGCGCCACGACATCATGTGATGGCTCTGAAGACTTGGGTGGCGCGCTCTGGTTGGACGCCGCCTTCCGAATCAGCGCTGACTAGGCTTGCGCTTTATGTACTGAAGCGTTGTCCGACTTCATCTCACCTGTCCAGTTGATACACGCGTCATCCAACGGCCGTGAGTCTTCGTCCCCGTCTGGTTCATCCCGAGAATCGTCCACCTTCTAAGCTTAAGAACTCGAGCTACACTTAACCAAATTGACTTGGGTTTGTTTCTAAAGACTTGTCTAGCCTAGACAAAGCTATATATATGGCTAACATGGCATGAAATTGGATCCATGCAAGTGTAGAATCAAAACAAGCTCAGGACAGTGGGGAGGTTTATACCTTTGCTCTGAGAAGGGAAGCTTCAATCAGAGGTGCTCGACACGTTCGTGGAGGTCAAAGGAGGTTAGGGATTGAAGCTCTTGCTGTGGTGAAATGCCTAGACCCAAATTCGATCAAGACCAAATTTGGGTGTTGATCAACGTCTAGGTAGAGGCTCTCTATGAGAGGGCTTTGATAGGGCTTCTTCTTCTCTCACTATGGTGAAGGTTTGGTCAAGTTTAATTTGATTTTGGTTCAATGTGGAGTTGTGGTGAAAAGTGTCCTATTTCCGGCAAGGATTTGAGCTCTGAAATTGAGATCCGACAAAGGAAATTAGGGGAGGGAAGTGGTTGGGTTGCACTCAGGAGATCTCAAGGAGGCTGTGGGAGCAATTGAGCAGGGTCTCCTTGAGAAAATTTTAGCACCCAAACTTTGGCCGTGAAGAGGCCATTTTATAGCCATGGCCGGAGAGGGGAGCTCAAGGCCTGGCTTTGGGTGCAAAAGCTTGCTGAGGTGGTTAGCTAAGCAGCGCAATTGGCCAATGGGAGTGGGAAAGCTCAGATGGGTCAATTGGGTGAGGATTTAAGTGTGGTGGCTCTTGGTTTTGAGGTGCTCCGACAACTAGGCCAGCCAGCAATGGCAGAGGAGGTGCTTAGGTGGCTCAGGAACCTCAGAGGAATCCCTCACAACAATTAATTTGGGTTGAAGATAGGTTTTGGCAAAGATATCTTTGGCTTAAGCAATTTAGGAAACAAATCCCTTGATTTAGGGGACCTTTGATCCATGGCTCATCTAGGGTGGGTTAAGTGGGTCTAGCTTGGTTACTAGGATCCAAAATTTGGCTGTAGAAGTCTTGCCTTGGTCAATTTGACATAGCTAGGTCAATTTTGGTGCATGGGTTCAATGTGGGTCTAAATGGCCAAAATTTGGGTTTGTGTTAGGATAGCCATAACTTGGAGCCTAATTAATTGATCAAAATTATGTAAATGATTGTAATAAATATTTTTGGTGAAGGGTTGAAATGATTTTGAGTTCAATTGGGGGTTCAATTTGAAGGATTTTGAGATTTTGGTCAATTTGGGCATGTTGGGCTAGACTTGGGTCTAGGTTGGGCTAAGGTTGGGCTAAATTGAAATTGATTGTTGAAAATGGTCTATAATAACATCATGAAGAGTTTTCAACATAAATTGGGTGTCAATTTTGGGGTTAGGGCAACCAATTTGGTGGAATTTGGGGACAGCCAATTTAGGGCAAATTTGGGGATTTTTGGACTTGGGTTAAAATTGAATGCAATTGAGGCTTCACCAAGGCCAATTAAAGGTCAAGTTTGATGTGTAGGATTTTTATTAAGAGTTTTCAACATAAATTGTGGCAAATTGAGTAGGCTATGGGGTTCAATTTAGTGGGATTAAGTCATAGGGCCAAAATTGGGGACTTAACTTAGATCAAAATTGGGCTCAAAACATGGGCCAATTAAGCTTAGATTTGGTTCATGTTGGTCATATGAGAGGTGAATTTGAGTTAAGAATTGAAATTAAGTGAAATTTGGGCCAAATTGATGGACAGTTGAGGTGAATTTGGGAAAGTTGGGCCTTTAAAGGCAATTTGGGGGGTTTGGTCAAATTGATCAAATTTGTCAAATTGGGTTCAATTGAAGGGTCCAAATTGTTTTAGAAACATTTGAAGTGATTTTTGGGAAATTTTGGAGTGTGAGGGGTATTTTTGTAAATTTGGTAATTTTGGGGGGTATTTTGGTAAATTTGGCATTTTGGCTAGTTTTGGGTAATTTGGGTATCTTCAAATGGTTTGAAATGATTTTTGAACAAATTTGGATATTTTGGGTGATTTTGAGGATTTTGATCAAATTTAGGGTTTCAAGGACATTTAGGTAATTTAGGTGGATTTGGAGGCAAAAGACCAAGTTGGACATTTTGGTATAATTGGGGTACCAAGCACCCTATATGAGTTATGGACCAATGAAATCCCCATTTAGGTTGTTCATGTACTAGTCTTATCTAAACCCTAGCCTAGGGCTTGTGGGTTTAGGAGACCATCTACATGAGTCTCCCAAAGGATCAAAGAATCAAAGTCAAAAAATTTTAGGTTTAGTGTTGTGAGTAATTATGGGTAAGAGTGAGTGAACTAGCTCCAGACCAACGTCCAGTGTCAACCCTAAGGTCAAGCAGTCCTATGGGAACTCTCCTTAAGCTCCCTCATAATGACCTCACCTACTATGTGCTAGAGGTTAGGACCAATATTTAGAGCTTCAAGTTGAGCAAAGGGGAGTTTAGAATTTCTAATTGTGAGGGTTACTTTTTTAATTCTCTAGGAATAGTCAACAGGAAAGTCCTATCGCTAGACCCTAGGCTACTAAAGAGAAAAAACTAAACATCAACTAAAAGTGAGGTCAACATTAAGCCTAATGTAAGTAAGGCCTAAAAAATTTAATTAGGTCTATTGGGGTTAGACCTAATTAAGGCTTAAAGGTTAGTTAAGCCTAATATAAATAAGGCTAAACAGGTTTAATTATGTCTAATTAGGGGTAGACCTAACAAAGGTTTAAAGGTTAATTAAGCCTAATGCAAGTTAGGCTTAGTAGGTTTAATTAGGTATAATTAGGGTTAGACCTAACTAAGGTTTAAAGGCTAATTAAATTTAATGTAATTAAGGTTTATTAGGTTTAATTAAGTCTAATTAGGGTTATATTTAATTAAAGTTTAAGGGTTATCAAAGCCTATCTAACAGGTTTAAGTAGGTCTAATTAGGGAACTGATACACCTAAATATGTACTGTTTTCATGCTTTATTTTATAATGATATTGCAATTTCAAGATATGTTTTCTTGTGTTTTTAGTTTTAGGTATATCAAATTGAAGAATTTGGAGTGACTGGAGCGAAAGGAAAAAAAATGGACCAAAACGGAGCAAACCAGAGCAAATCAGGTCAAATTGGGGCACACCGGAGCCATGGGGACCAAAACAGGGCACTTAAGTTTCTGTGCCCAACGCTTAAGCACCAAAATATGGTGCTTAGGAGCCACCCAGAAAGAGAGGAGGGCGCTTAAGCACCCAAAAACGGCGCTTAGGCGCCAAAGACGGTTTTCAACATATCTTCTAGAATATACGTCAGATTTGGACAATTTTTGAAGCGTTGCTTCATGCATCTCTTGGGGAATTCATTGGAAATTATAAAAGGGAATTTCTAGACGATTTTGGGGCTGTTATATGGAGTTTTGAAGAGGCACTTCAGACACCATTTGGAAGATTCAATGAATATGACAGTTTTGAAGAGACACTTAAGCATCTCTTGGTAAATTAAAAAATAAGGCTTGAAAATTTTCTTAAAAACTCTCTTGAAGACTCTTAGACTCTCTTGAAGTAATTGGAAGAGGAGAATAAGGCTTGGAGAAGAAGAAGAAGGCTTGGGCATAAGCCTCAAGTGGGGCGACAAGGTGAGAGAGAAAGAGAGAGTGAGAGATTTCTTCTTTTCTTTTCACTTTGTTCTTAGAGAGGATTGTAAGGAGATTGCTTTTCTTGTACAAGGAGAGTTTGATTTCCATCAGAGATAAGTATTTTCATTATATTTTGATTTGAATCAGTACCTTGTTTGTATGGTTTCCAAAGTCTTTGTTCAATGAAAAGTTCTTGTTGTTTCTCCATGTGTAGTGAGTAGTTTTCTTTACTCTTCCCTCTTATAATGAATTAGTATTCATGTGTAGGATATAGAATTTTGTAGAGTGAGAATATATTGTGATGATTTTACTTTGTTTTTCATTTATATGTAAACTTGATCAACTTGCATGTTAAAATCTGTTGTGAGAACATGTAAGATCTGTGATGGTGTTGACTTGATCAACTGTGGTAGAATCACATGAGATTGTATGGATGAGAATGTAGTCCATATAGTTGAGTGCAAATAAAGAGAAAAATAATCTTTAAGGGGTGTAGAATTAGAGGACTTTAGAGTGGCAGGCTAAAGCCCCCTAATTTGGTCTATTGTTTTAGGTTTTTATGCGAGATGTTAGCCTCCAGGTGGAGGGATAGGAGGGAACTCTAGAGTGAGAGCTAGTATCTTCCCTGCTTAGCCCGTCTTTAGAACTATTCAAACTTTAGAAATTAGAATACATAATTTCTAGACACTACATATCGCTCCACCTGCCTAGCCCGTCTTATTCAAATTAAAATACCTAGTATAAACCGCACCCAGCCGCATGGTTAACTAATCCTATTTGTTTAGGGTTAACTAACCTAAGGTTTAGTTTAACTAATCCTATGTGTTTAGGGTTAACTAACCTAAGGTTTAGGTTCTATCCTAATGTTTAGGCTTAGCTAATTCTATGGATTAGAGTTAACTAACCTAATGTTTAGGCTCAGCTAATTCTATGGATTATGATAAATTAACCTAAGGTTTAGGTTAACTAATCTTAGTGGTTAGGATCACTAATCCTATTGGTTTAGGTTAAGGCTGACTTAAGATTAAGTTTTATTTTAGGATGAACCTAATATGTAGGTTAAACTAAACCAAAGTTCATGTTGACTAACCATAAAATCCAAGAAGTTTAGTCTACATTAAATGATAGAAAGACTTAAATTTCAAGTTTAAAATGGTCCAACTATTAAGTTTGGACTCAGCTAAAGGTTAAGTCTTCCCAGGCTAGACTCGGTCTAAAGACTGGCTGGCCTAAAGCCCTAAATGACTAAAATTGGACTTAATGGGTGATTGACTCAATCATTGAGTTGGTTGACCAGTTCTGTAATCAGGTTGAACAGGACCTAAAGAGTTGGTTAGATTGAACTTAGGTTGAGCTTGGGTTAGGTAAACTTAGCCTAAATTAAACCTGAACCCTAATTAACGTGTTTTAATTATAAAAAATTATTTTAAACATGATTTTAAAATTTTTAAAATTCTATTATGGCCAAACGTTCAATCAGAGAGAGTTTTATATTTTTTTAATTTTTTAATTTTTAATTTACATAAATATGTTGTTTCGTTCAAAAATCAAAATACAAATATAGAGAAACTAAAATGACTTGGAAAAATTAGAAGCTTTCCCCAAGGCCATTTAATATTTCAACCAAATTTCATATTTTCCCATTTATATTTTTATTTTTATGATTTAAATACTCCAGAACTTAAAAAACTAATTTAAAAATATTTACTTGATGAAAAATTATTATTTAAGCTTTAAAAAATTCTCCTCCTTTTTCTGAGCTCATAGCATCTTTCGGTTTATTTTTTTGAGTTTTCTATAAAAAGATATGTAATTTTGAAGTTTAATTATAATTTTTGAAATAAAATAATAAAATAAAAAGAAATTTGCCACCTACTCCCTCCCTCGCGCGACACCCACGAAGCCGGACCCCGCAATGCATTCATGGAGGAGAACCAACGCCCAAAACTTTCAGGAGTCCATCCTCCGTTGATTTTTAACCAAATTTCGCGTTATTGGGCTTGTTTTGTTCAGCTCAAAGAGTAGATCACATCCATACGAATACTTAAATGTTTTGTAGTCTATTTTTTTATCTGGAAGGGAGGAAAGTTCGGGATTATTTTCAATTTAAGAGATATACCTGAACCTAAGAGGTTTGTACTCAATTAGGTTTGAATAAGTAGACTCCCTTGAGCTTATCCAACTCCTCGTGGTGTCGATTTGATGTTGTTCTTACGTCGGATTGAAGGTTCGCCAGAATTTAGCTTGGTTTCGTCTTTTCCGGTGGCGTTGGCGTTTTCCGGCTAGGGAGGAGAAGGGGATTTGCTGGTGTGTGTAGTGAAGAAGAAATGGAGTGGGGGGGGAGGTGCTGCAGTGGATAACACATTTTATATCACCAGTGAGTGTTCACTAAGCTAACCATGGTAGATACTAGCGGAGTTCCTTCCGTACTGAGTTATATACTCTTTAAGGGAAAGTTAACTTCAACTTTGCTCGATTAGTCCATTGATCGCCTCAGTCAACGCAAATACGTGTGGTGTGCTTGTTTAGCACACCACACCTATTGGGGATCCATTTGTTAACCTCACTTTTGGGTGAGGGTTTTGGGTCTTTTCTTTAATGATTAGGATGTAGCCTTAGGACTTTCTTAATGACTATCTTAGCATCTTAGAAATGGTACCCACCTTCTCCTTAGATATTTCAACCAAATCTCTGTTCTCTAAGTTGATTCTATATGTGATCAATAATCTTTAATACAAAGATTAGATATTACATAAGGGAACCCTGATGAGAATTTCTATAAGACATTTGGACCATAGGAAGTCTTGCACTGCTCTACACATTTTTTTGGACTTCAATATATTGCATCATCATTCATAATCGTCATGATCATCATAAACATTGCATTTTCATATCACAATGTTGCAATCATTACACCCATGAGGCTGACCAAAATTATTTGAACACAATTTCTCCTAAAATACCCCACTTGAATATTTTAATTCTTCAAAATTCCCCAAAACTGTCATTGAATCAAAAAATACACTTCAAACCATTTGATGTTATCATTTAGACCATTTGAAACCCAAAAATTGCAAAAATACCTGATTTTCCAAAAAATGACCAAAATACCCCTGGACCCACAAAATACCCAATTTCCCAAAACTTCCTAGAATCACCAATAAATCCTAAAAAACACACCAAATCATTCCTTATGTCTTCCTGAGAATTTTGACTGTAATATTGTCATACTTCCGGATAATTTTTTGACACTTAGACATCAAAATAATGAATACTTAAAAAAATACTTTGGGGATCATAAAACCTTGCACATTGATTGAAAATGACCTTAAACACTGTCGTTTGACTCCAAATTTCATCCTGAACCACCTCGAGTCTTTAAATCAACCTTTTGACCACTTTGACCAAAGGCGGCCAAAATTACCAAAATGTCACTCATGGACCAAAAATTCTCAAATTCTCCAAAATCATCTCAAACACCCCTAAAATCAATTCTTGACCATCCATTGGGTCTAATTTGACCAAATTCACTCACTTTAACCAAAATCTCCAAATTGAGCTCCATAACTAATCAAATACATTAATTTCAAATTCAACATGTCTAGATCTAATTTCAAATGAATTCAAATCAATTTAATTGGTCTGTGATCAATTTTCAAAACGGTCGATCGCAAACCAAAAATTTGACGAAAATTAAATTTGACGCATTTTTTACTCGATCACAGAAAAAGTGATCTGAACGCCCCCGAATGACGAAATAGGCCACGTGAGTGTGTCCGGAACATTGATTTCACCTAGGGAGAATGTTCATTTCATCGCGATGACGCGTTCGGCGAAAAATGCGCGGAGATTTAAATAATAATAATAATAATATTGTTATTATTATTATTATATAAGAAAATAAAAACAAATAAAAATAAACCCTC
>JXCR01145039.1:97626-113107 GCA_002079205.1 Phalaenopsis hybrid cultivar | reverse complement strand
CCCCCCCACTCCAATTCTTCTTCACCACACACAACACCAAATCCCCTTCTCCTCCCTCGCCGGAAAACGCCAACGTCACCGGAAAAGACGAAACCGAGCTAAATTCTGACGAACCTTCAATCCGACTTAAAAACAACATCAAACCGAAGAAACGAGGAGTTGGATAAGCTTAACGGAGTCTAATTACTCAAACCTAATTGAGGACAAACCTCTTAGGCTCATGTATATCTCTTAAATTTAAATAATAACGGATAAGACTAAAATGTGGTTATACTCATTAGCACTTGGCTTTATTAAAAATTGTGAAGAGTTAACTCAAAAATTTCTAACTAATTATTTTTCACCTTCAAGGACTAAACTTAGAAATGATATTATCTCATTTTGTCAGTATAAAGGGGAATCAATATACGAAGCCTGAGAAATATTTAAGGCTCCTAATAAAGTTTCCACACCATGCTCTGCCCGATTGGTTAATCATTCAAGCTTTTTACAATGGGTTAGTAGGATCCCTTAGGTCTATAATTGAAGTTGCCGCTAGTGGATCATTAATGTTAAAACCATTTGATGAAGCATCTGTGTTAATTGAAGAAATGACTACAAATGAATTTCAATGGCCCTCTACAAGAGTAAATCATAAAAAGGTAGCAAGTGTTCATTATACAAATGCGATTGCAATTCTTGCATCTCAAGTTGTTGCAATATCTAGGAAGTTGGACCAATTTGGAATGAATCTGCCTCAATTTACTCCAGTAAGTGAGGAAAGTTCATTATGACATATTATTGACTCTAAGTTATCATATGAGACTTTAAATACCATAAACAAACTAAATTCTAACTTTTACAACTCAGGTTGGAAGAACCATCCTAATTTTAACTGGCATCATATACTGAGGGTGAAAACCAATGATGGAAAAGTAATCACGCAAATCCTAATGAAAGTTGGAATAATCAGAGGAACACAAATTATAGACACTCATATCCATCAGGCTCTAACAATGATCATCAATTTGAGAATAAGAAGATGTCTATATAAGAAGTGGTATTATAAATGGGAAATCAGTGGCAAAGTCAAAATGCTACGATTAGACACACAGAGAATCAACTGGGACAAATTGCTAATTCACTTAGCAATAGAACCCAAGGAACACTTTCTAGCAACACTGAGATCAACCCTAAAGAGAACAATAATGAACAAGTAGAAGCTGTCCAATTAAGAAGTGGAAGAGAGATAGAGGGTGTGGTTAGAAAGGAGAAAGAAGTTGTGAGAGAAACAAAGGAAACTAAAAGACCTGAAAAACATGTTTCTAAGGATCTGTAAAAATTAATATCTCCAACTAAAATCAATTTAGAAATACCACCACCTCTACTTCCTTAAATACTTAGACAGTATGAGTTGGATAAACAATTTTTGAAGTTCATGGAAGTACTTAAGAAGTTAACGATAAATATTTCTTTCGCTCAAGCTTTGGAACAGATACCAAGTTATGCAAAATTTATGAAGGAGATATTAAACAAGAAAAGGAAATTTGGGGATTACGAGAAAGTTGCACTAAGTGAGGAGTGCAGCGTTATACTTCTAAAAAAGCTTTGGTGAAGTTTCGACGATCCTTCCTCACGCTAGAATGAAACTCTCCATTGGTGTAGAGGAGAAAGCACCTTGCTAATTCACTGGAAAATCAACTTCTTAAGAAGGCCCCCTCACACACTCAAAGGAAGCGGTGGAGAGAGAGAAAGAAGATGAAGAAGAAAGGGGAGAGGAAGCAAGTGCTCTTGATGGAAGAAGTCTTGCTATTTGCTTATCCTCAAGTTTTCCACCACAAATGTTCTTTCCAGGCGTGAAGAAGAAAAAGAAGAAGATATTCTCAGCTTTCACCTTTCAAGAGGACTCTAGCTCGGGGAGAAGATGAACAAAGGACAATAATGGCTGGAGAGCTCCAACATTAGTTGTTCCTCCCATTTCCATAAGCTTGCATGTAGCCCCCTTCCTCCAAGGGCTCCAAGTGTTTCCAAAAGAGCGGCACGGCTCTCCTAGATCATCCCCAACTGATTATTCCATAACTATCCCCTTAAACATGCACTTTCAAGTGGTTTCTAGTGGAGTTGGCGAAGTTATTGAGGATAGAAAATCAGAATTGCCGGTGACCCGATGTGGTCACGCCCAAGATTCAATGTATTTATGTTGGATTCTCTATTCGGGTGGCATGGTCACGTTGCCTGAGGGTTTTAAGTTCCTTTAAGAATTCTGGCATGGTCACGCCCAAGACTCAGCATAATTATGATGGGCTCTCTATTTGAGTGGCGTGGTCACGCAACCTTTGGGCATGTCAACGTCAACTGAGGTCTTTGGGTTCTTTTTGGAAGCTTACAGCATGGGCACTCTAGAACTTGAGCATCAGCACACCCGTGATTGGGTGTGGCCAAACCCAACTAAGCGTGGTCATGCCAGACCCCTACAGAGCTATACCTTATTAAAAGTTTGTCGGAGGGGATTTTGAGATACATATAAACCTTGAGGCTTAAAATGAGTAGAGCATTACCCTTGGACTTTTGTAGAGGTCATAAATGCATCACAAGGCCTAAGAAGGAATTACGTACGTGTGTTGTATCAAAAATGGCTGCCAACTACTATTTTGCTTAGCAGTTGTACCTCTTACTACTCAATCTTAGGCTCATCTACTTTACACTCCTATGATGAGATATTTGAGCCTTCCCAAAAAAAATTATTTTTAATAAGTTCCCTCAGGTTGTTACTTACAACGAGTTAATTGGCTTTATTGTATCCAACCATCTTTGCATAAATCTTAATTTATTAATTCAAAAATCCATGTTTACATACTTCCATCTTCACTATTATTTTTTTAATCTTGCACTTAAAGTATTCTTTCATCTTCTTAGCCTAACCGCCAACTCTTTTCTCTAGGCATCATTTTTGTAAACTAACCCCATCTCAATTCTACTTAGCAAATCCTTTGTTATCGGATTATTAGTAAAATAACAATTTTTATAAATAACACTTAAACTTATAATATAATTATTAGCTTCTAATGCTAGGTGGTTAATTTATGCTTTTGAACTTTAATGTTGTCACACACCCATTGGGTTGACACGTGTCTACCATAATAACAATTACCTCCTAATAGTTTTCTAATACACATCTTGCAAGACATTATCCATTTTTCACCCATCAAACTACGCTCCTTACAAAAGCATGCATTGGAATGCCTTAGAGCAAAATTTTCATGCAAAACTCACTTTTTGTTATTTTGTAATGCTAGCATACACTAGCATGTTGGCACCCTCATAATACCTCTCTTATTGCTATAAGAAATGCAAAACTTTTGGATTATGTTTGAGATACAAACTATCAACCTTCTTTAGATATTGACAACAAATACTTGCTATGAGTTCTATAATATTCATATTTTCATTTAACTTACATTTCTCCTTTTATTGGACTTCCTCTTGTTGACCTCTATAAAATGGAAACATTGTGACCATACCTTAACTCATAAAGTATCTCTATTTTAGATACTATCCTTACGTCATCAAGAACACATGAAGCAAATCTACAACTAGGTTATATTTTTCTATTAATATATTTTTTTTTCCTTCGATTCGGTAGTTCAACCCAAAGGGAAGACAAAAATTGGGGAAATTTCACCTTACTTTCCTTAAGTTGAAGGCCTTTCAATTTTCTAAATTAATACTATTGCAAGCTAATCAATTCATAGACAATGTAATTAGTAATGTTTATCTAACTCTACTTCTAACCATTAGCAAGGTAAATAATGTTGATTATTTTTGTTTAAAATATAGGATGGTTAATAATATGAAGAGCCACTACTGCCTAAAGTGAAAGATATTTGCTTTTATCTGAGTCACTAAACCATAATAAAAAATTTTGTTTCCTGATCAAAGAGATTGCTTCTAAAGTAATAGAAATCAACATATTCAATGATTACATGATCATTAATAAAGAGACATCTTACATTTTTATTGTTTTGATACTTTTTTTTTGTGTTATTGCACTCATCTTATCATCTAGCTATTATTAACTTATCCAAATAATATGATAACATATTTTAAGCAGACATACAAAACAACTATAAATTTAAGTAAAGCTAAATGATGATTATTGCATCTAAATTTTTGCATGAGCTAGTGAGAATACTCTATGGTTTCTTCTGATTGGCAAAACCTCCTAGCTACTCTTCAACCCTTTATTAAAGAGAACAAACCTCGATCAATGTGACGCACTAGCTAAAGCTTGTAATGTAAAATTGTTCAGACAATCATGCGATGAATATGATATCGCCTTCTTAGGATATAGAGTCAACTCTTAATCATTTTACTTTTTTGATGAATGTGTCTGAAAAACACTAACATCACATTCAGCAACTACAAGCTAGTTGGAAGCCACTTAAATTTAAAACATCATTAGAATATGAACTCTTATACATCTGACGTGTTACTCATTCATTAGAAAATTTGCTTTACCGTGGATGTAAGTGATCTTTGGGTGCATTATAAAGCCAAGGTTCATATTTATGCCTATAATTTTCAAATGTAACATTATATTTGTCTCTCTAAACTAATTATCATAGACTTTTAAGTCAAGTTTGTCATTCACATTATCCATAGTTTTCTCTTAATATCCATCACAATGCTGAAGATGTTATCAATGAAATTTTTTTCTATGTTATCCTTCCAGTATGGCAAATCCCAAAAAAATGACAATTTTGTCCAATTATGAGTAAGACCAAACCGTAGTGGAAAATGTGAAGAAAACTTGGGGGAATAGTATTCTCTCGAATGTCATTAACAATCTCAAATAAATATTCCTTAAATACTCTTAGAGGTGGCATTGATTTCTCAATTTTGTTTTTTCTTAATGCATTCCTATTCCTTCGGAAGTGATGTTCGTCATTTAAGAACATACAATGATAGTTAAACCATGAATTCTTCCTGCCAAGCTGAAGCGTAAATGTCTTCGATGAATTCATGCAATATGGACATACTAATTTTCTCGTGGTTCTTCACCAAGGTAATATTCCATATGCAAAAAAAATCACTTATTTTCCACGTTGATGCATGTTGTTTTCATTAGAAAATTGTGTTTCATGTAAATTTCATTCGTCATGACACCTCTTTCCCAAAAAATTTACATCTCTTCTATCATCGACTAAATATATACATTTATCCTCCCTTTAAATCTACTGGGAAGTTGTATAACCAATGTCAGGAAAAAGAAATGTGTTTTCATACATATCTCAGGTGGCAGATTGTATTGCAAAGCAAACATTAACCAACAAGAGTAGGGTGATGTGGTCTGACTACACGGTGTGAAGCCATCATAGCATAAGTAAAACCACACATTACATGCCTCTGCAACAAACTCAAAATCTAGGAGAAATAAATATTTCCATGCCTCCTCGTCTGCTGGATGACTCATTGAGTTGATTTTCTATGATCCGCTACGATGTCATGTCATATGGGAGCAATACACATAGAATTGTATAGTCTCTGAAAATGTGAAATAAGCAATAGATAAAAAAACTGCTTGACTAAACGTCTTTCTACCTCTTACTTTTTCTACTTTGAGGTTTGAATTTAAGAGAATTATAAAATATACACTGAGTATCCATCATGCTAGTCTTGCAGTATAGAAAACATTCATTTATACAACAATAAATCTTCTATGCCTTAAGCCCTAACATGGAGACTAGCTTTATCATCCTGTATAAATGTTTGAGACTAAATTTTTTGGTGGATTTATCTCTTTCGGTAATCATACAAACTGATTGAGCCACTCTCGAGGCATTTTAAGCTTTATTTTAAATTTTAGCATTCTGAGAGTTAGATATAACTCAAAATGACATATGCAAACCTTCCATAGTGTCCTTTGAGCACTACTCGATAAATCATAAAATGTCCGACTTAGATAATGTACTTAACTTAGATAATGTTATCCTATTCCGTTAAAAATTATTTTTTCAAATCTACTTGAGTCAAATCTAGGTGAATAATCATAGCTGGTCGAAGGAGCAGAGCTGATTGCTATAGGTTCAAGCTCCTCATGTGAAGTCCAAATCTAGAAACTAGGCTGGAATCCGTCACGATAAAAATCGTATCTCAGTTTGTCAAGCCTTAAGTGTGCTTGATTTCTATTTTTCAAACATGACCACTGAAACCTACCATCATATAGGTACATCGGCAGTTGAGATTTAGCTACCACAAAGGCCTCGACACCGTTCAAAAACTCTGCAATGATTCATTCTTTATCTAGATAAATTCTATTATACATCCACGATCTTAGTGTGTGAATATCCATAGAAAAGCTACAACATAACAACAATCAAAAAATCATGTAGTGCAATCAATATGGAACAATTAAATATAAATATGTGCATGAGAACACTCAAAAAAAGGTGGTGGCACTTACAACCCATCAATCTTTTGGTATGGTCATTAATGATGTTCATTGTCTAATAACGATTAGTGTGCAATGATTGGCAATAAAATCGGCAGGTGCTGACAAAAGAAAAATTATAATACCTCTTTCCTTTATTCCTTGCACCACATTGATTTACATTCAACCACTCCATTCTTATCTATTTGCATATGTAACATATAAACTTCAAATTTTATATGCATGCACCTTAACTTACTTGTTTATTTATTTTGGGAAGTTGTGTCTTAGTGATAATTAAGCTAGAAATTAATGATTAGAATTTGGACCTCTCAGTTAGAGAGAAGACTTTATATCAATTTTTCAACAGGCCTGTATTTTTAGAGAGGATTTTCTCAAGACCACAGGATATGGTAGTACCTGTATTGGCCCAAAAGATGTCCCCTCCTATGTACACNTTGAGGGCCTTAACCCCAAAATTTCCACTCCATCCCTTCATGAAAAATCTTCACAACACCTCCCTTGAGCATCTGGACCATTCAATTTGGACTTAGCCCAATGCTAGGCCAACCTAGACCCATGTCTTGCCCAACATGCCCAAATTGGCCAAATTTCAAAAATTCCTCAAATTGACTTACCAATTGAACTCAAAATCACTTCAACCCTTCACCAAAAATATTCATAACAATCATCTACACAATGTTGATCAATCAATTAGGTCATTTGACATGGCTAACCTAGCCCAAACCCAAACTTTGATCACTTGAACCCACATTGAACTTATGCTTTACAAAAACCTCGACACCATTCAAAAACTCTGCAATGATTCATTTTTTATCTAGATAAAGTCTATTATACATTCACTATCTTAGTGTGTGAATATCCATAGAAAAACTACAACATAACAACAATCAAAAAAATCATGTAGTGCAATCAATATGAAACAATTAAATATAAAAATGTGCATGAGAACACCCAAAAAAGGTGGTGGCACTTACAACCCATCAATCTTTTGGCATGGTCATTAATGATGTGCATTGTCTAATAAAGATTAATGTACAATGATTGGCAATCAAATCTGTAAGTGCTGACATGGAAGAAAATTTGTAATCATTCACTATAAACCTTTTTCCATTATTCCTTGCACCACAAGTTTCTCCTACTTTAAATAAAATATTGATTTACATTCAACCACTCCATTCTTATCTATTTACATCTCTAACATCTAAACATCAAATTTTACATGCATGCATCTTAGCTTATTTGTTTATTTATTTTGCAAAGTTGTGTCTTAGTGATAATTAAGCTAGAAATTAATGATTAGAATGTGCTTCGAATTTGGACCTCTTAATTAGAGAGAAGACTATATATCAATTTTTCAACAGGCCTGTATTTTTAGAGAGTATTTTCTCAAGACCACCGGATATGGTTGTACCTGTATTGGCCCAAAAGATGTCCCATCCTATGCACACATAGTCCAATATTTACACGTGCATTGGCTTTAGAAAGCTCATTTTTAGTAAACATTTACTTCCCCAATTTTCTTTTAAGTCTTCGACAAGATGCTTCAAGTGTAATAAGAAAATGAAGAATGTTTTGTCTCATGCTTGAGATGAAAATCTTATGCTCACTATATATATAGGATGGCCAGAGAGAATGATGATATGTGAAATCAACTCTATTTGAGGCTACACCTTCATGAAAAAATATTACGTCAGGAGTACTGATGCATCAGTACTCCAATGGTGAGGTGTCACGTATGCAATGGTCTCATCGTGGCACCACGTGGCAGCTCACCATTGGAGTACCGATGCATCAGTACTCCTGAGGTAATATTTTTTCCTTCCTCATTTGCTTCGCTTTTCCTCAAGTCTAAGAGACAGAGAGGTCATTTAGTTTCCGAATAATTCTTTGTTTAGTATTATGCATTTCACAGATTTTGTCTGAAACTCTAATTTTTCTTTCTACTATAATATTCGTAAGGATAAATTAACCATGACTGATACCAAATAATTTGGATTGATATGATGATGATGATATGATAAATGGTACCGACTATAAATAGACAAAGTAAAATTGTTTCAATTTAAAGGTTTTTTTTATATTATTTTTCTAATTACAATAATATGATACAAATTAACTACAATTGATTCAAAATTACAAATTTCTTTTATCAAAAAAATCGTTAATATAATAAACATAGAATAGATTGCATAAACATGTACTTTTCGGACATACCAAACAAATCTCATGTATTTACACATCTCACAACTAAATTTCGGTTTTTACTGTTACTAACCTTTCAATATAATCTAAAAATACATTTTTTTTTTGTAATTATGTTTGAAATTAAGGATTTCTTTTTGGGTAAATTTACATACATATCAAATAATTTCTTCGTATTCATACGTAAATTTTGATATTTACATTTATGACACTTTGCGGTGGTGAACCGATGCATGAGAAAGCGTCCTTCACTTCTTACAGCTGAAATCCAAAAGTTCCAAATTTATAAAATCGGCGGTTTTATTTTGTGCGGACTTACCGTCTAAGAAAATTAAGATAATCTGTTACAAAAATCTCCTTAGTAAATTCGGAATGAGAGAAATGAAAGAATGGTGCAAACAAACTTACCTTCTTCAATGGTGGCTTGTAGGAATAAAGCCAAATGACGAGAGTGTTGATGGTATCAACGAGCCGCGATTGCTTTGTTGTCTTCGTAGCTAGCTCTAATGATGATTGTATCACAGAGGATGGGGCGAAATCTAGCGAAGGAGGACTGCGAGGGTTTTGAGCATGCGGGAGAAGAAAAGGAGAAAAGAGTTTTGGTATCGATTCCTATGAAAGACTCTTACCGACGGCTTAGCCACAGTTTAATACCCGTCGGTTTTAAATAACATCATTACAGACACGTAAAGTTGTTGGTTTATCATCAAACGGTTGATGGTTTATGACTTAGGTAAAACGAATTTTGTAATTACCGACAACGTTTAGTCGCTGGCTTTTATTTAGAGACAAACCGACGATATAAACCGTCTAACTATTACTTTAAACATGTTGTCAGAAAATTTCCGAGCAAAAGCAATAACTTTTGCACTAGTTAAGCCATGGTTTTCCATTGGTAAGCCTTCGAAAATTGCAATAATAGTTTAAACGCAGACAAAATTATCGATTTTACAGTCAGTTATTGCTGATTTTCCTTTTATATTACAATGTCATTGAGGGTATTGCATTTTTAACATATGCATAAGGAATATGTCTTTTATTATAATATGCATAATTGTATGCGGGTACAAAATATATGTGAATATAAAAAAATACAACACATTACGATATGCCCATCAAAATGACCTTACTACACTGTAGCCTGACACATTATGATATGTACATTAAATTTTAACAAGTAATTAAGGTNCAATGTCATTGAGGGTATTGCATTTTTAACATATGCATAAGGAATATGTCTTTTATTATAATATGCATAATTATATGCGGGTACAAAATATATGTGAATATGAAAAAATACAACACATTACGATATGTGCATCAAAATGACCTTACTACACTGTAGCCTGACACATTATGATATGTACACTAAATTTTAACAAGTAATTAAGGGTTGTCATAGCATGCATTCATTGTATGCATTAGGATGTTTGATTATCCAATTTTACTTCAAATTTAATAATAATAATAATTGATGCGGGCTAGAGAATTTGCGGCAGTAGAGTAATGGATTATCGTCTTAGCCTTGCGCGAGGATTTAGCACACACTCGGATGAAAATGAATCAACTTGTGATTACACTAGAAGTTTTTACGTAGAAAACCCATAAAGGGAAAAAACCACGGGGCATAGCCCGGTTTTAAAAATTCACTATAAGTGAACGATTACAGAGGCCCCTTATCCCACGGATGGGAAAAGGTTACTCGATTTTTCAAGGTACAACGTCGACTGATAATGTCTAATTTGCGGTGATCGACTGAGGTCAGCGGTGGTCGACGGTTGTCAACGAAGTTTGATGACGGTCGATGGTGGTCGACGGAGGTCAGAGGTGGTCTCAGACGGTTGGTGGTCGACAGAGGTCAGCGGTGATCGGCGGTGGTCGACGATGACCGACGGTGGTCGATGGTGGTCAGGGGTGGTCCACAGAGGTCGGTGATGACGGAGATGATGTTGGACTTGAACTGCTTCTCAAAGCTTCAAGTTCTCTCTCCAGCCTCCTCTTTTCATGTGAGGCGTGAGACTCTATTTATAGTGTTTTGAGTGGAATTAATGCAGGAATATGAACAATTTTGATCAGACGGTCTGAGGGCTTCCCATGTTCAGATTACGTTTGATGGACATTTGAGTGTCTTAACGATGTCAGAATTGAGCAATTTTGGGCTCATTGGATTCGTCTTATCGAGACGCTCGATTCGACTATAAACTCACTAGATTCGACGTCCATTTGACCTTTCAAATACCTCCGGAAATCCTCCAATTGTAATTTAATGATTTGATCTGGGCTTAATTTGACTCGGATTGGACTAACTTTCATATCATTAGGTTCGTCTCATCGAGCCGATCAGTTTGACTATAATTTTGCTGAAATCATAGCTCTGGATGACTCTTAATCGATAAAATTGAACCAAGATTCATGCTGGCCGATGAAAATTTGTTGGTGACATAACAATAATAAAAGTAATAATGAAGATTTACAATATCATGCCACTCAATTCATATGTATTTACTTTTCTAACATCCAAATCCTAATCTTTACATACAACCCACCCTACTTATTCATGAAAAAATGCATCGTTTTTTTCTAAATGGCGGTGTTTTCAATCTGTGATGAAATAGTTGGAAAACATAAATGTAAAAATACAGTATCTAGGCTATAGATATCTAAATAAACAGGAATTGAGCGGTATATGCATTCATGGACATGCCCTAAATAATAAACAATTCTTTCTGTCATTAATAAACAATTCGTCTTGGTGTTAGAACTTAGAATTGTATTAAATTTCTATGAAATCTTAACGTCAGAACTTTCAACTTTTTGTAAGAAATCATGCAAGCATTCNTATATATATATATATATGTATGTATGTAGGATGATGGCCAGAGAGAATGACAACATGTGAAATCAACTCCATTTGAGGCTACACCCTCATTTGCTTCACTTTTCCCCATGTCTAAGAGACTGAGAGGTCATTGAGTTTCTGAATAATTCTTTGTTTAGTATCATGCATTTCACAGATTTTGTCTGAAACTGTAATTTTTCTTTCTAGTATAATGTTCTTAAGGATAAATTAACCATGACTGAAACCAAATAATTTGGATTGATATGATGATGATGATATGATAAATGTAACCGACTATAAATAGACAACGTAAAATTGTTTCAATTTAAAAGTTTTTTTATAATCTTTTTCTAATTACTATAACATGATACAAATTAACTACAATTGATTCAAAATAATTTTTTTTTTCAAAAAAATCATTAATATAATAAACATAGATTGCATAAAAATGTACTTTTCGGACATACCAAACAAATCTCATGTATTTACACATCTCACAACTAAATTTCAGTTTTTACTGTTACTAACCTTTCAATATCCACTAAAAATAGATTTTTTTTTTGTAATTATGTTAGAAATTAATGATTTCTTTTTGGGTAAATTTACATACATATCAAATAATTTCTTTGTATTCATAAATCTAAAACGTAAAGTTTGATATTTATATTTATGACACTTTGCGGTCGTGAACCTATTCATGAGAGAGCGTCCTTCACGTCTTACAGCTGAAATCCACGAATTCCAAATTTATAAAACCGGCGGTTTTATTTTGTGCGAACTTACCATCTAAGAAAATTAAGATAATCTGTTACAAAAATCTCCTTAGTAAATTCGGAATGAGAGAAATGAAAGAATGGTGCAAACAAGCTTACCTTCTTCAATGGTGGCTAGTAGGAATATGGCCAAATGAAGAGAGTTTTGATGGTATCTATGAGCCGCGATCGCTTTGTTGTCTTCGTAGCTGGCTCTAATGGTGATTGTATTGCAAAGGATTGGGCAAAATCTAGGGAAGGAGAAGGACTACGAGGGTTTTGAGCATGCGGGAGAAGAAAGGGAGAAAAGAGGGTTTTTGGTATCGATTCCTAAGAAACTCTTACTGACGGCTTAGCCACAGTTTAATACCCGTCGGTTTTAAATAACATCATTACAGGCACGTAAAGTTGTTGGTTTATCATCAAACGGTAGATGATTTATGACTTAAGTAAAACAAATTTTGTAATTACCGATGACGTTTAGTCGCTAGTTTTTATGTAGAGACAAACCGACGGTATAAACCGTCTATCTATTACTTTAAACATGTTGTCGGAAATTTTTTTAGCAAAAGCAATAGCTTTTGCAATAGTTAAGCCATCGGAAATCGACTGCCAGGTTTTCCATTGGCAAGCCATCGAAAATTGCAATAATATTTTACAATCGGTTATTGCTGATTTTCCTTTAATATTACAATGTCATTGAGGGTATTGCATTTTTAACATATGCATGAGAAATATGTATTTTATTATAATATGCATAATTATATGCGGTTACAAAATATATGTGAATATAAACAAATACAACACATTACGATATGTACATCAAAAAGACCATACTACACTGTAGCCTGACACATTATGATATGATATCAAAAAGGTCTTACAACACATTAAGATATGTACATTAAATTTTAACAAGTAAGTAAGGTTTGTCGTAGCATGCATTCATTGTATGCATTAGGATGTTTGATTATCCAATTTTACTTCAAATTTAATAATAATAATAATTGATGCGGGCTAGAAAATTTGCGGTGGTAGAGTAATGGATTATCGTCTTAGCCTTGCGCAAGGATTCAGCACACACTCAGATGAAAATGAATCAACCCGTGATGACGCTGGAAGTTTTTATGTGGAAAATCCGTAACGGGAAAAAACCACGGGGCCTAGCCCAGTTATAAAAATCAACTATAAGTCAACGATTACAGATGCCCCTTATCCCACAGATGGGAAGAGGTTACTAGATTTTCTAAGGTACAACGTCGACTGAGAGTGTCTAGTTGGCGGTGATCGACTGAGGTCGGCGGTGGTCGACGGTTGTCAACGAAGATCGATGACGGTTGGTGGTGGTCGACGGAGATCGGAGGTGGTCGCAGACGGTCGGTGGTAGACAGAGGTCAGCGGTGATTGGTGGTGGTCAACGGTGGTCGATGGTGGTCAGCAATGGTCCACAGAGGTCGATGATAACGGTGATGATGTTGGACTTGAACTTCTTCTCAAAGCTTCAAGTTCTCTCTCCAGCCTCCTCCTTTCATGTGAGGGGTGAGGCGGTATTTATAGTGTTTTGAGTATAATTAATGCAGGAATATGAACAATTTTGATCGGACGGTCCAAGGGCTTCCCTTGATCAGATGACGTTTTATGGACATTTGAGTGCTTTAACGATGTCGGAATTGAGCAATCTTGGTCTCGTTGGATTCGTCTTGTCGAGACGCTCGATTAGACTATAAACTCGCTAGATTCGACATCCGTTTGACCTTTCAAATATCTCTGGAAACCTCCAAGAGTGATTTAATGATTTGATCCGGGCTTAATTTACTTAGATTGGACTAACTTTCATATTATTAGGTTCGTCTCATTGAGCCGATCAGTTTGACTATAATTTTGTTGAAATCGGAGCTCTGGATGACTCTTAATCGAAGTTTGAATGCTCTTGTTCAAAAAGTTGCACCAAGCTTCGTGCTACTTGATGAAAATTAGTTGGTGACGTATCAATAATAAAAGTACTAATGAAGATTTACAATATCATGCCACTCAATTCTTATGTATTTACTTTTCTAACATCTAAATCTTAAACTTTACATACATGCCACCCTACTTATTCATGAAAAAATGCATCGTTTTTTCCTAAATGGCGGTATTTTCAATCTGTCATGAAATAGTTGGAAAAAAATATAGTATCTAGGCTTTAGATATCTAAATAAACAGGAATTGAGTGGTATATGCATTCATCTTGTATTAAATTTCAGTGAAATCTTAACGTCAGAACTTTCAACATTTTCAAAGAAATCATGCAAGAATTCTAGATAAATGGTCCGATCACTTGGATTGGCCGTTCTCAGACATCAACTATAGTTTATTCCAAGTCAAATACTAGCCATGCCTCTCACGCTTTAAACACTTCATCCTTCTACTTTTCTATTCTCATTCAATCATGCACCTTTTATCTACCATCATATATATGTATATATATATAGCCCCTAAGCTCTCTTATCTTGATTTAGCTCTCTCTTTTTCAAATGGGAGCAATTTATCAATACATCACTCTTCTCATCCTCGTCTTCGTCCTCACAAGCTCTCAGCCATGCATGACAAGGTTGATTAGTGGCGTCGAGCTCGACATCCAGGTTCTTCAAAAGGAAAGCCTTTCGGCGAATCTTTTACCCGATAACATGGCGGCGGTCGCTAAGGTTATGAAGCCTTCGAAGTTGAGAGTGATGAAGGAGACGCATAGCTCCCTCCTACTTAATCGACTTCCTAGAGGAATGATTCCTCCCTCTGGCCCTAGTGCTGGAACTAATGAGTGTAACGACTAGTTTTGTTAATAGTTTTATGTTCTATGTATAATTAGATAACATTTTGCTGCATATTTTCTTATATATGTTTTTTTGTTGCATCAAAATTTGTGTATAACAGAGATATACCAAAAATAAATAAATATGTTCTTATAGGTCAATTGAGTTATTACACGTTTTAATGTCTAAATCTTTTATCATTTTCATTAATCTTTTTTTTTTCCTTAATTAATTCAAAGGGAACAAAATTGTTCTCTATATCCAGAAATTGATGCTACTGCATTATACCAATTTTTTCAGTTTCCTTTTAACGGCATATATATTCAAAGATGGATGGCAACATGCATCAGTTGACCCCATATGTGCTAATTCGACCTAGATGGATTCAAACTAGAGACAGACCACCAATTGTTCACCCTTTTAATATATATCTATACAGATATGTATATATATATATATATAT
>JXCR01145039.1:87260-97465 GCA_002079205.1 Phalaenopsis hybrid cultivar | reverse complement strand
ATATATATATATATATATATATATATATATATATATATATATATATATATATATATATCATATACACATATATACATAGCAATTAAATATTTCATATCCATCTATTATATAAATATTAATTATTTTCTAAAAATAAAATACAACTTATATAAAGAGGTTTATGACAACATAATCTTATACATATAAATATAGAAGTTTAGATGTTATACCAACAAAAGAGCTGTTTTCGGTCGAATTTCTGTCATTAAATCATTTCATAAAACGTTGGATTAGAGAAAAAAAGGTCTGGATTATGATGAGATGTAGAGCCCACTAGTTCTTGATTCTTTTGTCCCGTTTGAAAAAAGAAAATGAGGCTCTGCTTTAGGAAGATTTTCAACGCATGCTTGTGGCCGGCGTTGTCGTTGTCAAATGCTCTGCATGTGATAGTGGAGGCTATGAATGGGGGCCAATTTGTTTCAGGAAATCTATTTCATATGTTGTGGTTTTTTTTTTTATTATTATTATTAGAATAAGAAATAATTTTTAATACTTGGAACATATATAAGGTGGTTGTATAAGAAAATGTACTGCAAAATTTAAACAAAAGTTGATAGTATGTTGAATAAATTTTAAAATATTAATTTTTTCATGAGAATTCTACAACTATTTTTATAAATACTAGAAGGAAAATGGGCTACGACAGTGCTTAATAAGATCATTGAGGAAGATTTTAACTTCCACAGAAGGAAGTTGCAAGAGCAGAGCTGTTGACATTACTATTTACCATCAAGGGTCTGTTTGGTACAGAATAGATGTTGTTGTACGTCATCCTGCCGCATCACAAGATCATTTGTTGCGGTGTTTAGGGCGTCATTTGGTAAAATGAGGTCTCAAATTAGGGCATATTGTGAACTCTTTTCTCTTGCTGTGTTATGCGATTTTGAGTACTTTTCCCTTCGGCTTTCTCATCACTACCTCATTGATCCCTTGTCGATACCCCTAGTTTGAATATGATCCCCTCTAATTTCAATGTGATCGCCCTAGTTTCGATTCACCTTCACTTTTGTAAGTGTTATCATCCAAAGGTATTCGATCCCTCATATTTTGAGGTCTTATCTCTCAACTATCATCTTCTGATGTGTATTAACTTTTTTCTTTATTGTGGGTTCTTCTCTATTTTTTGTAAAATCTTTCTGGTGTTTTTATGGTTCAGTAGTTGTCTTATTATCAGCGAAGGTATTTAATACCCATGACTTCGAGGTCTTTTCTCTCGGTCATCATCTTTTGTTATAATTTTTTTTAGTGGCAATTTCAACTTTCGAGTGCTTCTATGATTTTTATAAAGTATTTCATGCGCTTCTTTTTTTTTTGTAATACTATTTGCTCTTGTTCATTGTAGTTTCCACATGTCTTCGAAGATCAATGGATTGATCGGTTGCTACTATTTTTGCAAGAGATGTGGGGGGTTAGTATCTTACCTTCATTCTATCTTCTTTCTCTGTCAGTTATTATTTTTTATAGGGATGTGGGGGTTTTTCAGGTGCTTTATTCTTTGTTAATCGATGTTTTTGTGAAATATGAATATACATATATATGAAGTGGTTGGTTTGACCAACATGATAAGGAAATGTGTTGGTGTTTCAGGAAGTCTTGAGCATGATTTTTATATTGGATTTTAGCTTCATTAGTAAAAGACAATGGAACCTATTGTTCGATTTTTCTTTATATGAGTGAATCACTCTTTTGTTCTTTCTATTTGTATTAAGCTATGCATTATAGGAGTAAATGCGTATTTATTTATTCCTTCTTTATATTGTAAAGGTTCTTAATGTGTTTTTGGTAGACTTTTTATAATGTTGGTAAGATATTTGGAGAGTGAATTTTGTTTGATCTACAACAACAATTTGGTTGTATGTAAATATTATTGAGAATTTAGGACATGTAATTTTTATTTTCCTACACTTGCTATGAGTTGATGGAAGTCATGAGAGATTGGTTAAGCATCATGATTCAATATTCATTTTAGGGTTGTAAGAATTTCATAGTTGGGGTTAAGTGCTTATATTTTTTTTGTTTTATTCTCGAAAAGTTAGTTATAAAATATAGGCAAGCTATCATTGATGTATTTGAAGGGTTCTACAAAGCCCCTGTCATCATTGCCTTATCTTGCAGATTTTGAGACGTAAAATGGAAGTACACAGCTCTACATGCATAGGAGATGAAAATGGAATGTTGGAGCACATTAACTTTCAAGCAAATTGCCATAATTTGATGGCTTAGAAGCTTTCCTTTCTTTTTGTAATATTAATGCAGTTTTGGAACATTGGAAACAAAAATAATGAGGTGCACTTACTTATATACCACCCAATAGTTTTTTGGGATGTTAGTAATTATTTTAACAATCTTCATAAAGTGCCGATCTTTTTTTTTTAAATATGTCAACTCGAGGAGTTGAAATTGTAATTGAAATTTTTTTTTGGAAGGCTAAGATGAGTAATATGCCCCTGGGTTCTTCTAGAAGGTCTTTATGCTGTTATGCTTTTAGATATTTACAAGTCTGGTAGCAAGCACATAAAGGCAACCGGGAATCCCTTCTTTACGAGTCATATGACCTTAGGGGTTCTCTTGGATGGCCTTTTTACTGTTATGTTTCTTGATATATGTAAGTTTGTATTAAACTAATTGAAGACAACCAAGATCTTCCTTTTTATGGCCCCTCAGTCTTCTTGTGATGGTTTATTGACAAATTATTTAGCTTACTATGTTGAATTTCAGCTCTAATTTTTGTTACTAATTTTAAACTTCGTTGTCCTTTCAATTTTATGGATTAAAAATATGCTTGCGTTAGATATTTTTACAACTTCGCTTTTCTTATGGTTTGAAGTCATATTTTTGTTAGTAGTGAGTTCAATGCAAAAGTTAAGAAAATGCAGCTTATCTGCTACAAGGAAGAGAGAAGTTGTGCTTATTTTTTGTAAGATTTATATTAAGAATGTAAAGTTAGGTAATCGATCTACAACACATTTTAATAAAGAAGGTTGAATTTATATAATATAAAATTTTAGTGAGAAAATTTGAAAAGAATATGAAGGTAGTTAACTTAAAAATAAATGGGACTAATTAAAAAAAAATTAAAAACTTTGGAAAGAATTGAAATGTTGATCAACCAGATTGGGTTGGGACAAAAGAAGAAGATTATTGATGCTTTGAATGAGTGGTGGAAGAAAAAATTGGTGGTGAAGTTAATTATTTAATTGTCATGCCCTTCATCTTGCTTAGAATGTGAAATTCAATATAAATATTACTTTAATTTCAATGAAATTTAAGTTGTCCCTAACTGGAAAATATTCAGATTTTGTGGCATTGATTCTGAACTTGAGGAAAACCTTCATTATTGTTTGGTAGAGTCATCGCCACCCATGAGCATGCATGGATTTCTAGTCAAGAATCTTCTATTGATCTAGGTACCTATGGAGTACTTGAACAAAGTGATAGTTCAAATGAGCCTAAAAGGGGATTATTACACACCGCAATGAGTGCACTATATCCAATCATACAAGGCCCTAACAATTTATCAAACAAATTTTAGAGAAGAAGAAAAGTAGATCATCTATTCTAAGGGAGCAAATTTCTCAATGAATTACAACATATTATAATTTAACTTTTGAGTCAAGTTCATTGGATGAATCTCCTTCCATTTTTCAATTAGCAGATATTTTAGCATCAAATTAGATGCTCATGTTAGCTTGGAATCTTCTATTGTGAAACAACTAAATCCTACTTTTTAGTGTACACCTGTTGAGATATTATATGATTAGTTATATGGCATATTTTAAGGTCAGCACAAAAATATGAGATTACCTAATTATTTTAGCTCTCTGAATGTGCTTAAGAAATAATTTGTGTTATATGATTGCATTGGCGTAATTTGATGGAACACATAAGGATGCCCATAGTTCAACAATGCTAGCTCCACCACTTCTTCAAGGATGAAAAAAGCTCTCCTACTGAAGAAGAATATGAGGAAGCTCCAAGAGAATCCTTCTCCTAGCAAGATGAAGCTCTCATTTCCCAAAGTAAATGAATTCCCTATCCTCCAGGAAAGATCAAGCTCTCCTCCCTTGGTCAACACTTCAAAAGTTCTATCAAGAAGCCTCTCCAACATCTCCCTCATGCTCTTCTTACCAAAAAAAGGTCGAGGAAGAAGAAAATGCATATGAGGAAAGAATCTTGAGAAGAAGATGAAGAATGGAGAAGAAGCACCTTGCTTAACTCTCTCCTCTCCAATGCTTCTCCTTGGATGAAGAATCTCTAAATGAACTAACAGCTTCCCAACTTTCCCAAGGGTTTAGAAATAAGGTTCTCCCATTGTCATTTTTGGGCATGGGGGCACCTCAGGGACCATTAGTCCCTTCTTAAAATTATTTTATGCATAATAAAAAGGTAACAGGCTTTTAAACCCCTGGTTAGAGGGCTAATGGAAAGATTTGAGGAACCGTAGGTCTCTCCTTCCGTAATTTGCGGGAACCAAAATCAAAGCAGATTTTGTTCTAGGGTGAGCGCGTCAAGGGTCGTGGTGCAAGCGTGTTGGTGTTCGCGTTGGTCCATCAGAGCTGTGACGTAGGAGTATTCAACTCATTGTCTTCTAGCACAAGCCCAACATGGGTCCAACACGGGTTCACCCTAAGAACTCGGGTGCGAACACGCTGAGATGGTGGGGGTGCACCATAGTTAAGTTGGGTGCACTGCAATCATGGTCCGAGCACACTAGAGTCCATAAGATCAGGTGCGGGTGCGGCCGGAAGGCAGCACGGTTCTTCCAAACTCTCTGTTTATCAGTATGGTTCTAGTGCGGGTCTGGTACGGGTGCTCTAAAAAAAAAGGCGCGGGGACACCCCAAACATGGTGGGGGAGCCATATTAACTGAGGGGGCCAGTGTGCTCGCATTTTTGCGCAGGTGCGCTAAGGCCAAAATCTTTCTATTCAAGTGCTCGACGCATCTTGGCGAGCAAGAGGTATGGGGCACATCATATGTGTGGATATTCATCTCTTGCAGAAGTGCCTTGGAGGGTCCTGATGGATATCTGGAAATACATGGAGAGTATATGTACCAATCTAGTGGACATCCCACACAAATGAAATAAAAAATGATGCCAGCATCATTGATGTAGAATGTTATGATAATTAGTTATATTAACATGTGTTTCTCATTTTTCATGGTTGCATGGGAATGAAGTGCACATGATAAGATCCTATTTAAATTTGCAACACACTTGTAATATAAATTTCATATGCCACCTCTAGGTACTTCTTAATTGCAGATGTAATCAGTATTTCCTTAGAAGTACATTTAAAATGAGATATTTTGCATAGTTCAATAAGGAGGTACTCTTTTGTGGATGTCAAGTACCCCATGCAGCTGAGGTTTTTGAAATTATATCCTTACATAAAATATCACATCCTAGATTTTGAAAGTAGTCAAGTGGTTTGTGATAGAAAAAAATGATTAACAAGTGACACTCCTCATTACGTGATTTTGTTGAGAGAGTTTTTTGTGTTTAGAATAAATTGATCTTTATAAGGGACATGCCTATGCATTCATTTAACAAAAAAGTCAAAATAGTGGCAGTAAAAATAACATTTAATAATTTTATACAAAGACATTCTTCAAAGTATGATATTGAAAAAAAAATTTAACAAGCGACACTCCTCATTACGTGATTTTGTTGAGAGAAGTTTTAGTGTTTGGAATAAACTGATCTTTTTAAGGGACATGCCTGTACATTCATTTAACAAAAAAAGTCAAAATAGTGGCAGGTCAAATAAAATTTAATAATTATATACAAAGACATTCTTCAAAGTGCGATATTGAATTTAATAGTTTAGAGATATATAACACATATATTCCACAAGAGGCTTGTCAATAAGGGACATTGAAGAAGTTGGGGATCATACGACTCGGGATGATAAAGGTTTCAAATTTGTAGTTCAGTTAATGAAACATAGTACGAATGCTTTGGTTGTTGAGTGAAAAATTAAAGAATAGTTTATGTGATATTATTGTTTTTTTAATAATTAAACTTTCTTTTTTTCTTGAGAGACTATGTTTATGACTTTATGTAATTCAACAAAATTTTATGTGGTATTACTTGATTATGAATTGATTTAATGCTTTTTATTTGGAGGTAAATGTTGAGTCGTTTGACCTTCATGATTCTTTTGGATGGCTTTTATGCTACTATGCTTTCCAACATATACAACTTTGGTATTAATTGCTTCAAGGCAAAAAAATTCCATTCTTTCTAAGCCATGACCTTGGTGATTTTCTATATCGTCGTATGCTACTATGCTTTCTCGGATATGAGTTTGGTAGCAAGTGTTTTAAGGCATCTAAGATTGCCTACTTTTTGGATCATCTACCTTCTTTTAGTGGCAAACTATTTAGCTTTTTATATTGACTCAGGGCATTCATTTTTCTTTTAACTTTTGTTGGGAAATATGAGTTCAAGGACTTCTTCTACCTATAGAGTTGTGTGTTTAACCTATGCTTTGCAATGTTGAATATTTACATCACGTCGAAAAGCTAGCATTGGGAGAAAATTTTATAAGTGTCCCAGAAATAGGTCAATTGATGATTATGGCTTTTTAGATGGGCTAGTGACTTAGAGGCGTTCACTTCTATTTGTGACCATCTATGAAGAATAGTTATGGAAAGAAAGTTTTCCAATAAAATTGATTATTTAGGGATTAAAAGGAACATCATTATAACATTACTTACTACTATTATAATTTTAATTTTTGTGTTAATTGGTTCTAAGTGATGTGTAATTTTGTATGCAATTTTTTGGACTTAAAACTTTTGAGAATTTATGACATTCATTTTTGTTATTCCGTTTGAGTTATTTCTAAAATAGTGAAGTTACAGCCACATATATATAAGGGCATTATAATTTTTATTTTAGAAATAACTACATCACAACTGAACCTTCTAAACTGAAATATTGCCTCAACAACAACAATTTTCTAGCAACAGCTTGTTTTTGCAATAGTTTCATAGCTGTTTTTTATACAATGACAACTGCATGAAATTTAACATGAGTTTTTTAACCATTAGTTAAAAATACCTTAGCAACAATTATGACTATTATAAACTTCTATCAAATAATATGATTTAATCAAAATTTTATATACAATAAAATTTTATTTTATAATTAACCCAATTTAAAGCCACATGGTGGAGTAGTATTATCATCAAAGGTTAGAATCACCCAGCATAATTGAATCCATAAAAATTTTCATTTATAATAAAAGACAAAAAATTATAGTATAATATTGATAAAAACCAGCAATACTTATGATTTGCAAGAAATATCTATAAATTTTATCTTAAAAAAATTGCAATTTATGAGTAATTCTTATTATCATGCCTAAGAAATCTATTAAAACACTGAGCAACTAAAACCAAACCAATGATATATGCATGATGCTAAATGTCAAAATAAATCTTAACACAACTATATGAAATCAAACCAAAAATCATTAGAACAACTTTTTGAAAAGCAAGCAATAACTAAAGTTATTGCATAAAGTTAAATGTAGAAAATGATTATGATTTCTTAATTTCTCTTTCTACCTTCATAAAAAACTCACATGACCCTTCGTGTGAAATATAATTTGTTAGCATTTTCAATGCTCTTTATTTCCCACCCATGCAACAAACTAAGTTAGTTTTGTTGAAGCAATTTTAATTAAACTTAAGCTTAGTATTGATCGGCTCTTTTAGGTATTACCATTAGGTCATAGTCTTAAACACCTTCTTCTATATTACAAGTGATGTTTGAATCAAAAATATCTCTAGGTTTAATTATTATAAAGAAAATCCAATGTGCTTTTTTAGGATATTGGGTAAAGAATGTGGTTTTTATTTGTGAAGGAATAATAAATGAATTATCTTTCAATTTCTCCCTGGCATAAATTAAAAGTGAGGAGTTCATCAAAGTGTATCCAAATTGATTTACCTTCATGGAACTTGTGTTAATATTAGTTTGATCATATATGAAAAACACAAATCAAATCAAATTAGGGTAATTAATGTCAAGAGTATTGTTCACTTGGTCGTAATAATTAAAATCTCCAATATGTGTCCTATTAACAACAGTGCAATTTTTACTGGCCTTATTTCCATCATGTGCTTTGTTTAAAAATTACAACTGTTAATGCAAAATCATTTAAGTCATTATTCAATTCTATTAGAACTCTTGGAAAAAGTTTTAATTTTGTCTATGATTAATAAATCATTATTAATTATAACTTAAAAATAATTTCTTAATCATTACATAGTGAGGATATTTTAATAGGTAAATTAAATGATTAAAAGTTTAGTTTCTTACTTCATTCAATTATAAAAGTTTCATTCTTCAACTTCTGATATTTATCTAAAGAAAATGTTTTCTAATTTATACGAGTGTGGGTTCCAACCCTACTTTATCATGATCAGATGGGATTGAATCTTGGCTATCCGAATAATACAAATCGTCCTCGTTTGCCAGAGTATGCATGTGAGTCATTCTAGCAGTGACGATTACTTTTTTCTTTCATCATGGTAGAGCTTCTAGTTGAAGTGATAGTACCACTATTTGGACAATTATTTCCCTAATCATTTCCACCATTTGGTCTTTTAATTCATCCATTTGTTGGGTGACAAATTCTCTAATGCATTCCATATTGCTTGTGACTTCTCCATTAAAAGGTTTTGCTTATTTTATTACTTTTTTTTCTTTTTTATGGCATGATCTACACTCACCTCATATTTTAAGCATATTGAATCATGTTTTGTATGTGGAATCACACCCAAAGAAAATAACTAATGAAGAAGGGAGGAGAGATGAGTAGATGAGAAAGGAATAAAGAGGAGTGATATTTCAATTTTGGGTTTTGCATTTCATGGAACTTTTTCCTTACATTTACTCCCCCTTTTATATAGTGTAATTTTTATATAAAAACATATGAACTATGATTACAAATGAATCCCTCGGTACCTCTAGTTATTTCGGTTTGTCTTTTATTGCCTCAAGATTTTAAAATATTTTATCTTCAGCCTCATATCCCCTATGTGCGTGTCAATCACTATCTTTTCTAGTTATATCAAGCGCTCAACTGACCTTCTTTCCTAAACATATCCTCTCCAAGTAATGAATTCAAAGTCAAGTAGATCGTTACGTCAGGACTATCAAATATTAGCCAACATCTACTTCCTTAAGCTTGAAGTCATACACTTGATCGTTCATATTCAACCCACCCTACTTGGCCATTTGTGCTCTTGTGTTTGTGTTTAGGATTGTATGTCCGAATATGAATTCTAGGTTGGCCCTTCTTTGGCTCTCCTATTCATTTAGACTGGACCTTTTCGTAGACTTGGGTTACAAATGGAAGCACTTTAAGTAGATCTCCTTATTATTGGCCTACTACTATTGCTTTTGGTCACACTCTTATGATCATCTACACTCCCATATGTGACACATCCAATTCATTTATCGCAAAAACTAGAGTTATCATCCACAAATATGTAAACTTAAGATTGTTGCGATGAGTTCTATGTACTTTAAAAATCATTTAAATTCGAAGATTCATTTAGATTTAACTATTTGAAGCAATTCAATAAGAAGTTCAATCAAATCCCTACATAATATTAGGAGGGTAAAGCTACCATCTTAAAAAAAAAATAGGCATCACTCAAATGTATTTCAAAATTCCAAAATTTTTAGTATTTATATATTGAATATCTAAATATTTATATAATATTTACAACATCTTTAACATCTAAATAGCATGAAAATAAAATACATGTTACTTGAAAATAATAGACCAGACAATTATGAAAATATCAGAACTAGCATCAAACTTATACATGCATGCAGTAAATTTAACATGTATTTAACTAATCATTCAATAAAGTTTGAGACATTTATTACACGCACACCAAATTAATTTAAATCATAAATTCAGCTGAAAATTTTGCAAATAATATATAAAAAGTTTTTTTGTAAGATTCTAAATTCTGGCTGAGCAATTAAAATTGTAAATAATAAATTGAAGCAAAACAAAACTAAGGTCAAATCATTTACACCAGCCTTAAAGTGTTGTGCTTCTAGAATTCAAATGAATGTGATGGTCATCTTTCAATTAAGGCCTAGTTTTTTTTTTTCTTTTTTTTTTTTTTTTTT
>JXCR01145039.1:70574-87249 GCA_002079205.1 Phalaenopsis hybrid cultivar | reverse complement strand
TTTTTTTTTTTTTTTTGTAATTCTATTTTGGTAATATGTAAAGTATTCGGCTGCGGCATTGAAGTCAAAATATCCGAAAAAAATGAGGAGAAAAAAAAAATTTAATAGCACACCTAACATTACCATGTGCATAACGCTGTTGTTATTCATAAGTACAAGCCATACGGTTAAGATCTCATGAAAGATTTACGTTATTAAGGGTCTATTTGGGGTAGTGTGTGTTTCAGAATAAACAATTTATCTTGAAAGATGGCCTGTGAGTCGATCTGTAGCATGTGTTTACTGTAAAAAACTTAAATACGGCAAGCAGTGTTTTCAAAAACATGCAAACCAAAAGTTTAGACGGCATTTTCAAAAACGGCGGAAAATGTCGCCGCACTTATAAGTTGCCCCAAACGGGCCCTAATTAGGTATAGTATGAGAGACTTGTATATAATTATATTTAAAATTAAGATATAATGAATTTATTTCTATAATAATAATTGACAGGATAAATAATATATATATATATATATATATATATTAATCAAACGGTGGGTATGTACAATATTTGAATTAAAAGGTTTTTGATCATGATAACATGAAAATATAGAAAAATTAAGCATAGGATAAAATCTAATAGATATATGGTCTGACCAAGCCTTTTAAGGCCAAAGGGTAGATTGTCGTTTGACAACATGAGCAATATACTTTCCAAGCATATCAACCAAGAGGTAAAGATGCAAGTGATATGATGATCTTCATCTACATCACTTTTTAGAGTTTTACTAATCTTTTAGAATAGAGAAATTGCTCATTCCCTTCCCTCTTTTTCTATTTATTTTATTTTTTTATTATTTTTATTTTTTTATTGTCATTTCCTTCCCATTTTTGAGGCCTTGTCTTCAATTATGGATGGACTTTAGATCTTGGAGGAATCCCCACTCTGGCCTACAACTATTGTGGATGCAAAAATTAAAGGGTTTGATCACAAAGTTTGAACTAATTTGCTTGAAGTACTACAGAAACTTAGCATGCAATCGTAACACAGATAAATCACACAATCTATGTTACCTATCTAAACAGTGATTAAACTAGAATCACATGAACTAACGCATAAATTAAATATATAAATAAACCCAATGCATTCAAACATAAAATTAACCTATGTGTTCATGAATTAACATGTTTGAAATGTTTCAAAAAATGAATATAAATAATAACTATCCAATCATCCTCCGTAGTTAGGGCTGTCAAAAAAGTTTGTTGTTCACGAACAGCTCATGTTCAACTTGTTAAATAGCTCGCTTCGGTTTGTCCGTGAAGTAAACAAGTACGAACAACCTTTTTGTTTGTTCGTGTTTGGTTCGTTTTAGCTCGAAATAAAGAAATTATATATATTATTTATATAATTATATATTATATATATATTTATATCTAAGTTTTAAATCATAACTTTTCGAATGATCATATGGTCCTGTGTATTCTATTGCACAGGGTTGGTGCAGGCTCTCCTATTCATGTTCTCTTATATTTATTGGAATGTCAGAGGGATTGGTTCCTCCATTGTTAGGAATATGATTTAAAATATATATAGGGCTAACAACATTTCTTTAATTATAATGGCTGAAACTATGATAAATAAGTTTAAAATTCTTAGTAATTCCAAAATCCTTGGTTGTCAACCTGCTTACTATAATTTTTCTAACTTGATTTATGTTTGTTGGAGGCATTGGCTTCAACTAGATATTATTGATGATTTCATTCAACTTCTCCATATTAAAACATCATCTATAAATATTTTTGTTTATTATTTTTGCATTTATGTAAACTATTCTAAATTAGAGAGAATTTTTTTTTATCAACTTATGAGAATTGCTCCTACAATTCGTGATCCTTGGTGTGTGGGTGCTTTTTTTAACAACATCTATAAATTTAATTAACATCTATGTAGTTGTTCTTCAGATGTGGGTTCTATGAATGACTTTCATAATGCTATTTTTTATTGTAATTTGTCTGACATTGGTTACACGAGCTCTACTTATATTGAAAGTAATGTTGGATTAAAGCAAAGACGATTGTTTTCTTTTTTATTGTAACTTTTTAGCTAAATTCCATATTATTTTGGTTAAACATCTAAGTAGAACTCTTTCATACCACTCACCTCTCTTTATTAATGTGAATGATAATACTTAATATTTTGCATCTAGCTTTATGTTCTAAAATATGCTTTAAGATTCCTCCTTTTTTGAGTATATTTGTTCTACCTTGATTGAATTACTAGCAATCAAGTGCAAGGTATGACTGGCCTTTGGTTTAAATTAACAAGAGTGAAACGATTAATTTGGTGGAATAAAAATCATNGAATGATAATACTTAATATTTTGCATCTAGCTTTATGTTCTAAAATATGCTTTAAGATTCCTCCTTTTTTGAAATTTTTAGTACATTTGTTCTACCTTGATTGAATTACTAGCAATCAAGTGCAAGGTATGACTAGCCTTTGGTTTAAATTAACATGAGTGAAACGGTTAATTTGGTGGAATAAAAATCATTCTAAAAATCCTTTTTGTAATGAAGAAGCTACAAAAAATAAAGTTATGCTTTTGAATATTAGGTAGCTAGTAATTCAATCAAACTCTTAATTAGGATCTTCTTAATGTTAAAAATAACTTAAGAAATCTTCGAGATATGGAAAATTTATATTGAGAATAGAAAGTGTCTTATAAATGTATTAAGAAATGAAATAAAAATACAAAATATTTTCGCTCTCTCANAATATTAGGTAGCTAGTAATTCAATCAAACTCTTAATTAGGATCTTCTTAATGTTAAAAATAACTTAAGAAAACTTCGAGATATGGAAAACTTGTATTGAAAATAGAAAGTGTCTTATAAATATATTAAGAAATGAAATAAAAATACAAATTTTTTTCACTCTCTCGTCCAAAAGTGAAGAGTTATCAATTATATACATTAAATTAAATCTAATGATGGTCATTGGATTTGTGAAAATTGAGAGCTAATTCTTCTATTGAGTTCTTTTCAAATTGACTTCAGAGTTCCAAAGTNCTCATCCAAAAGTGAAGAGTTATCAATTATATACATTAAATTAAATCTAATGATGGTCATTGGATTTGTGAAGATTGAGAGCTAATTCTTCTATTGAGTTCTTTTCAAATTGACTTCACAGTTTCAGAGCTCTGAATCTATTTCCTAACAACCCTCTTATACCTTCTAATATCTCCGAGTAAGGCAATCAAGATATTTTGGCTATCCCTATTGAAGAAGTGGTTTACTTTACTGTTATCCATGAATCATGATTTTGTTGTTGGTCCTGATGGTTTTTCTACATAATTCATTAAAAAGTTTTGGATTATTGTTAAAATGAATGTTATTAATGATATTAATTTTTTTTTCTATGGTTCCTTTATTCCAAAGTTTTCACCAAAACCTTTATTGTCCTTATTCATAAAATTTATAATCCTAAAAATTAGTCTCATTTTAGGCTTTAAGATTTTTCACTTTTTTTGAATAAGCTTGTCTCCAAAATTTCTCTTTCAAGTTAATTAATATCTTGCCTAAAATTATCTCCCATAATCAAATTGGTTTCGTTAAAGGTGGATCTATAGTGGATAATGTTTTCATTAGTTTAAGAATTTATTTACGATCTTGACCATAAAATGATGTGTTATGATTTTCTTATATTTTTCTTATTATTTTTGTCATTTTTATGCTTTTCTAGTGTACATTTTTTCATATATGCAAGTTACAAGTTGAGAGTTAGAAAGTAGAGCAAAAAGGAGTTAAATGCTTGATAAGCCCTGGTCAAGCATCTCCACTCCCAGACCTAAAAGTGGCTTGACTGAAACAGCCCCAAGACACCGAGACCTAGAAGTATGGTACCCAAACTAGTGCTTCAACACCAGTTCAAGCCTCAAGGTGCCGATTGACGATGAAAACCTTCTTTTGTCAAAACAAGAGTAAAATTAAAGGTAGCACCCAGTCCAACTGTCTATGAACCCAATCCAAGTGCTTAGGTGTTGAGTTCAAATGTCATAGTGCCCAGTCATGATTTTGATATTTTTTTGTAATTTTAAGTCATTCCATGTCATGAAAAGGGTTAAAAATGATGAAATTCGGATGGAGAATCGATCTGAAGTAATTTTCTCTTCATTTTTTTTAAAGGTTTCTTACTTAAGAGAGTATTTGTGTGAGCGTATAGAGAGATTTGAGTGTGTTATTGTGAGAGCAAGGAAGGTGTGTTGTACTCATGTAAGGAGAATCTACGAGCAATATACATCACTTGGGAATAAGGGTTGCACTTTTTTTTTTGCTCTATTTTTCTTACTTTTAATGCTATTAATTTGATTTTATAAATGCAAGCGATGTTTGTATTTAAAATTGTGCATATTACGTAATTTTCTTCTTTAGTTCTCTCTCTTGGATTGGTTTTCTAAGAAATCTCGACGAGATCATGCTTTGATTTTTTAGAACTTTTAATTCAAGAAGTTGTCGTTTTAACTTATTTTTCTTCATTTATATTCAAACTGGTCATTTGAATTATTAAACTTAGTTGTAATCTGGACCTATAATTGTTGATTAGAAGCACTGTTAGGTTAAAACATAAAAGTTTAGTAGAATATGAATATTATCAATAGATTATTACAAACCTAGTGGGGAATGTGCATGGATGGGAATCTATGTAGGGTTAGGACCAACTAACTATCATATGGGTATCCAATTTTGTCATATCATGGAAAAGAGTAAGAAGTAATAATCCTCATTAGACAACTACAGTAAAAGACTCATTTAGAAGAATTCAGACCTCTTAGAACCAATTCAGGCTAGGGAGACTCTCATAAGTATTATACAACTTTACACTAGACTTTAGATTTTATTTTACAATTAGAATTTAGGCACTTTTAAATTTTCATCAAAATTTGACATTTAAAGCTAAACTTAAGATTAGTAGATTAAAAATTTCACCTTTTTTTTTTAAAATTAACTCATTCTCTAAGAAATCAATACATGAACTCTTCAATTTATATACTAGTACTGATACACATATACTTATATGGTTGATGTGTGTTTCACTCCATCTCAACATCATAAAATAAGGGGGCATAATATCTTTATTAAATTGGATATTTTTAAAGCTTATGATAATTTTGATTGAAGTTTTCTTATTCAAGTTCTTACTTATTTTGATTTTGATAATAAATGAATTAACATATTCTCTAATTATTTCAACGACTGATTACTTTCTATTGTTGAAAATGAAAAAAAATTGTGATTTCTTCAAATCCCAGAGAGATTTTAGAAAAGGTAACCCTACCTCCCCTAGTTTGTTTATTATTGCTACTGAATTTCTGTCTAGGCATCTAAATAAACTCTTCTTAAAACATCCTTATTTTTGCTTTAAATCTAATTGAGCTAATAATATTTATCATTTAAGTTTTACTAATGATTTTAGAATCATTTGTAATGATTTGACCAAAAATGTTTAGGTCTATTAAATTACTTTTAATGATGTTCGACAGTGGTTTATCATTTAATAAATTTAAAATTTTTTTTGTCCAAGCAAAAGCCATGCATCCCCTTCATTAACTAGGTTAAAGAAAATTCTTAGTGTTAATATTCATTCTCTTCCTATCACATATTTTGGTGTTCCTATATTTAAGGGAGAAAAAGAGTTTCTTCTCTGATGAGATGTTCAACTTTATAAATAATAGACTCTCTAGTTGGGAAAATTACCTCATGTCTATGAGAGGTAGATTTATTTTCTAAGAGGGTTATAGTTGCTCTTCCCATCTACATAATCCTCACTCTTATTAATAAATTCTTCTGTGGAACCTCCTCTTAAGCTAAGTATATACTTTAGACAAATTGGCATAAAATTTATTTTCATTATAATGTAGGGGCATTGGTTGTAAATCTTTCATGGATATGGCTATAATTTTTCTTATAAATTATAGTGGAGCATGAGAATAGGTACTTATTTCTGGGATAAATTTATGTTTTTTAAATATTTACATGGTCAACATCTTGTGTCCATAAAAGTTCTTAAATTTATTATGAATGGCTCTTGGAAAGTGAATAAACTTAAGGAAGCGCTTCCAAGCTCTATTGTTAGTATCATTATTAGCATTCCTTAAGTGACCAGCTCTTGGAATATGTTCACAAAGTGTAACGATGGTTTCTCTTAGTTTAAAGAAACATGAAATCATACTTGGCCTAAAGTTAACCCTTATAATTTATATTCACTTTTTTGGGGAAAAGTTTTGCCTACTTCTTGCATCATTTTACTTTAGAATTTTTTAAAGAAATTTATTTCATGTACTATAACCTGTAGGCTAAGGGATTTTTTCTCCTTCTAGATATTTATGTTTTTATCAGATTGAAAGCCTTAATCACTTATTTGTTAATAGTGGTATTGCCCTAAATTATGGATATGGTTAGATGACGTGTGTGTCTTAAATATATTTTTAACTCATGTCTCACTCTTAATCAATTAATTGCTAAATGGTTATCTATTGTTCCTGGTATCTGTAATGGACATATATTTATTATTCCCATTTCTCTTATATTTTTATTCATTTGGATGTATTGAAATAAAGCTAATAATAAATGCATAAAATTGAATTCTCAATGTATTATATGAGTATTAAAGAAATGATTTCTTTACTTGTTGCTGCTCAATTTATTGGTAGGAAAATTTTAAAAGTTATAGTGTTGTTTGTGACTACTTCGAAGTCATTCCCTTATATTGTAACAAAATTCCAACATGTGAAAAAATTTCACATTTAGCCATTAGATCCTACATAGTCATTCCTATATGTTGTAACAGAATTTCAATTGTAAGGGATCTAATAATTTGAAATTTTGTTGGAATGACTAATAATGGTGTCACTGATAAAGTATGGCCTTTATGCATTACTTACCATCAATCTTGGTTGCTTGAGCTGCGTTTTTTTTGTAAATTACTAATGGAGCACCTCAGTGTTATTCCTCTCATTTTAAAAAGCTTGTGGCAAATTACAAAGAAGGTTTATCATTCATCTTAGAGTCCTATCATGATGGAATTGTTGTATTTTATCTTATCAAATCTGAGCCTGATTTTCTTTTCGAATACATTTGCTCCAAGTTTTAATGGTAAATATGTTGCTCCTTTTATTGCATGGAGCAACGTTATAGTTGTCATCTTTACTATCACTATCATTCTCTTATATTTGTTCATTAATTATTCTTTCCTAATCATTTAATCTTTAAAATTAATTTTTTAAATGTAATGATTGTGTTGACTATTCTGTTGAATTGGTACAGGTTCTTATCTTTGTCTCATTTCCTTATACTATTATAATATGTTCACAAGTCTCTTTATTCTTCATGAATCATCTAGTTTTACTTTTTCTAGTTGTTTCTTTATTACTTTGAATGACCTCCTTCTCTTGAATTTCTTATGCCTCCTTTTATTACGTACAGATAGTATCTCATTTGATCTGTAACTATTCTATGTTAGCTAGTGTTTGTTTTTCTGTTGCAATTTTAGTTTTGGTGCTTCTCTGCTTTGACTTCTCAAAGCATAAAGATAAAATTTTACCGTTACGGTGTTATTTACCTCCTTAGCGCTTCTATGACATTGGAAGAAGTATGCAAGATCATTAACCATTAATTTTTTCTCCCAAATTAAATCTTCTCATTGGATTTGTAACTTTTTTTCACTTTCATGGGAATTGAAGTCTTAGGTTTTATTTTAAGTGAGTTGTGTTTTTGGCTCCCAACCCCACCCCCAACTTTTCTTTAGGTTAATAAAATTTTAATTTTGCCAAAAAATAATAATAATAAAACATATAACACAGATTATGTGAAAGCAATATAAATTTAGAACTTTCTCATATTTATTCATAAAAATGGAAACCTAAACATCTTTCTCACAAAACATTCATCATCAAAACTCACTCACTTATTATATTCACATAAACATTAAAAAAACATAAACACTTATTACTAAAATCAAATATCAAACATATAAATCCAAACCATAAGCACCTATATATATATATATATATATATACAAAAACTTGNTTTAATAGCACACCTAACATTCCCATGTGCATAACGCTGTTGTTATTCATAAGTACAAGCCAGACGGTTAAGGTCTCTTGGAAAATTTATGATATTAAGGGTTTGTTTGGGGTAGCTTGTGCGTTTTGGAATAAGCAGCTTATCTTGAAAGGCGGCCTGTGGGTCGACACGCGGCTTGTGTTTACTGTAAAAAACAACAAACGCGGCAGGCAGCGTTTTCAAAAATGTGCAAACCAAAAGGTTAGACGGCGTTTTCAAAAATGATGGAAAACGTTGCCGCATTTATAAGTTGCCCCAAACGGGCCCTAATTAGGTATAGTATGAGAGACTTGTATATAATTATATTTAAAATTAAGATATAATGAATTTATTTCTATAATAATAATTGACAGGATAAATTATATAATATAGATTAATCAAGGGGTGGGTATGTAGCCTTTATATTAGAGAGAGATTTTAAATTAGTTGGTATGTACAATATTTGAATTAAAAGGTTTTTGATCAAGATAACATGAAATATAGAAAAATTAAGCATATGATAAAATCTAATAGATATATGGTTTGACCAAGCCTTTTGAGGCCAAAGAGTAGATTGTCGTTTGACAACATGAACAAGATACTTTCCAAGCATATCAACCAAGAGGTAAAGATGTGNATATATTAATCAAGGGGTGGGTATGTAGCCTTTATATTAGAGAGAGATTTTAAATTAGTTGGTATGTACAATGTTTGAATTAAAAGGTTTTTGATCATGATAACATGAAATATAGAAAAATTAAGCATACGATAAAATCTAATAGATATATGGTCTGACCAAGCCTTTTAAGGGCAAAGAGTAGATTGTCGTTTGACAACATGAACAAGATACTTTCCAAGCATATCAACCAAGAGGTAAAGATGTAAGTGATATGATGATCTTCATCTACATCACTTTTTAGAGTTTTACTGATCTTTTAGAATAGATAAATTGCTCATTCCCTTCCCTCTTTTTCTATTTATTTTATTTTATTATTATTATTTATTTATTTATTGTCATTTCCTTCCCATTTTTTAGGCTTTGTCTTCAATTATGGATGGACTTTAGATCTTGGAGGAATCCCCACTCTGGCCTACAACTATTGTGGATGCAAAAATTAAAGGGTTTGATCACAAAGTTTGAACTAATTTGCTTGAAATACTACAGGAACTTAGCATGCAATCGTAACATAGATAAATCACACAATCTATGTTACCTATCTAAATAGTTATTAAACTAGAATCACATGAACTAAANAATTATGGATGGACTCTAGATCTTGGAGGAATCCCCACTCTGGCCAACAACTATTGTGGATGCAAAAATTAATGGGTTTGATCACAAAGTTTGAACTAATTTGCTTGAAATAATACAGGAACTTAGCATGCAATCGTAACACAGATAAATCACACAATCTATGTTACCTATCTAAACAGTTATTAAACTAGAATCACATGAACTAACGCATCAATGCATTCAAACATAAAATTAACCTATGTGTTCATGAATTAACATGTTTGAAATGTTTCAAAAAAATGAATATAAATAATAACCATCCTAATCATCCTCCGTAGTTAGGGCTGTCAAAAAAGTTTGTTGTTCACGAACAACTCATGTTCAACTTGTTAAATAGCTCGTCTTGGTTTGTCCATGAAGTAAACAAGTACAAACAACCTTTTGTTTGTTCGTGTTTGGCTTGTTTTAGCTCAAAATAAAGAAATTATATTNCCTCCGTAGTTAGGGCTGTCAAAAAAGTTTGTTGTTCACGAACAACTCATGTTCAACTTGTTAAATAGCTCGCTTTGGTTTGTCCATGAAGTAAACAAGTACAAACAACCTTTTTTTTCGTGTTTGGCTCGTTTTAGCTCAAAATAAAGAAATTATATCTATTATTTATATAATTATATATTATATATATTTATATCTAAGTTTTAAATCATACATCTTGAATGGTCATATGGTTCTGCATATTCTATTGCACAGGGTTGGTGCAGGCTCTCCTATTCATGTTCTATCATATTTATTGGAATGTGAGAGGGATTGGTTCCTCCATTGTTAGGAAAATGATTTAAAATATATATAGGGCTAACAACATTTCTTTAATTATAATGTCTGAAACTATGATAAATAAGTCTAAAATTCTTTGTAATTCCAAAATCCTCAATTGTCNTTAGGAAAATGATTTAAAATATATATAGGGCTAACAACATTTCTTTAATTATAATGTCTGAAACTATGATAATTAAGTCTAAAATTCTTAGTAATTCCAAAATCCTCAATTGTGAACCTACTTACTATAATTTTTCTAACTTGATTTATGTCTATTGGAAGCATTGGCTTCAACTAGATGTTATTGATGATTTCATTCAACTTCTCCATATTAAAACATCATCTATAAATATTTTTGTTTATTATTTTTGCATTTATGGTAACTATTCTAAATTAGAGAGAATTTTTTTTTGGATCAACTTATGAGAATTGCTCCTACAATTCGTGATCCTTGGTGTGTGGGTGGTTCTTTTAACAACATCTNGATGTTATTGATGATTTCATTCAACTTCTCCATATTAAAACATCATCTATAAATATTTTTGTTTATTATTTTAGCATTTATGGTAACTATTCTAAATTAGAGAGAATTTTTTTTTTCGGATCAACTTATGAGAATTGCTCCTACAATTCGTGATCCTTGGTGTGTGGGTGGTTCTTTTAATATGGGTCAACTAAATTTAATTAACATCTATGTAGTTCTTCTTCAGATGTGGGTTCTATGAATGACTTTCATAATGCTATTTTTTATTGTAATTTGTCTGACATTGGTTACACGAGCTCTACTTATATTGAAAGTAATGTTAGATTAAAGCAAAGGTGATTATATTCTTTTTAATTGTAACTTTTTAGCTAAATTCCATATTATTTTGGTTAAACATCTAAGTAGAACTCTTTCATACCACTCACTTCTCTTTATTAATGTGAATGATAATACTTAATATTCTGCATCTAGCTTTATGTTCTAAAATATGCTTTAAGATTCCTCCTCTTTTGAAATTTTTAGTATATTTGTTCTACCTTGATTGAATTACTATGCCTCCTTTTATTACGTACAGATAGTATCTCATTTGATCAGTAACAATTCAATGTTAGCTAGTGTTTGTTTTTTGTTGCAATTTTAGTTTTGGTGCTTTTCTTTCTTTTTTTTTTTTTTCTTTTGGGCTGCTTTGACTTCTCAAAGCATTCACATAGTATCTCATTTGATCATTAACTATTCTATGTTAGCTAGTGTTTGATTTTTTGTTGCAATTTTAGTTTTGGAGCTTTTCTTTCTTTTTTTTTTTCTTTTGGGCTGCTTTGACTTCTCAAAGCATAAAGATAAAATTTTACCATTACGGTGTTATTACCTCCTTAGCGCTTCTATGACTTGAAAGAAGTATGCAAGATCACTAACCATTAATTTTTGCTCACATTTTGGTTAAATCTTCTCAAAATTTTGTTTTAATTTTGTTTTCTTTTTTTTTTCCTTCAGAAAATTTGGATTTGTAACTTTTCTTCACTTTCCTGGGAATTGAACTCTCAGGCTTTATTATAAGTGAGTTGTATTTTTGGCTCCCAACCCCACCCCCAACTTTTGTTTAGGTTAATAAAATTTTAATTTTGCCAAAAATAATAATAATAAAGCATATAACACAGATCATGTGAAAGCAATATAAATTTAGAACTTTCTCATATTTATTCATAAAAATGGAAACCTAAACATCTTTCTCACAAAACATTCATCATCAAAACTCACTCACTTATTATATTCACATTCAAATTAAAAAAAACATCAACACCTAATACTAAAATCAAAGATCAAACATAAAAATCCAAACCATAAGCACCTATATATATATATATATACAAAAACTTACCCATTAAAAAACTAACATTAAAATAACTCCACTGACAACTTACAGTCAGCTCACTATACCATCACTAAAAACAATGGATTTTAAACTATTTTCCTGATTTCTTCCCTTTCTTCTTCGAGGAAGAACTCTTGCTCGATCCATCATAAGGCATTTGAAACCCTATGTTCTCAACAGCTCCTACTGTTTTGAACAGCTTCTTCTTAAGCTGCTCCACTAGATTTTGATGCAGCAACTGGCTTCTGAGGTCTACCATGGACCTGTTTCTCATTAGCCGCCGGTCATCTACTGCTGGCTTCTTTCCTGCACGGCTGGCTGAGGGCCGTTTGGATTCAGCGGGCTGCGGTAGCTGCAACAGAGAACATTGGCTCTGAAGCTTAGAGGCCAGTAGGGTTTCCACACCATGGCTTTTCTGAGGATTAGTTTGATTAGAGCTCGACTCACAGTCGAGTTCATTGCCAGAGCTGTAGTTAATGGCAGAGTACATCCCTGACCTCACTGAGCTTGCATCATCTTCTGTTGATTAGTAATTCTTAGTCGTCAGAATTCATGGTGCAATATGCATATATTTAAGTTTGATTTTTCGTTGTATTTATATTTTCGAAAGTATCAAAATTATGATGTGAAGGAAGGATTTCATAAAGCTGGTTAAGGCTGCATTGGGGTGTAAATGAGTCAAGCTGACATATGAGCCGGCACGAGGTTTCCTCGATAAGCAGCTTGTGAACTGATCAACTTGATGAGCAAATAAGCTAAGCTCAAGCCGGCCCTGACTCGACTCATTAGCTCGTGAGCCGGCTCGTTTAAAAAAAATACTAATACAAAATATACTCAAAATGTATTAAATTACTTCTACATTTCATCTTAAAGGTATTAGAAATGTTTAAAAAATAATATTTTGTATTGTATATTAAAAGATTTCTTATTATTTATCTCCTAGTTATTCATTATATCTGTCATCTTATTATAAAGCTAGCTTAAATTAATATCATTTTTTCTCTTTTATAATAAACAAGTCATCTTGAACTTGATAAAATTAATCAATCACAAGCTCAAGCCGAAGGTAGCTAGAGCTCGACTTGACTCATTTACTCTCTTTAACTAGAGAAAATATAACGTCGGAATCCGGGCCTAGAGATATGTCGAGACTCATATTATAACTATTATTTTATTGTCTAGAAAGTGGAGAAACCTAAAGCCCGACCCAACCCCACATGTACAACATAATTTTACTAGATGTTTTTGTTTAGTACAATCATATTGCACTTAAATAAAAGAAACAACTAAATAGAAATTCGATGCGAAAGTCACACAGTACAACATTTATGTGCGGGTCAGGTGGGGCTTCAGGTCTCTCCGTGATTTTTAGATAATAAAACAATATTTTATAGATTAGACACCTTAGATCGGACCCCGGACATAAAATTTTTGAAAGATTCAAAAAAAGCTCTTACCTTGAAGCCATTCTGCAACTTTAAAAGAATCGTTGAGCGAAGTGTTCATGCCATGATAGTTTCCGGAGCCAAATGAGGAGTTCTCCTGAGTGGAAGAGGGTGAGGAGAGATAGTAAAAAGGGTGTCCATATTCCTCTATTTCTTCTCCGAACTTATATTCATGGTGGCCATTCTCCTTCCACTCAGGCACCAAGTTCATGATTTCTCTAGAGATCATGCTAGCAATGTCGGCCGGCTTCCAGTCTGTGATCTCGAGCTCCTTGACCATCTCAATGGCGACGTCGATGGGGGTGTCGTTAATGATATCGAAGGGGAAGTGTATGTTCCTCACTTTCCCTGCAAATTTAGCACATTCATGTCGATCATCATGATATATATAAACTTGAGGATCAAAGAGGGCGTAATTAGATTAATGTTGGATAAAATTAAGTTGAAATTTTATATATACATAAATTGTATTCTAATATATATGTAGTATGCACAGCCCAATTAAAAAACTTCAACAGCAAGTGGGCGGCTACATGAATCCTCTATCTCATTAATGTCATATTTTCCTTTAATTCTAATAAATTATGGTCAATTTTCATGCAACATGGCTAAGTCATTTTATGTTTATCTGTACTTGTTTTAACATAAGTCAAATCTTAAACATCAACTCTCCTAGTCGAATCATCAGATGGTTGACATTTAATGTGACCAAACCATCCGAAATGATTCTCTCTAATCTTATCTGTCAGTGGATCTTCACCAACCCTTTCACGGATACATTTAATTTGCATTTTGTCTCTAGGTGTCAAGCCACCCATCTACCTAAGCATTCTCACCTCAATAACATTTGATTTTATGCTTCTCTTTTAATGGGCAACATTCTGCTCCATAAGACATTGCAGTTCTTACAACCTTCTTATAAAATTTTCCTTTAATTCTAAGAGATATTTTTCTATCACACAATAGACCCGATGCATTCCTCCACTTCAACCATCCTACTTGGGTTCTACTAATAATATACCCATTTATAGCACCATCACTTTGAACAATAGACTGCAGATATCTAAAGTTTTCACACATCTAAAACTTTTTTATGCTACTCATTTATTACTTGCAAAAATAAAATAAATCTCATAACATAATCAAAATGATCTTACATCTTAAATAAATTTTTGAGGCATTTAAATATACATCACATAATTCTTATCTATTTAAATGTCTAACATTCAAATATTTATCTTTACATACATAGCAGTTAAAATATTAATACTATATTAAAAAATATCATTATGGTTAACTTTTTAAACGTGAAATACATCTTTTCATCATAGATTTATGATATCAATGTATTATTAATATAAATATCAGACTTTGTGGTAAAGATATAAATACATAGGAATGATGTATTTGGATAAATTTTCCTAAAATTTTAATACTTTTATTCAATCCAGACAAAAATGTTAAGTGCAGATCAATAATATTTGTGGTGGAATTGTGGGCCGATTCACACTTACATTCACATTTCACCGTAACATAAGAATTGCTCGAACAAACAGGACAAACATACTTCATGNCCTCACTTTCCCTGCAAATTTAGCACATTCATGTCGATCATCATGATATATATAAACTTGAGGATCAAAGAGTGCGTAATTAGATTAATGTTGGATAAAATTAAGTTGAAATATATATACATAAATTGTATTCTAATATATATTTAGTATGCACAGCCCAATTAAAAAACTTCAACAGCATGTGAGCGGCTACATGAATCCTCCATCTCATTAATGTCATATTTTCCTTTAATTCTAATAAATTATGGTCAATTTTCATGCAGCATGGCTAAGTCCTTTTATGTTTATCTGTACTTGTTTTAACATAAGTCAAATTTTAAACATCAACTCTCCTAACCGAATCATCAGATGATCGACGTTTAATGTGACCAAACCATCTGAAACAACTATTTCTAATCTTATCTGTCAGTGGATCTTCATCAACCCTTTTTTAGATACATTTATTTTGCATTTTGTCTCTAGGTGTCAAGCCACCCATCTACCTAAGCATTCTCACCTCAATAACACTTGATTTTATGCTTCTCTTTTAATGGGCAACAATCTGCACCATAAGACATTGCAGTTCTTACAACCTTCTTATTAAATTTTCCTTTAATTCTAAGAGATATTTTTTTATCGCACAATAGACCCGATGCATTCCTTCACTTCAACCATCCTACTTGGGTTCTACTAATAAGATACCCATTTATAGCACCATCACTTTGAACAATAGACTCGAGATATCTAAAGTTTTCACACGTCTAAAACTTTTTTATACTATTTATTTATTACTTGCAAAAATAAAATAAATCTCATAACATAATCAAAATGATCTTACGTCTTAAGTAAATGTTTGAGGCATTTACATATACATCACATAATTCTTATCTATTTAAATGTCTAACATTCAAACATTTATCTTTACATACATAGCAGTTAAAATATTAATACTATATAAGAAAATATCATTATGGTGAACTTTTTAAATCTGAAATACATATTTTCATCTATAGATTTATGATATCAATGTACTATTAATATAAATATCAAACTTTGTGGTAAAGATATAAATACATAGGAATTATGTATTTGGATAAATTTTCCTAAAATTTTAATACTTTTATTCAATCCATACAAAAATGTGCAAAATATTACGCACTGTGATGATAAGTGCGGATCAATAATATATGTGGTGGTATTGTGGGCCGATTCACGAAAAAAATTTGCGTACATCGAGGGGTACGCGGAGATGCGTACATAATATGGTACACAAGTGTTATATGGGAGTTACATGGGGGTTACAAGCGTGTTATAACTTCCTTGTAAATTTCGTGTAACTCAGCTGTAACCCGCGCTTTATTTTATACATTGAGATTACAATGTTACAACGGGGTTACACGGGAGGTACAACAGGTTATAACCCCATTGTAATCCCCTTATAAACCACGTGTACCCTATTATGTAAGCATCTCTGCGTACCCCTTGATGTACGCAAATTTTTTCCCCGATTAACACTTACATTCACATTTCACCCTAACATAATAATTGCTCGAACAAAGAGGACAAACATACTTCAATTCATAACAGAAAGGAATTTACCTTGCTTGTCGCCAATCTGAACTTTGAGATAAATGGCATTATCATCCGGATTCATTTTCCCAGTTATAGTCATATTAGTGTGCAGCTCATCATC
>JXCR01145039.1:44399-70235 GCA_002079205.1 Phalaenopsis hybrid cultivar | reverse complement strand
ATCAGAGAACTCAAAAAACTAAGTTTGATAATTTTTTGAGTTATATTTTGATTTTTAAAAATCATTTAAGTATTAACTTTAATAATGATCTTTAAAAATCAATTAAAAATATAAAACAATCTTAAAATCTTTTAAAATTTTTATAGTGAATTCTCTGACTTATAAATCACAGTGGAGAATAAAAATCAAGTAATTTTGATCTTTATATTTTCCAAATTAAATAGTTTAAGCAAATTAGGGTTTGCTTACATTAATGACATTCTGATTTTTAAAAATTATGNTTTTGCCTATTATTATTATTACCAATTATTTGGTCTACAAAGAAGAAGAAGTGTGCGTATAGAGTTTATTTGGTAGGTATTGGAAGATTATGAAGATGTTATTGGGGTTAATATCTCCAATAATCTGACAAAATTTTTGAATAACTGTAAAAAATATGAGCGCGGATCCGCGGATTATATTGATAGGTTATTGGGGGTTATTGAAAGGTTATACTTCAATAACCTCTCAATAACTCTCAATAATTGAGTTATGAAAATGTCTGCGTGGGTATTTTGTACTGAATTAAATAGATTTTACATTATGCATGATTTTTTTTTCTTTTTTTTTTCTCTACAGAAAATACTAAACACATGTAGTGGACGAGATTTACAGAAGTTGAATTACATGATGAAGTGTTTGAATCTCATCAATTGTTCATGAATACCTATGTAATATTTTATCCTATATATATATATATATGTCTTTCAATTCACTGTGGGAGAAACATTAATGTATTTTTTTTTTCGAACATAAAAAAGGCTAGTGGTAAAAAATTTTGTTAAGAAAGAACAAGAAAATTATAATAATAAAAAATAATAGTTCAAACATTTTAAATAAATTGAAAAAAATTCAAAAAATTCTCTATAATAAAAATTTTAAATTGATTTTAATTATTTAATAATTTATAAACTATAAAATAGATTTGGATAAAACCTCAATCCAATATAAATCAAAATTCATAGATTTTATTAAATTTAAAATACTCATAATATTTTGAATTAAATACATGAAAGCCTAGCAAATATTAATCAAATAGGAATTCTTTAAATTGANCAATATAAATCAAAATTCATAGATTTTATTAAATTTAAAATACTCATAATATTTTGAATTAAATACATGAAAACCTAGCAAATATTAATCAAATAGGAATTCTTTAAATTGAGTAGTTCATACATATCAGAAGGATACACAGTCTTCATGGCTCCTTTGCCCAGCACCTCGTCAAACTGTAAATTGAAAAATAAATAAATAAATAATAATAATTGTAATGACAAACTTAATTTGAAAACCAAAATGCTAGACAAAGAGCAATTGAGTCCACCTTCAAATTATGGGACAACCTCACACAAATGATCCAATAAGAATATACTAAGTAAATTCATGAAAAGCACAGATTGGTAGCCAAACCCAATCAGTTATGCAAGGCAGCTCAGCATATACAACTCAACAATGCTGCTCAACTAAATCCAGTTAATCTGGTTATACAAAACCTTAAATATTGACTCAGTCAGCTTGTCAAATAATTAGCCTATATCAATACTACAAACTCACTCGACGTACTAACTTGATCAATCTGGGTGACTCCATCTACTAGTCGTATAGTCTAACAAATTGATGCATTATTCAAGTGTATTTTTCTCTTTTAATATAGTCACTTAAGTAATTAGTCAAGTCAAAACTGTAAATAGGGGAGGCCATCTCCGAGGTGAGGGGTCTCTTTCCGCTTCCAAAGAATTGACAATATTACGAAGTAGTCTCTGTTTCATCTCCATTCTCATATCAATATTTTTTTTTTCTTAATATTCTTCTACAACAAAATCTTATCTTAATGGTATGAAACAATTGAGACTTCAGGATTCAACAACTAGATAGCACNTTTAGTTATTTAATAATTTATAAACTATAAAATAGATTTGGATAAAACCTCAATCCAATATAAATCAAAATTGATAGATTTTATTAAATTTAAAATGCTCATAATATTTTGAATTAAATACATGAAAGCCTAGCAAATATTAATCAAATAGAAATTCTTTAAATTGGGTAGTTCATACATATGAGAAGGATACACAGTCTTCATGGCTCCTTTGCCCAGCACCTCGTCAAACTGAAAATTGAAAAATAAACAAATAATAATAATAATTGTAATGACCAACTTAATTTGAAAACCAAAATGCTAGACAAAGAGCAATTGGGTCCACCTTCAAATTATGGGACACCCTCACACAAATGATCCAATAAGAATATACCGAGTAAATTCATGAAAAGCACAAATTGGTAGCCAAACCCAATCAGTTATGCTAGGCAGCTCAGCATGTACAACTCAACAGTGCTGCTCAACTAAGTCCAGTTAATCTGGTTATACAGAACTTTAAATATTGACTCAGCAGCTTGTCAAATAGTTAGCCCATTTCAATACTACAAACTCGCTCGACATACTAACTTGATCAATTTGGGTGACTCCATCTACTAGTCGTATAGTCTAACAATATAAGTGATATGATACATTACTCAAAAATCAAATTGATAGCATTATTCAAGTGTATTTTTCTCTTTTAATATAGCTACTTAAGTAATTAGTCAAGTCAAAACTATAAATAGGGGAGGCCATCTCCGTGGTGAGGGATCTCTTTCCACTTCCAAAGAATTGACAATATTGCGAAGTATTCCCTGTTTTATCTCCATTCTCATATCAATATTTTTTTTTCTTAATATTCTTATACAACAAAATCTTATCTTAATGGTATGAAACAATTGAAACTTCAGGATTCAACAACTAGATAGCACCTAACACTTTCATCAATCATGGTCACTTATGCCATCCATGGATGACAACTAAGGCCAATTCTAGACACAAGCTATTGTCCACTTTTTGACTCCATCAATGCTTGCCACCAGCTATCAGTGGTTCTAACTAACAGCCTCTTTCAAAATTTGCTCGAATACACAACTCACTGGTAAAAAACAAATGGAAGAACCCCAAAAGGCCAAATTGCCGCCGATCAATATTGGCATCCATCATTGCCCGTTAAGAATATATATTGATGTCTATCATTACCCACCATCCATTTACTCCAATGCCCATTACATTCTATTATATTTGACATCCTTTACTACTTTCACTTGCCTCTCACACAAATCAGGAAGCATAATTCGGCTCTTGTGGAGGGAATATTACCCGTGGAGTCCGCATGCATGTGGGCTCCTTATATACCATTATACAAATGAGTACAACATTGTACAACATTGTTGTACAAAGACTCTGCATGCATGCAATCTCCATACCTAATATTTCGTGGCCTTTCTTTGTGATGGCCAAAAATGCATAAAATTTAAATTCTAACCCCCAAACATGGAAAAAAAAAACCCCACAAATAGTCAAAAATTTATAATATTTAATACCCCAAAAGTTCAATAGCGTCGAATTCATAAGGGGAATGCAAACTCCATTTAAGTACTGTATTTCTTTTTATACAAATAAAGAAAAAAATACGAATGAATAATTAAATGATTATATGTATATATATATATTTCTATTTGGGCATGGCCGTCATATTGCAAAATTGATGATGTGATTTTAAGCGGCAACAGTTGAAAGGATTTGGCCCATTACAAAAGCGTGGATTATATTCGTATCTAACAGCGAATCAATCACATGAACGCCATTATTATGGCCAGAAAAAATAAAAATAAAAATAAAAAATGAAGTTTCATACTATTTGAGCTGCAAATTAAATAGTGGCCGCCAACTGCATAGATATGGGTGCACTATGTAAATAACCTTTTTGAATTATTATATGGGACCTTCCTCCTCTTTTACATCCACCATATATTTTTGGTGGAACAGAAGCAATAGATATCAATTCATGGTGCCCATTTGGGATTTGGTTCTTTAAGATCTCTCTCCATGGTACAATAATTGTTGCCTTTCCTTTCCTTTTCTCACAAGAGAAATTCTATTAAAATTCCTTTCAAAGGCATTTTTTTTTTCTATTNCTTTCCATGGTACAATAATTGTTGCCTTTCCTTTCCTTTCCTTTCCTCACAAGAGAAATTCTATTAAAATTCCTTTCAAAGGCTTTTTTTTCTATTATTTTATTTTAAAAATATTTGTTTTATCTGAATTATTTTGTTTTTTTTTTTTTGAAATATCAATTTCTATTTGTCCCATCTACTAGTGAATTAGCCCAGTGGATTTCACTGCTTCTGTTGAAAAAACATCTCCAGTGGTCTTATAATGGCATTTGAAGAAGAATTATGGCAATTGATGATGTAATCAAAGATTTAACACATTCTTTATCTTCAGTTACAAGCAATTATAATCTTTTTTTTTTTTTTAATTTTATCACCTAAGAAAGTTGGGCTGATGAAAAGCACATTAAAAAAAATTTTGCTAGTTTATTTTATGATAAAAATTTTATTTGCAAACATATAAGCATAGCTATAAATCAGTAAAATATCATTATTTAAATATTGATACACTATCAACCAATTTATTCTTTGGCATGAATTTCAAAACATCATGAATTTTAAGGCAATCTTTTGAATAAGAAATGTTTAATTTTCGATTAAAATCATCCAGAACTCCGATTGCAGCGAACTTACAGTCAAACTAATCAGTTCGATAAGATGAACCTAATGATACCAAAATTCGTCCAATCCAAGTCAAATAAAACTCAGATCAAACAGTTAAATAACATTTGGAAGCTTTTTGTACATAACTGAAAGATCAAACAAATTCAAAATATGACAAACCTTTAGTAAAATAGAACATCTCGGTGAGACGTAACTAACGAGCCCAAGATCGTTTAATTCTGATATCATTAAGACACTCAAATGTTTACTGAATATAGTTCGATCGAGGAATCTCTCTGGATCATCTGATGGAATGCTTTGAATTTCTTTCTTATTTGTTGGGAGTTCTCTCCCAGACTCTATAAACGGAGCCCTACCTCCCACCTGAGAGAGGACCTAGATCTAGAGCTAGAAGAAGATTGAATTTCTCTCACTCTTGCAGTAGCTGACCACGATCTACCACTGTCGGCTGCCTTCTACCCTAAACCACCATTAACTGCCACATGTTCCTTGCAGTGAAGTCACTTATGAAGTCATAGCGTGCATTGCAAAATCCCAACGTACGTTGTGGAACAATGAAGCACCTGACGAAGTCGTACTTCATCCAATACACCGTACAATGATGAATCTAAAAGAAGGTGTAACAATGTAGCCCAAATACAGCGCAATGATACTTCTCACATACTTTGCAACGATGCATTCCGAAGAAGGTAAATCAATACACCCTGAAGATGGTGTAAACATGCATCCCGAAGATTGTGCAATAATATATCCTGCAAGAATTGCTTACAACTAATGCCCTCAAAATACGGTGATCTTTTCTGGACTCCTAAATTTCTCTCTGTGCATTTCACCACTATGACCTATATGACCAACTAGGCCTTTATGGTCCACCACATGTGTAGCTTCTAACTCTGATTCTTTGTCCTATGGCTTACAGACGTAATTACATGTGACCACTACGATGTACATGACAAATTACAGCCTAGATGGCTCATGGCTCATGCAGTTCCTAGCTCTGACCCCTGTGGCCCATAGATGTCATCGTAGCTCAATACAAGAGTTTACATCCTATGTGATCAACTATAGTTTACTGGCTCATAACTCGTGTAGTTTCTAACTCTAATTCCAATGGCTTACATACATCATCACAACTCACAATTATGGCCTACATGATCAACTACAGTCTATGGGGTCCCAACCCATGCAACTCCGAACAATGGTCTTAACGCCCTACGGACGTCATAATTTTTTTATCACTGTGGCCTATGTGACCAACTAAAAACTACATGGCTCACGGCTCCCGCAAGCCCCTGTTACGACCTGTACAGCCAACCAACACTCTAAATGCAATCATTTATGACCACAACATTCAACTACTGCCACGAAATTCAACTAAAATTTCTACAACAAAATGACACTACGACCACCGTCTATAGAATTCACGGTGTGCTACTGTCTTTAAATCCATCGACTACGGTCTTAACAGCCTGCTATAGCTATTATTGCTAAACTACCACTATATCAACTTTGTAACTCTATCTTCCCTAATTCTGGAGGAGAGTTGACTCATGTACTCATAATTACACTGTGAATTATTTCAAGTGATCCATGCGCCATTATTTTTTTTTCATTTCTAGACTTTCCACTTAAAAAGTCGAGGTGTCTCTTCCTACCAACTTCTCTTTAATTTTCTATGTGTGTGTTGAATTTACATGTAATGCTAATAGATAAAATTTATCACTCTACCATCATGGACCTCCCGACACAAAAAATAAAATGATTTATTCGTAAAACAAACAACACTTACAACTCAAATAATAAATCAATATATAAAAATTCAAAAATTCATAAACATACTGCCGTGAAATACAAAAACTTCTTGCATTTTATGTGTCAACCACACGTTCAAGTTTTTAATGCGTAAAATATAAATTAACAATATGAACAAATAAAGATAAACACCCCTATTATTTTAAACGCATGGTTTTTGTTGCCTAATGAAGCAGTCCTTTTCAATTTCCTTTCTGTGTGATAAATGATCTTCGCAGCAGTCACTAATGCTCAATTGGGAATAAAAATATTAAAAATCTTATATATGCGTGCTAACATGATCTTAATGATCATTTATCAAGTAAATTTATCTATCAATAAAGCACCATAGAATTTATTATTTATATATCGATCAGTTAGTATTTATTAACTATTAATGATTATGATTAATTAAAAGCTCAACCAATCCAAAACAATTAAATAAATAAAAAGTATNGGGTTTCCACACCATGGCTTTTCTGAGGATTAGTTTGATTAGAGCTCGACTCACAGTCGAGTTCATTGCCAGAGCTGTAGTTAATGGCAGAGTACATCCCTGACCTCACTGAGCTTGCATCATCTTCTGTTGATTAGTAATTCTTAGTCGTGAGAATTCATGGTGCAATATGCATATATTTAAGTTTGATTTTTTGTTGTCTTTATATTTTCGAAAGTATCAAAATTATGATGTGAAGGAAGGATTTCATAAAGCTGGTTAAGGCTGCATTGGGGCGTAAATGAGTCAAGCTGACATATGAGCCAGCTCGAGATTTCCTGGATAAGCGGCTTGTAAACTGATCAACTTGATGAGCAAATAAGCTAAGCTCAAGTCGGCCCTGACTCGACTCATTAGCTCATGAGCAGGCTCGTTTTAAAAAAATACTAATACAAAATATACTCAAAATATATTAAATTACTCCTAGATTTCATCTTAAAGGTATTAGAAATGTTTAAAAAATAATATTTTGTATTGTATATTAAAAGATTTCTTATTATTTACCTCCTAATTATTCATTATATCTGTCATCTTATTATAAAACTAGCTTAAATTAATATCATTTTCTCTCTTTTAAAATAAATAAGTCAGCTTGCAGCTTGAGCTTGAACTCGATAAAATTAATCAATCACAAGCTCAAGCCGAGGGTGTCTCGAGCTCGACTCGACTCATTTACTCCCTTCAACTAGAGAAAATATAACATTTGGAATCCGGGCCTAGAGATATGTCCGGACTCCAACAAAATCTTGACACTATGTCAAATATAATAAATATTATTTTATTATATATAAATCGGAGAAACCTGAAGCCCGGCCCAACCCTACATGTACAACATAATTTTACTAGATGTTTCGATGTGAAAGCAACATAGTAAAGCATGTATGTGCGGGTCAGGTCGAGCTTCAGGTTTCTCAATGATCTTAAGAAAATAAAATAATATTTTATATATTCGACACCATAGAACGGACTCTGGAGGTAAAATNGCTGGCTGCGGTGGCTGCAACAGAGAACATTGGCTCTGAAGCTTAGAGGCCAGTAGGGTTTCCACACCATGGATTTTCTGAGGATTAGTTTGATTAGAGCTCGACTCACAGTCGAGTTCATTGCCAGAGCTGTAGTTAATGGCAGAGTACATCCCTGACCTCACTGAGCTTGCATCATCTTCTGTTGATAAGTAATTCTTAGTCGTGAGAATTCATGGTGCAATATGCATATATTGAAGTTTGATTTTTTGTTGTATTTATATTTTCGAAAGTATCAAAATTATGATGTGAAGGAAGGATTTCATAAAGCTGGTTAAGGCTGCATTGGGGCGTAAATGAGTCAAGCTCACATATGAGCCAGCTCGAGATTTCCTGGATAAGCGGCTTGTGAACTGATCAACTTGATGAGCAAATAAGCTAAGCTCAAACCGGCCCTGACTCGACTCATTAGCTCGTGAGCCGGCTCGTTTTAAAAAAATACTAATACAAAATATACTTAAAATATATTAAATTACTCCTAGATTTCATCTTAAAGGTATTAGAAATGTTTAAAAAATAATATTTTGTATTGTATATTAAAAGATTTCTTATTATTTACCTCCTAATTATTCATTATATCTGTCATCTTATTATAAAGCTAGCTTAAATTAATATCATTTTCTATCTTTTAAAATAAATAAGTCAGCTTGAAGCTTGAGCTTGAACTCGATAAAATTAATCAATCACAAGCTCAAGCCGAGGGTGACTCGAGCTCGACTCGACTCATTTACTCCCTTCAACTAGAGAAAATATAACATTCGGAATCCGGGCCTAGGGATATGTTCGGACTCCGACTAAATCTTGACACTATGTCAAATATAATAAATATTATTTTATTATATAGAAACTGAAGAAACCTAAAGCCCGGCCTATGTTTCGATGTGAAAGCAACATAGTACAGCATGTATGTGCGGGTCAGGTCGAGCTTCAGGTTTCTCAATGATTTTAAGAAAATAAAATAATATTTTATATATTCGACACCATAGATCGGACTCCGGACCTAAAACNCGGTCACCTGATGTCAAGAGAACTTAGTACTGCAGGATCCGTCCTTTTGACCATGCTAAATAGGGGTAACATGTTGATTTGATGACAGCCTTTAATTNCAATTAAATCGTCTAAGATATTTATATTTAGCCGGTCCACCTAAACTACTTGAATCATCAGCTTGTGATGTGTACTAATCAATGACGTCGTTTATATAATTGAGAAATTGAGGATCATTTTCCTATGACAAGGACTGGAAGGCCGGAGATGTGATTTTGCTAATTAAGCATAAGTTAAATTGGTGCTGAAGCATGTCTATTTTCAAGAAAATAAAACCTCAAAAAAAGATGACTATGTTCCCGTGTACACAGCAAAAATACCAGCACGAATCTCAAAGAGAACAAACGGCCAAGATGAATGAGCTTCCTCTCGGGGTAAGCAATCAACCGACAATTCAAAGCCGAGTATAAAGCTACGTCTCCAAAACCCAGGATAGGCTCGAGCTCTGGAGATGGTTCCCCGCTCGGTAGCAGTAAGGCCTGTCGAATGTGAGGCTTAAATCATCATAGCATCAAGTTTCGTTAGATATCTTGCATAGGATGCAACATGATCGGCCTAAAACCTTACAGGATTAAGAGATCCGATGGAGACAGCGGGCCAACAAGGCAGGTGCAACACGAGCACTGTAAGACTCGAGCCGAATGGAAAATGACTCACACCATACTCAACGAAAAAAGCAGATGGATCACGTTCAACCGGCCAACCCCGCGTCCACACCGAACAACTACCTCACAATTGGTCGCTCAACCGTGCAGAAAGACACTTAGTCAAAATATTGTGCGGCCTAACACCCCGACCGACCAACGCGCACTTCAGAGGACACAGACGCCACTAGACCGATCGTCTCATCTGTTAACTTCAAGTCAGTCAACTAGTCAATTACTGTCAATATTGAAATTCAAATTGTAATGTGAATATGAGATAAAATCTATGCTAATAATTAGAGCCTTAATGACATTATGATCGAATTTCATAACCGTTCCATGCTTTCTATAATTGTACAGAACATGTTTTTATAAGTACAGCCAAAAATATGAATAAAGGGACCACTCCCTCGGTCCACCCTANACCATTGTGGCGGCTCTCGCCGGAGCTCTTAGTCTTCACAGCGGGCAGAGCCACCGGCATCGCCGGCCCATCCTGCCGGTCATCAAACTGGAGAAAAGGATCGGATAGCAGCTCCTTCGCTGACGGCCTCTTCAAAGCATCATCCAAACACCGACCAATGAAACGCCGCGCCTCCAAGTCCCTTAATTTATAGAATGCATCTGGGAGCTTCCCCTGTAAAATCGACTAAATTTTAGCTAAAATCATTATCATCACATTACTCTGTTTCTGGTAAAAAATCANACCATTGTGGCGGCTCTCGCCGGAGCTCTTAGTCTTCACAGCGGGCAGAGCCACCGGCATCGCCGGCCCATCTTGCCGGTCATCAAACTGGAGAAAAGGATCGGAAAGCAGCTCCTTCGCCGACGGCCTCTTCAAAGCATCATCCAAACACCGACCAACGAAACGCCGCGCCTCCAAGTCCCTTAATTTATAAAATGCATCCGGGAGCTTCCCCTGTAAAATCGACTGAATTTTAGCTAAAATCATTATCATCACATTACTCTGTTTCTGGTAAAAAATTTTAATTACCGCTGTAACTTTCTTGTAAATCTGGGCGGGATTGGAGCACTCGCTGTAAGGATACTCCGTCGTCAGCATCTCAAGCACGCACATTCCGAACGAATATATATCAACCAGCTCGTTATAATCCTCCTCGTACAGCTCCGGCGCCATAAACTCCGGCGTTCCAATAACACTATGAGCAGACTGAGATCCCCGCAGAACCGCCGCGAGTCCCAAATCCCCAATTTTCACCTGACCCAGATGGCCGTTAACAAATACATTATCGCATTTAAGGTCCCGATGGATGACCGGAGGATTGTGGCTGTGAAGGAACTGCAAACCGTCGAGAATCTGACGGGCCCAGCTCTTGACGGCTCTGATGTTCACTCGCCGATATCTTTGCCGGTATCTGCGAACGCAACGAATTAATCAGACATTATTGGTGAGATATTGGTATGGTGAGGCAGAGGAGTTACTGTCGGAGGGAGCCGGAGGTGAACATCTCGGTGATGAAATTGAAGGTGNAACCAGCTCGTTATAATCCTCCTCGTACAGCTCCGGCGCCATAAACTCCGGCGTTCCAATAACACTATGAGCGGACTGAGATCCCCGCAGAACCGCCGCGAGTCCCAAATCCCCGATCTTCACCTGACCCAGATGGCCGTTAACAAATACATTATCGCATTTAAGGTCCCGATGGATGACCGGAGGATTGTGGCTGTGAAGGAACTGCAAACCGTCGAGAATCTGACGGGCCCAGCTCTTGACGGCTCTGATGTTCACTCGCCGATATCTTTGCCGGTATCTGCGAAAGAAACGAATTAATCAGACATTATTGGTGAGATATTGGTATGGTGGTGGTGCAGAGGAGTTACTGTCGGAGGGAGCCGGAGGTAAACATCTCGGTGATGAAATTGAAGGTCCGGGCGGGGACGTCGATCCAGGAGGCGTAGAAGTGGATGATGGAGGGGTGGTTGAGGGTGCTGAGGAGATGGACTTCGGAGTACATTCGTTGAAGGATTTCAGGGGATTGCATTACGACGCAGAGTTTGGCCTGGTTCCAAGCTACTTCTATTCCGTTCAGTTCATCGAATGCTCTGTAACTGTTTGCTCATTTTGGTTAAGGAAATATGATAAAAGTAGCTGATTTTTGCCTATTATTATTATTACCAATTATTTGGTCTACAAAGAAGAAGAAGTGTGCGTATAGAGTTTATTTGATAGGTATTGGAAGATTATGAAGATGTTATTGGGGTTAATATCTCCAATAATCTGATAAAATTTTTGAATAACTGTAAAAAATATGAGCGCGGATCCGCGTAATATATTGACAGGTTATTGGGGGTTATTGAGAGGTTATACTTCAATAAACTCTCAATAACTCTCAATAACTGAGTTATGGAAATGTCTGCGTGGGTATTTTGTACTTGAATAGCGCCCAGTCTTAGGACACCTGTCCGCATATAAGTCCACCAAGACTGAATTAAATAGATTTTACATTATGCATGATTTTTTTTTCTCTATAATAAATACTAAACACACGTAGTGGACGAGATTCACGGAAGTTGAATTACATGATGATGGGTTTGANATTGAGTAGTTCATACATATGAGAAGGATACACAGTCTTCATGGCTCCTTTGCCCAGCACCTCGTCAAACTGTAAATAGAAAAATAAATAAATAGTAATAATAATTGTAATGACAAACTTAATATGAAAACTAAAATGCTAGACAAAGAGCAATTGAGTCCACCTTCAAATTATGGGACAACGTCACACAAATGATCCAATAAAAATATACCATGTAAATTCATGAAAAGCACAGATTGGTAGCCAAACATAATCAGTTATGCAAGGCAGCTCAGCATATACAACTCAACAATGCTGCTCAACTAAATTCAGTTAATCTGGTTATGCAAAACCTTAAATATTGACTCAGTCAGTTTGTCAAATAATTAGCCTATATCAATACTACAAACTCACTTGACGTACTGACTTGATCAATTAGGGTGACTCCATCTACTAGCCGTATAGTCTAACAAATTGATGCATTATTCAAGTGTATTTTTCTCTTTTAATATAGTCACTTAAGTAATTAGTCAAGTCAAAACTGTAAATAGGGGAGGCCATCTCCGAGGTGAGGGGTCTCTTTCCGCTTCCAAAGAATTGACAATATTACGAAGTATTCTCTGTTTCATCTCCATTTTCATATCAATATTTTTTTTTCTTAATATTCTTCTACAACAAAGTTTTATCTTAATGGTATGAAACAATTGAGACTTCAAGATTCAACAACTAGATAGCATCTAAAACTTTCGTCAATCATGGTCACTTATGCCATCCATGGATGACAACTAAGGCCAATTGTAGACACAAGCTATTGCCCACTTTTTGACTCCATCAATGCTTGCCACCAATTATCATTGGTTCTAACTAACAGCCTCTTTCAAAGTTTGCTCGAATACACAACTCATTGGTAAAAAAACAAATGGAAGAACCCAAAAAGGCCAAATCGTCGCCGATCAATATTGGCATCCATCATTGCCCGTTAAGAATATATATTGATGTCTATCATTACCCACCATCCATTTACTCCAATGCCCATTACATTCTATTATATTTGACATCCTTTACTACTTTCACTTGCCACTCACACAAATCAGGAAGCACAATTCGGCCCTTGTGGACGGAATGTTACCCGTGGAGTCCACATGCATGTGGGCTCCTTATATACCATTATACAAATGNACCCACCATCCATTTACTCCAATGCCCATTACATTCTATTATATTTGACATCCTTTACTACTTTCACTTGCCCCTCACACAAATCAGGAAGCACAATTCGGCGTCCACATGCATGTGGGCTCCTTATATATCATTATACAAATAAGTACAATGGTGTACAACATTGTTGTACAAAGACTCTTCATGCATGCAATCTCCGTACCTAATATTTTGCCAAAAATGCATAAAATTTAAATTTTAACCCCCAAATACGGAAAAAAAACCCACAAATAGTCAAAAATTTATAATATTTAATACACCAAAATTTCAATAGCGTCGANAAATAAGTACAATGGTGTACAACATTGTTGTACAAAGACTCTTCATGCATGCAATCTCCGTACCTAATATTTCGCCAAAAATGCATAAAATTTAAATTTTAACCCCCAAACATGGAAAAAAAAACCCCACAAATAGTCAAAAATTTATAATATTTAATACCCCAAAATTTCAATAGCGTCGGATTCATAAGAAGAATGCAAACTTCATTTAAGTACTGTATTTCGTCTTATACAAATAAAGAAAAAAATACGCATGAATAATCAAATGATTATATATATATATATTATTTGTGCATGGCCTTCAANGGATTCATAAGAAGAATGCAAACTTCATTTAAGTACTGTATTTCGTCTTATACAAATAAAGAAAAAAATACGGATGAATAATCAAATTTGTGCATGGCCTTCATATTGCAAAATTGATGATGTGATTTTAAGCGGCACCAGTTGAAAGGATTTGGCCCATTACAAAAGCATCGATTATATTCCTATCTAACAGCGAATCAATCACATGAACGCCATTACTATGGCCAGAAAAAATAAAAATTGATGTTTCTTACTATTTGAGCTGCAAATTAAATAGTGGCAGCCAACTACATAGATATGGGTGGACTATGTAAATAACTTTTTGAATTATTATATGGGACCTTCCTCCCCTTTTACATCCACCATAGATTTTTGGTGGAACAGAAGCAATAGATATCAATTCATGGTGCCCATTTGGGATTTGGTTCTTTAAGATCTCTTTCCATGGTACAATAATTGTTGCCTTTCCTTTCCTTTCCTTTCCTCACAAGAGAAATTCTATTAAAATTCTATTTAAAGACGTTTTTTTTCTATTATTTTATTTTAAAAATATCTTGTTTTATCTGATTTTTTTTTTTTTTTTTGAAATATCAATTTCTATTTGTCCCATCTACTAGTGAATTAGCCTAGTGGATTTCACTGCTTATGTTGAAAAAACATCTCCAGTGGTCTTATAATGGCATTTGAAGAAGAATTATGACAATTGATGATGTAATCAAAGGTTTAACACATTCTTTTATTGTAATATCACATAATTATCTTCAGTTACAAGCAATTATAATCTTTTTTTTAAAATTTTATCACATAAGAAAGTTGGGCTGATGAAAAGTACATTAAAAAAAATTGCTAGTTTATTTTAGTATAAAAATTTTATTTGCAAACATATAAGCATAACTATAAATTAGTAAAATATCATTATTTAAATATTGATGCACTATCAACAAATTTATTCTTTGGCATGAATTTCAAAACATCATGAATTTTAAGGCAATCTTTTGAATAAGAAATGTTTAATTTTCGATTAAAATCATCAAGAAGTCTGATTTCAGCGAACTTACAGTTAAACTAATCAGTTTGATAAGATGAACATAATGATACCCAAATTCGTCCAATCCAAGTCAAATAAAACTCAGATCAAACAGTTAAATGAAATTTGGAAGTTTTTTGTACATAACTGAAAAATCAAAAAATTCAAAATATGACAAACCTTTAGTAAAATAGAACATCTCGGTGAGACGTAACTAACGAGCACAAGATCGTTTAATTCTGATATCATTAAGACACTGAAATGTTTACTGAATATAGTTCGATCGAGGAATCTCTCTGGATCATCTGATGGAATGCTTTGGATCGTCTGTGCATGGTCCACCGCATGTGCAGCTTCTAACTCCGGATTCTTTGGCCTATGGCTTACAGACGTCATTACAGGTGACCACTACGATGTACGCGACAAATTACAGCCTAGATGGCTCACGGCTCATGCAGTTCCTAGCCGTCATCATAGCTCAATACAAGAGTTTACATCCTATGCGATCAATTATAGCTTACTGGCTCACAACTCCTGTAGTTTATAACTCTAATTCCAATGACTTACAGACATCATCACAACTCACCACTATGACCTACATGATCAACGACAGCCTATGGGGTCCCAACCCATGCAACCCCGAACAATGGTCTTAAAGCCCTACGAACGTCATATTTTTTTAATCACTGTGACCTATGTGACCAACTAAAAACTACATGGCTCACGACTCCCGCAAGCCCCTAGTACGACCTATACAGCCAACCAACACTCTAAATGCAACCATTTATGACGACAACATTCAACTACTGCCACGAAATTCAACTAAAACTTCTACAACAAAATGACACTGCGACCCCCATCTATAGAATTCACAGTGTGTTGTCTTCAAAGCAATCTGCTACGGTCTTAACAGCCCGTTATAGCTATTATTGCTAAACTACCACCATATCAACTTTGTAACTCTATCTTCCCTAATTCTAGAGAAGAGTTGACTCATGTACTCATAATTACACAGTGAATTATTTCAAGTGATTCATGCCCCATTATTTTTTTTCGTTTCTCGACTTTCCACTTAAAAAGTCGAGGTGTCTCTTCCTACCAACTTCTCTTTAATTTTCTAAGTGTGTGTTGAATTTACATGCAATACTAATAGACAAAATTTATCACTCTGCCACCATGGACCTCCCGACACATAAAAAATATAATAATTTATTCATAAAACAAACAACACTTAAAACTCAAATAATAAATCAATATATAAAAATTCAAAAATTCATAAACATGCTGCCGTGAAATACAAAAACTTCTTACTTTTATGTGTCAACTACAGGTTCAAGTTTTTAATGCGTAAAATATTAATTAACAATATGAACAAATAAAGATAAACACCCCTCTTATTTTAAACGCATGGTTTTTGTCGCCTAATGAAGAATCCTTCTCGATTTCCTTTCTGTGTCATAAATGATCTTCGCAGCAATCACTAATCCTCAATTGGGAATAAAAAATAATAAAAATCTTATGTAGGCGTGCTAACATGATTTTAATGATAATATATGCTGACAAATTTAAGGCGAAAAAAAATAGAAATCGACACAAATCCAGAAGAGCACACAGAGATTTAATGAGGTTTGGCAAAGATGTCTACGTCCTCGGGAGCAAGCAACGAATTTCACTATTTTAGAGGAGTTCGGTTTCATACCCATAGTACGAATAAAAAATTCACATATAAATTACTAACACGCCCTCGCTCCCCAACCCACATAATTTCAAAAGACACCTCTCCATTCCATGAGACACATCTCCAAACGCAAGTCTTCAAATTCATGGTATATGAGTCATACCTAACAATAAATCAAATAAATTTATCTATCAATAAAGGGTCATAAAATTGATTATTTATACGTGGATCAGGTAGTATTTATTAACTATTAATGAATATAATTAAACTTTAAAAAGCTTAACCAATCCAAAACAATTAAATAAATATAAAGAATAAAATGTTCACCTAGAAAAATCAATATCTAACTTGAAACTATATATATATGTTCAATTAAATCGTCTAAGATATTTATATTTAGCCGGTCCACCTAAACTACTTGAATCATCAGCTTGTGATGTGGACTAATCAATGACGTCGTTTATATAATTGAGAAATTGAGGATCATTTTCCTATGAGAAGGACAGGGAGGCCGGAGATGTAATTTTGCTAATTAAACATAAGTTAAATTGGTCCTGAAGCATGTCTATTTTAAAAAAATAAAACCTCAAAAAAGATGACTATGTTCCCATGTACACACCAAAAATACTAGCACGAATCTCAAAGAGGACGAACGGACAAGATGAAAGAGCATCCTCTCAGGGTAAGCAATCAACTGGCAATTCAAAGCCGGGTGTAAAGCTACGTCTCCAAAACCCAGGATAGGCTCGAGCTCTGAAGATGATTCCCCGCTTGGTAGCAGCAAGACCTGTCGAATGTGAGGCTTAAATCATCATGACAGCAAGTCTCGTTAGATATCTCACATAGGCTGCGACAAGCTCGGCCTAAAACCGTACAAGATTAAAAGATTTGGTGGAGACAGCGGGCCAACAAGGTAGGCGCAACATGAGCCTTGTAAGACTCGAGCCAAATGAAAAATGAGTCACACCTTACTCAACGAAATAATCAGATGAATCACGTTCAACCGGTCAACCCCGCATCTAGACCAAACAACTACCTCACAATTGGCCGCTCAACCGTGCAGAAAGACACTATGTCAAAACATCGTGCGGCCTAACACCCCGACCCACCAACGCGCATTTCGGATGACACAAATGCCACACGACTGATCGCCTCATCTGTTAACTTCAAGTCAGTCAATTACTGTCAATATTGAAATTCAAATTGTAATGCGAAATTGAGATAAACTCTATGATAATAATTAGAGCGTTAATGACATTATGAACGGATTCCATAACAGTTCCATTCTTTCTGTAATTGTACAAAACATGTCTTTATAAGTACAGCCAAAAATATGAATAAAGGGACCACTCCCTCGGTCCTCCCTGCAAAAAATTCTAGACTTATTTTGCTCTTTTTTTTTACTACTCTTCTTCGCTCAGCTCGAACTCTCGGGACGTGTTTATAATGGACGAACTGAATCCAACATCCTAATTTTTTTAAGAGTCCACAACAAGAGAAGCCGCCTCACTTTCCATTTAAAATTCTAACCTTTTTAACAACCATAATTGCATCTCCCTTTTAAATTTGTAAATCGCATCATCACATTACTCATGCTTTGCTACGCTTATCTCTATATTATATATATATATATATTTCCTTTTCTTAAAAATAATATAAGAAAGTGCATCACCTTTGGAGTACGATACAAAAACATAGCCATCAGATGTTCATAGCTAAGCAAATTTAATTCAGAGGAAAAGTGGCTTACGACACCTTAATCTNAATTTCTATTTGTCCCATCTACTAGTGAATTAGCCCAGTGGATTTCACTGCTTCTGTTGAAAAAACATCTCCGGTGGTCTTATGATGACATTTGAAGAAGAATTATGGCAATTGATGATGTAATCAAAGATTTAACACATTCTTTTATTGTAATATCACATAATTATCTTTAGTTACAAGCAATTATAATCTTTTTTTTTTTAATTTTATCACATAAGAAAGTTGGGCTGATGACAAGCACATTAAAAAAAAATTGCTAGTTTATTTTATTATAAAAATTTTATTTGCAAAGATATAAGCATAACTATAAATTAGTAAAATATCATTATTTAAATATTGATACACTATCAACAAATTTATTATTTGACATGAATTTCAAAACATCATGAATTTTAAGGCAATCTTTTGAATAAGAAATGTTTAATTTTCGATTAAAATCATCCAGAAGTCTGATTTCAGCGAACTTACAGTTAAACTAATCAGTTTGACAAGATGAACCTAATGATACCAAAATTCGTCAAATCCAAGTCAAATAAAACTCGGATCAAACAGTTAAACAACATTTGGAAGTTTTCTGTACATAACTGGAAGATCAAAAAATTCAAAATATGACAAACCTTTAGTAAAATAGAACATCTCGGTGAGACGTAACTAACGAGCACAAGAACGTTTAATTCTGATATCATTAAGACACTCAAATGTTTACTGAATATAGTTCGATCAAGGAATCTCTCTGGATCGTCTGATGGAATGCTTTGGATCGTCTGTGCATGGTCCACCGCATGTGCAGCTTCTAACTCCGGATTCTTTGGCCTATGGCTTACAGACGTCATTACAGGTGACCACTACGATGTACGCAACAAATTACAGCCTAGATGGCTCACGGCTCATGCAGTTCCTAGTCGTCATCATAGCTCAATACAAGAGTTTACATCCTATGCGATCAATTATAGCTTACTGGCTCACAACTCGTGTAGTTTATAACTCTGATTCCAATGACTTACAGACATCATCACAACTCACCACTATGACCTACATAATCAACGACAGCCTATGGGGTCCCAACCCATGCAACTCCGAACAATGGTCTTAAAGCCCTACGGACGTCATAATTTTTTTATCACTATGGCCTATCTGACCACCTAAAAACTACATAGCTCACGGCTCCCGCAAGCCCCTGGTACGACCTATACAACCAACCAACACTCTAAATGCAACCATTTATGACGACAACATTCAACTACCGCCACAAAATTCAACTAAAACTTCTACGACAAAATGACACTACGACCCCCATCTATAGAATTCACAGTGTGTTGTCTTCAAAGCAATCTACTACGGTCTTAACAGCCCGTTATAGCTATTATTGCTAAACTACCACTATATCAACTTTGTAACTGTATCTTCCATAATTCTAGAGAAGAGTTGACTCATGTACTCATAATTACACAGTGAATTATTTCAAGTGATTCATGCCCCATTATTTTTTTCCGTTTCTCGACTTTCCACTTAAAAAGTCGAGGTGTCTCTTCCTACTAACTTCTCTTTAATTTTCTATATGTGTGTTGAATTTACATGCAATACTAATAGACAAAATTTATCACTCTGCCACCATGGACCTCCCGACACATAAAAAATATAATAATTTATTCTTAAAACAAACAACACTTACAACTCAAATAATAAATCAATATATAAAAATTCAAAAATTCATAAACATACTGCCGTGAAATACAAAAACTTCTTACTTTTATGTGTCAACTACACGTTCAAGTTTNATATATATATATATATATATATATATATATATATATATATATATATTAATGAGTAGTATTTAGAGCGGAAACGGGTCAAAAAAGAATAATTAAATTTTTATTCGTATTCGTTAACTTAATGAATGAGCCGAACACAAATTTTTTAACGATCCACGACTATCACGNTATATATATATATATAATAAGTAGTATTTAGAGCCGAAACGGGTCAAAAAAGAATAATTAAATTTTTGTTCGTGTTCGTTAACTTAACGAATGAGCCGAAACACAAACTTTTTAACGATCCGGACACGACAATCACGAAACAACAAACTGTTTTGTCAGCCCTCGTCCGCACCTTCTATAGCCGTCCGTTATAATATTTTGCGGTAAATAAGGGGTTCAAACTGGGATGCGACTTGCGAGCAGTCTGAATATTTGTAATTATGACTGGGATAAAGGATTTTTATGTGACGTGTTTATAATTTCCACGTGTTATGTCGTATACTATGCGAGATCCAACTTAATTAACTTTTGTGTGGAAATATCTTTCAAATTTGATATAGACAATTTAATTTTAATAATTTATTTTTAAGACAATTAATATTTCTTCTGTCCACTATGAATTGTGAGTCAGAAGTAAACAAATTAAAGATGCTTGGACTTTTAAATNCAATTGGGAATAAAAAATAATAAAAATCTTATGTAGGCGTGCTAACATGATTTTAATGATAATATATGCTGAGAAATTTATGGCGAAGAAAAATAGAAATCGACACAAATTTAGAAGAACACACAGAAATTTAATGAGGTTTGGCAAAGATGTCTACGTCCTCGGGAGCGAGCAGCGAATTTCACTATGTTAGAGGAGTTCGGTTTCATACCCATAGTACGAATAAAAAATTCACATATAAATTATTAACATGTCATCGCTCCCCCAACCCACATAATTTCAAGAGACACCTCTCCATTCCAGGAGACACACATCTCCAAACCCAAGAGACTTTAAATTCATGGTATATGAGTCATACCTAACAATATATCAAATAAATTTATCTATCAATAAAGGGTCATAAAATTGATTATTTATATGTGGATCAGGTAGTATTTAATAACTATTAATGATTATAATTAAGCTTTAAAAAGCTTAACCAATCCAAAACAATTAAATAAATATAAAGAATAAAATGTTCACCTAGAAAAATCAATATCTAACTTGAAACTATATATATATGTTCAATTAAATCGTCTAAGATATTTATATTTAGCCGGTCCACCTAAACTACTTGAATCATCAGCTTGTGATGTGGACTAATCAATGACGTCGTTTATATAATTGAGAAATTGAGGATCATTTTCCTATGAGAAGGACAGGGAGGCCGGAGATGTAATTTTGCTAATTAAACATAAGTTAAATTGGGGCTGAAGCATGTCTATTTTAAAAAAATAAAACCTAAAAAACGATGACTATGTTCCCATGTATACACCAAAAATACTAGCACGAATCTCAAAGAGAACGAACGGACAAGATGAAAGAGCATCCTCTCAGGGTAAGCAATCAACCGGCAATTCAAAGCCGAGTATAAAGCCACGTCTCCAAAACCCAGGATAGGCTCGAGCTCTGAAGATGATTCCCCGCTTGGTAGCAGCAATACCTGTCGAATGTGAGGCTTGAATCATCATGACAGCAAGTCTCGTTAGATATCTCACATAGGCTGCGACAAGCTCGGCCTAAAACCGTACAAGATTAAGAGATTTGGTGGAGACAGTGGGCCAACAAGGCAGGCGCAACATGAGCCCTGTAAGACTCGAGCCAAATGAAAAATGAGTCACACCTTACTCAATGAAATAATCAGATGAATCACGTTCAACCGGTCAACCCCGCATCCACACCGAACAACTAACTCACAATTGGCCGCTCAACCGTGCAGAAAGACACTAAGTCAAAACACCGTGCGGCCCAACACCCCGACCCACCAACGCGCACTTCGGATGACACAAACGCCACACAACCGATCGCCTCATCTGTTAACTTCAAGTCAGTCAACTAACCAATTACTGTCAATATTGAAATTCAAATTGTAATGCGAATATGAGATAAAATCTATGATAATAATTATAGCGTTAATGATATTATGAACGGATTCCATAACAGTTCCATACTTTCTGTAATTGTACAGAACATGTCTTTATAAGTACAGCCAAAAATATGAATAAAGGGACCACTCCCTCGGTCCTCCCTACAAAAAATTCTAGACTTACTTTGCTCTTTTTTTTACTACTCTTCTTCACTCAGCTCAAACTCTCAAAACATGTTTATAATGGACAAACTAGGATCCAACATCCTAATTTTTTTAAGAGTCCACAACAAGAGAAGCCGCCTCACTTTCCATTTAAAATTATCACCTTTTTAACAACCATAATTGCATCTCCCTTTTAAATTTGTAAATCGCATCATCACATTACTCATGCTTTGCTACGCTTATCTCTATATTATATATACTTTTCCTTTTCTTCAAAAGAATATAAGAAAGTGCATCACCTTTGGAGTACGATACAAAAACATAGCCATCAGATGTTCATAGCTAAGCAAAATTTAATTCAGAGGAAAAGTGGCTTACGACACCTTAATCAGAACTTAATTATGATATATTATAAAATCATTAAATTTATTTTATGATTAATATAATACATATTTAATCATTCAACTATCATACTTGCACCAATCTTAAAGAAAATTAATAATTCTCATCAGATTTTGATAAAAAAATATTGTGAACAAAATTTCATCCGGAAAATTTTCTCACAAATCCCCCCCTCTACCATCTAAAAAAAATATTCTAACCTATAAAATATCAAATAAATGAATCAAGATAAATCCTATCATCAAATAATAAAACAACAATAAAATTCACTACCATCTAAAGCAACATTAAAAATAAAAAGATGCAATTACGTACGGAAAATATTTGTGTACGTCATCGTTGCTTACGTCGGAGGTTATTCAAAAGGTACAGAGAGGTTATATCCGCGTTATAACCCAAGTAATTTCTCTGTAACTTACCTGTAACTATCGGGATTACAGAAGCGCGGAACTTATTTGAAGGTTACAGATAGGTTACAGGTAGGTTACAGAGAAGTTACACGGCATATAACTCAGGATATAACCCATCTATACCTTTTGAATAACATTGCATTTACAAATCAACCCTCTTCTTTCCTCTATTTTCCAAATACTAACTCAAATATCAAAATTAATGGTAAAATCCCAATCAAAATTCTTCATTTTTATCATATTTTCAACAGCTTGATTATGGCACTCATAAATACAATGATTCGATAGTTAAATAAAATAAAATAAATAAATGAATATCAATATATCTTTATGTAATTATCCCAAAAGAAATTTATGAAGAATAAAAACTCATAAAAGCACTTACTCGTCCATAGCGACCGGTCGGATCAGTCTCAACATAACCATTTCCCATATCATCGCCGGGCGGCATGACGAACATACCACTCGAAAACAGTCCAATTAAACAGCAAAGGAGAATCAAAGAAGAAGAAGAAGAAGAAGAAGAAGAAGAAGGAGGAGGAGGAGGGAGCGGCAGAAGAAGAAGACAGAAGAAAGAAAGGAATTAAAACTCTCAGATCCTCGGTNCGAACATACCACTCGAAAACAGTCCAATTAAACAGCAAAGGAGAATCAAAGAAGAAGAAGAAGAAGAAGAAGGGAGCTGCAGAAGAAGAAGACAGAAGAAAGAAAGGAATCAAAACTCTCAGATCCTCGGCTTCCCTTCGTGATTCTCATAAGAGAAAACACCAAATAGAAGCCAAAAGAGTCTGGAGTAATCGATTCTTATGATTATGCCTGCCATCTCTACCACCACGGCTCTATCACGTGAGAAATCAAAGGACTGCACCATTGATGAATATGTATTGTACTTCGCGGTTTAGGGTTTGACGGGGAGGCTTTCAGTCAGAAGAGAGAAAAAAGTTGGGATTTTGAGGTGATCTGAACTTGAAGAATCTATGGTTGTGTTTTGTATGGAGCATGTTTTGGGATTGGGTGCAGGGTNTTTGACGGGGAGGCTTTCAGTCAGAAGAGAGAAAAAAGTTGGGATTTTGAGGTGATCTGAACTTGAAGAATCCATGGTTGTGTTTTGTATGGAGCATGTTTTGGGATTGGGTGCAGGGAAGGAAGGGGAGAGATGAGAGCTGCTGGAAGGTGGATTGGGGGAGGTGAGTTTTTGTGGGGGGGGAATAAGAAGGGGAACGGGAGGGAGGGAGGATAACGGAGACAAGACGGTGAGAGACGGTGTTTGCGGGACCCACGTGAGAAGTCGGAATGNAGGAAGGGGAGAGATGAGAGCTGCTGGAAGGTGGATTGGGGGAGGTGAGTTTTTGTGGGGGGGAGAGGAAATAAGAAGGGGAACGGGAGGGAGGGAGGGAGGATAACGGAGATGAGACGGTGAGAGACGGTGTTTGCGGGACCCACGTGAGAGGTCGGAATGGTGGATGCTTGCTTGACGGCGTCTTGGAACCGCGTTGGTTGCATGCTGGACGTTGACGGAGCCACGTGGCATGCATGCTGTAAATAAGGAATGCTTATTAGATGGTGACGCGGTCTACCTGTTCGGCTCGATTATATTTCANCTGGACGTTGACGGAGCCACGTGGCATGCATGCTGTAAATAAGGAATGCTTATTAGATGGTGACGCGGTCTAGTTATATTTCGAACTCAAAAAATATGTTCGTAAACACGAGCCGCTCATTAAAGAAGAAACGTTTTGACAATCTTAATCACATATAAACATAAGATTTTAAAAATTTNGGACGTTGACGGAGCCACGTGGCATGCATGCTGTAAATAAGGAATGCTTATTAGATGGTGACGCGGTCTACCGGCTCGATTATATTTCAAATTCAAAAAGTATGTGAACAAATCTCTAGTTATTTTGATAACTTTAATCATATAGACATAAGATTTTAAGAATTTGAGCAAAGTTTAAAAATTTTGTTTATATTAAAACATCATTTGAATTTAATTTAATAAATTTTATTTTATTTTCTTAATTAATATTTTAAATTGATTATAAATCTTCGTAGCCTTAATATCAATTAAATTTTTAAAAATACTACTCACCAACATATATATATATATATAATGAGTAGTATTTAGAGCCCAAATGAGTCAAAAAAAATAATTAAATTTTTGTTCGTGTTCAGCCCATTCGAGTGTTCGGCCAATTAACTTAACGAATGAGCCGAAGACAAACATTCTGAGGAACAACAAACTGTTTTGACAGCCCCCGTCCACACCTTTTATAGCCGTCCATATATAATATTTTGCGGTAAATAAGTGGTTCAAACTGGGATGCGACTTGCGAGCATTCTGAATATTTGTAATTATGACTGGGATAAAGGATTTTTATGTGTGTTTTTATAATTTCCACGTGTTATGTCGTATACTATGTGAGATAAATTTAATTATCTTTTGTGTGAGAATATCTTTCAAATTTGATATACACAATTTAATTTTAATAATTTATTTTTAATACAATTAATATTTCTTCTATAAATCGCAATTTTATTAAATTGTTAATATTTTTTTGTGATATATATA
>JXCR01145039.1:25933-36301 GCA_002079205.1 Phalaenopsis hybrid cultivar | reverse complement strand
AGATCATCACAATTTCTTAAACATTTTTATGGCTTCACCAATTCAAATCATCATTTCACAAATCTCGAGCAAGGAGAAAGACAGAGAAATCTACTCAGAACTCATGGGGTTGACACAACAAAACTCGGAATTCATATATAAAATCAAAGTCATACAAAGTACAACAAGTAAATAACTTATCTCTAAGTTATCCACAAGAACACTCCTCGAAGTTCCTCTGAATCTCTTCCTTTCTTTACAGCACACAGAATTCCTCTTCGAAGTAGCAAGGAGAAAGAAATCTCTCACTTTCCCTCCACTCTTACAATTTCTCAAAGAAATCCTCACAATGGTTACACACTAATGGAACCTCTCTAACCACTAGAGCCTCTAGACTCTCACCTCCTCTAGGCTCTCCAGACTTCAGGACCTCCAAAACCTTCTTAATTTTCGGCCAAAATGTTCTTTTTCNTTTCCTCCACTCTTACAATTTCTCGAAGAAATCCTCACAATTGTTACACACTAATGGAACCTCTCTAACCACCAGAGCCTATAGACTCTCACCTCCTCTAGGCTCTCCAGGCTTCAGGACCTCCAAAACCTTCTTAATTTTCGGCCAAAATGTTCTGTTTTTAGTTGTGGATGAGCTTTCCCAAGAGTTACCTAAGCATCCCTTCAAAATTTGGCCTTATCCAAAGCTTGAGTAGGCATAACCATCGATCTCGCCGTCGGCGGGCTTTTGAAGAATTTTGTCCTGTAGTCTAAGGAAAAACTCGCCGTCGACGGGATCGAGGGCGCCGTCGGCGGCCTAGTTCAAATCTTCACATTTTGGTCTTTTTCGCTCCAAATTTGCTTCTTTTTGTATTTTTTTGCTCCAATGACCCTAATTCATCATTCTTGCAACAAAACATCAAAAATATATTTCTTTAAAGTGCAATATCATTAAAAACAATATAAAATAGGTATGAAAATCTTAACATATTTTCCTTTGGTCAGATAACATCTCCGCTTCAGTACTCAAATAATATGACCGAATTGGGGATTTTAGTCCGTTACCCTAACATCTCCAATTCTACGCCCATTAAAATATATTTTCTTATTTATTTGCATTCAACTCCCATGAACTTAACCATCCATTGAATTTGAATGTGGCACTAACTGTTGAGAATTACACAGCCCTCTCGGGTCTTAATGCAATTACAATGAACTTTAACACTACAATAGGCCTTTATTGTAATGTAAATAAAGTGCATGTTGAGAATTACACAGCCCTCTCGGGTCTTAATGCAATTACAACGAATTTTAACACTACAACAAACATTTATTGTAATGTAAGAAAAGTGGAAGTAAAAAATCATCACATTGATAATTAAATATGCTTCTAACATGCATCACAAAATCCTAAACATGAATTCTACTCATTACAAAGAAAAGTAAAATAAAAACAACGGCATAATCTTCTCATACCATTATTTCTAAACAAGAAGAGAGAGTAAAAGAAGTCCATCACAAAGCACGAAGAAAACACAACGAAAACTTCATTTAACCAAAGCAAATCCACTAAATAAGTGTTTACAAAAATCAAAAGATAGTGAAGAACACAATACTTAGTTTTTTTCCTTTGAAAGAAAGACAAATATCTCTCCCACAAAGTCTCCCACCGATCCATGCAATGTTAGAATATCTCCTTACAAATTCTCTCAAAATCTTCTCTCCAATCTCTCCAAAATGGTAGAAATTTACATTTCAACTCCTATTCAAAAAATCCTAAACTTTATCCACATTTTTCCTAACATTCCTCTCACATAAAAACCTCTTTTTCTAACCTAAATTCTTTTTTTTTAAGATGTAGGGACNTATATATATATATATATATATGTGTGTGTGTGTGTGTGTGCTAAATCCGAATTTATTCGGGAAATATGCCCAAGAAATAGTGTAAATAGGAGAGAGAAAATGTGTGTGAGAGAGAGAGTGCACAGCATATAATCTTAAAATGATTTTCGATTATCTTTTATTGTAAAAATGATGCCCCTATTTCTAGGCATGGGGGTCTCAAGTGTACAAGTACATACTTAACCTTGCTTTGATGAGAAGTGTTGCGGATTATTTAGGTATTTTTACATAAATAGACCTTTAGTCCGGCTACCTTATCACTCGGTCACCTGATGTCTAAGAAAACTTAGTTCTGCAGGATCCATCCTTTTGACCATACTAAATAGGGGTAACATGTTGATTTGATGACCGCCTTTAATTATCTTATCTTTGACTCAGCTGGCTTGGATTTGTCGGTTAGATTTTGATGACCTTCGATCATTCAGACTTGATTCATGTGACTGGACTCTGACGACTATCTGTTGTTTTCCAGCTATTGATTCCTTTCCTCTAGATGGTGGACTTCTATCGCCAAGATAAAGCTAGTATGTCGGGCGGAGGGTGAATCACCATAATCATACAGGTAGCTCTTTTGGGGACCTTAAGAAAGGTGTCAAGGTAAAATTTTCAAGATAATTTGATCATTACACTTAGGAATTTTTCTCCAACCTTGACAATGTTTTTTTTTTCGCAAACAATGTGATCCTAACAGTTCATTTTGCCACTGCAAACTACAGGTCATGGACCTGCTCCCACGCTAATCAAAGCAGATATGACACTTATGTAGAGTGAAGGAGAAGTAATCATCGCCCATCAAGTACCCGAAATGGGCGACAGATGGGAGGCGAAGGTCAATGAATTCATTGGCCTATCAAATAGAAGAAATGGTCGACTTTTGCATTAGAGTGGTAGAGGTGCAGTGGGAGGCTACAATAAGAAAGTTGCAGGTGGAGTTTTTAAACTAGAACATTCAGCAGAACTGATAACCCTTCAATTGAACCATGAAGCAAATATGGAAATCATCTCGGTGGAGCTGCAGACATCCGGGAGATATGCTTTGTCATTCAAATCAGTGTTGTAGCAGATTATGTAGATAGGTTTAGGTTTGGTTGGTTAGTTTATCAAAAGCTACTTCGGTGAGGGTTTGTCTCACCTAAAGCGGCTAACGAATTTCTTGTAAAATATTTTTATTTGAATAAAACTTTAAACTTTAATATTTATCAAAAAATCTTATCAGTGATTATTTTCCTCGTATGTTGTGTTGTTGTGACACATTTTCCCAGAATCAAGGTACAGTTTCTACGATGTTTTAGTTTTTGGTGGCACTCTATATATAAGGGTTGTGGTTCATTTTTTTTTGCACTTTCGATTTTCGAATTTTCTTCCTATTTGTTAATTTACATTGCTCGCCTCCCTTTGCTTGAATGGAGCCCAAGTAGTCCCTGCAACTCCTCTAGAAGTTTAAGGCAATCAAAAGTACTACCTTCACTTCAGGTGATGCATTGAACTTCTAATAAACTAGTGCTTTTTTTATAAAGACATCATGTTGTCGACCGCAAGATCAGATGATCGAGCGATAAATGATTTTAGTGACATAGACTTGGCCTTCTGCCGGGACCAATTCTAGTGGGGTCTTCGGTAGCCCTTGTGCTACGAGCTCTGATCAATTATGAATCACTGCTATGTGACTCTGATGAAAATAAAATTAAATTTGATTGCGATCTTTATGGAATATCATTTACTACCAGTGACGAAAAATTTTCTAGTCTTAGGAGCTATTCACCATATGCTTTTTTCCCAGTGGAGCCAATGGTCATGTAATCTTTGGATCGACCTATAAATTTCATTTGGTTGTTCTGAAAAAACAACATCAAGTCCTAGAAGTGACACTTCCTTCTCAGGTATGCTAGGGATTGGGGCATCCATATCTGTTTGACCGAAGGACCATACAAAAAGAAGAAGTATGTGCCTCCTAAGATTAGATGTTTGGCTTCAGCGGTCGAAGAAAATTATATCTCCATCCTCCAATATACAGAGGGGACTATAATCAACATGGCATTGAAATAAAAAAGGTTCGGAGCAATGACTGTTGACATTTAAACAATATTAGGCACTTAAGAGAAAAAATGACAGATCGAGGCAACCAACAGGAATTTTGAGAAGAAATCCAATAAGGAGTACCTGAAAGTCACCAAGTTTGTGCGAGAAAAGAATAGGAGGGAAAATAAGAAGAGAAAGAAGAGGCGGTCAATTGGACAGACACTAACTCATAGGTTTGGATTAAATTTGCTCTATTTTTAATATAAGAATTTTTATTCAAAATGCCTCCACATAAGAATTAATTTTGGTCAAACAAAACTCTCTTGGATGGGTGTAGACCGTTTTAGTAAACAACATGAGGAGTTCTCTAAGACTCCCGATACAACTAAATTATATAGTCTTTATGAACTTATTTTTACACTTATTTTTGAGATATTGCTCTTTAATGAAAGGAATTTGTGTGTTTTTCTTTCAGGTACAATCAAATGGATAAAAAATGATGAAAGGAGTGAAAAATTATCAAATTTAAAGCAAAATTGAACTGAGGTGCTGATACACCTAAAATATAGTACTTTTAGACACTTTTTATACCTATTTTTTGAGATATTGTGCTTTAATGGAAGGTTTTTGTGTGTTTTTCTTTTAAGTACAAGTAAAAAGGTGAAAAATGCTAAAAGAAGTAAAAAATAAACAAATTTGGAGCAAAAATATGAAAATGATGCAAAAGAGTTTTAGCACCTAAGTGTCAGATCGTGTGCTTAAGCGACGGTGAAACAGAGAAAGCCACGCCTAAGCGTCAGAGGCCCTGCGCTTAAGCGCCAGAGATAGGTATGTGACAGTTTACTTCAATTTGTCGAATTTTGAAAGGACATTTTAGGCACCTATTGGCTAAAGAGGCTGGTTATGACTCCTAGAAACAAAAATTTGGTGGATGATTTGAGATAAGTTTTTATCTTTTATTTTTAAACTACTTTTGATTTTTTGTTTATTTGATAATGATTTCTACTTTTAAATTAAAGTGCGGTTTTATTTTCTTCATAGATTCTGAGTAGTTTTTTTTATCTTTCTCCTTAAAATGATAAGTAATTAAAGTGTTCGATGGAAGTTATGAAGAGTATTGATTTTTAAAGTTAGCAGTTATATATTTAAATCCATGCACTTCATTTACTTCTTGATTTGGCCTATCTAGATGTTAAAATTTGTTGAGAGAGCATGTAAGAACTGGACTGGAATTGTCTCAGTCAACAATTGGAATGAATCACATGAGGTTGTAAGAATGAGAATGTAATTCATATGATTTAGTGCATATAAATAGGGAAATAATCTTTGAAAGGTTTAGAGTTAAAGGACTTTAAAGTGACAGGTTAAAGCCCCCAACTTGGATTATTGTTTTAGGTTCTGATACGAGATGTTAACCCCCAGGTGGAGGGAATCGAGGAAACTCTAGAGTGAGAGCTAGTATCTTCCATGCCTAGCCGGTCTTCAGAACTATTCAAACTTTAAATTAGTCAATCTTCTTTATAGCATCTCTAATAAGGGTAAATAATATTATTGCTCCTATTTAGCACAACACAATTTACATATTTCCACAACATAATTCATATACTTATTACTGATTCATGATAAGGAGAAAGATATTTTCATATTCAGTGTTTTTCTTTTTCTTTACATAAACTCAGGTAGATTTAGAAGTTGTTATTGTTTTGTCAAAATATCAAAAATACCCAAAAGAATTGAATTTTAATTACTGTCAAATTATCTATAGTAAGTAATTGTCTTTTTAAAATAAAAGTTTGTTGTTTGATAGTGCATATTGCTAATTTTCCTGTGGGATCAATATTCGGGGCTTAATCAAATAGTCTTATATTACTTGATAACAATACGTATACTTGCATAGTATCTCAATATATATATATTAAAAAATTAAATTCTTATTTACTCTAAGATCAAGTTTTTTGTTCTGTTGCAAAGTAATGAAACATAAGTGAAAAATATCATTAAAGACATTGTTATACAGTTGCATATAAATAGTCGGAATCATACGCCTAAGTGCCTAAATTGGCGCTTACGCGCTTGTTAAACAGAGAGAGCAGCGCCTAAGCGTCAGGTACCCCACGCTTAAGAGCCAAAAGTAGTTATTTGATGATTCATTGAATTTAGATGAATTTTTGAAGAGGTGTTTGAAGCAACCCTTAGTAAAAACGTGGGAAATGGTTAATGGACACGAAAATTCATTCAATTAGCTTTCGAAATGAGGGAACTTCTAGAAGATTCATTGAATGAAGACACATTTTGAAGAGACATCAAGGCACATCTTGGATTTTTATTAAAGAAGACTTGGATCATCAAAGGAAGAGGTCAATCATTATCCATCTATCTAGAGTAACCACCATACAACGCCGCCATCGACCACCTTTTCTTTTTATTTTGAGTTTTAGTTTGTATTGTGAGTGAATGAAGAGATTCAAAGGAACTTCAAGATATTTGGTGGAGATGATTTGAGATAAGTGTTTTTCTTTGTGACTATATTTGGTTTCAATTTAGACTTCTTATTTGAGTGCATGACTTCTACTTTCAAACTCAGGTGTGGTTGTGTTTTCTCTATGAATTTTGAGTAGTTTTCTTTATCTTTTTTCCTTAAAATTATAAGTGATTAAGTATTGGAGAGAAGTTGTGTGAAGTATTGAACTTTAATGTTGGAAGAAATTGTGATGATTTTAAACCTTGTGATTCATTTACTTCTTGATTATGTCATTTAAGATAATACCTGTTGTGAGAACATATAAGATCTAAGATGGTATTATCTCAGTCAAAAAATGACAAGAATCACATTTGATTCCATGGTTGAGATTGTAGTTCATGAGGTTGAGTGCAAATAAATTAGAAAATAAAATTTGAAGAGTGTAGAATTACATGACTTTTGAGTGGCATGCTAAAGTCCCCAAGTTGATTTATAGTTTTAGGTTTTGATTTGAGATGTTAGCCCCCAGGTGGAGGGAGAAGAGGGAACTCTAAAGCGAGAGATAGTATATTTCTTACCTAACTCGTTTTCAAGATCATTTAAACTATAGATTAGTCAATGTTCTTTATAGCATATCTAGTAAGGGTAAAGAATAATATTGCTTCTATTTGGCACAACACAATTAGAATACTTCCACAACAGAATTCTTATACTTGTTACATATTCTTGATAAGGAAAAATATATTTTATTTATATTACATTAATCTTGCAAGTATTTAGTTAGGTTAGTTAGTTGCTTACATTATTTTCAAATTAAAAAAAAATTACAAGAAGAATCAATGATGAAACTTAATTGGTTTTGCACCCACACCATGTACTTCCTTGCCGCCAAACGTTCAACATTGTTTAGGAAAATTAGGGTTGGGGTCATAGTATGTAAATAGTAATTGATCTTCTTGTACATTGACTTGAATTGTCTTCTTCTTTTTCTTAGTCTTTGAGAGAGATTTCAAATTGTGATTTTTCCTAATTTACAACCATCGTTCATTTCTTTTCTTTTTTCTTTAGAACCTGAGTACAAGTCGATGTTGATTCTTGTTGCTTTCTTCTTTTCAACGATCTATTTTGCTCTCCCTCGTCCTGGTCCCTTGCCTACAACTCGAATGCAAGTTTTGGAAGAGCTTCTACCTTCTCGTTGGGTTTAAACATGATGCTTTTTTGCTTTCTTTTCTTACTTTTTTATTTTTTTCATCTATATTTGTTATCACTTACATGGAGAATACTATCTTCTTTAGTGGAGTGTAGTTGTCAGCATCCTTGTGGGTCACCACTTCATGTATTGAGAATGCTTATACATCCCCTTTAATGCATTCGTCTTGTCCCTCATAATGATACTTAATGAACTGGAGTAGTGATGAATGAACCACTTTGTGTTCATGTATCCACGGTCAAGGGCATTGAAAGAAGTATCACAATCTATAATATGAAATTTTGTTATTGTCGCCAAATCATCGATCTTCAAAAACAGAGTAACTGAACAGTCTCTCTTTCCTTTCTCTGGTTGAAGCCATACAACATCATGTTATCCACTGTCAGCCTACGGGCATCAATGTCCAAATACGCGACCGTCCTTAGGTTCATGATGTTGATAGAGGGACCTAGATCCAGTTACAATCATCTTATCCACAATCAGTTGAAGGAGTTGGGTACAAATGATTATTTCTTCGATTAGCTTCCACATGTTCTTTCGTTCATCTTGTGCTTCCATTTGGTCGGCCGGCTGTCCCGACCACAGGAAATGATACTTTGTGCTTCTATCTTTTGACTATCTTGATGCAGTCTTTCAATATTCATAAACAGGTCCCATTGAATTTTCTCGAGTCGTGCAGCTATATTTTTGATGCACACTAAGAATTTAGGTCTTTTTAGATTTAAAAAATTTCAAAAAAAATCTCAAATTTAATAAGATGAATTTTCCAATGAAAAATCTCAAATCAAACGGTTCTCTTTCTTTCCCTATTTTATTTGCTTTTCCTTGGCCAATATGATTTAATGTCTCACAGACAATGCCTCGGAACTTCGAAATAAGCAACTTGTTATAGAGAAACATTTCTCTAAACTCAAGTGTTGAAGAAGCTAAAGGCATTAATTCTTTTATGTCACAATCTACGCATAAGACCAAAAACACGATAAGTTGTCTCCTCGAAAATTAAATTATTTTTAAAATATTCCCCTAAAAAAAAAAAATTCAAGTCAATCGAAACCCTATATCAAGAACCAATAGAATAAATGTCTTGCAAGAAATCTAATTCGATTGTGCCATTCATTCCAAACCTAGTATTTCAATATTAGTGCGGGCCAGCCCATAATATGTCAATTTGAATAGTCCTTCATAGAAATCACATTAAGATTTTATTTTACTAAAATTAAAAAAAAGGAAGATTTACATGTGTATTTATATATCAAACACCTAAACTATTATTTTTACATATATGTCCTCTCGCAAAAGGTTATTTACACTAGTGACATTTTCGATGTGATATGAAAGATTTTGATTGTATAAAGAAAGAAATATTACATACAGAGAGTGTACACAAAGCTGCATACGCTTTCCGATCACAGTCATCTCTTTTAATTTTTTTTTTTTAAGTTAGTAAAAGTGGGACCAACTGTCATACAGGCTTGTTTGGATGAATTGATGGATGTCTGTGATCGGGGAGCGCACGCAGCTCTGTGCACGCTTTGCGTATGTAATAATTTTTCATGTATAAATGTAAAAACTTAAGTGTAAGGGTTGGATACATAAATACGTTGGATTGGGTGGCATGTATGCGTATATGGACGACCATTCAAATGATCTTCACCATCTTTTACAGCCTAAGAATTTCATAATATTGATTCAAAGGAGTCAATTGCTTACTATGTCAGCGCAGGAAAAAGATGGTTTTATTGAAGCCTAATAGCTTATGTTAATAAATTGCAATTGGAGAGGCCTTTTATTGGAAACAGATAGTCCACGATGTTTAGCAATATTTATATTATCATTTAAATTATTGCATAAATTACCATTATAATTTGCAATAATGCACAAATTTTTAATCCAGAACATTATCTCACTCGATATAATATCAAAGTCTTATTGATCCCAACTTACAGAAGCAAGTGATAAAATAAATCATTAAACTAAAAAATCAGGCCAAATTTAAATTCGATGAATTTAAAGTTAATTTGGAGTTTGTTTGGCTCAATTTCAAAAACTCCACGAGTTATACTTAGGGCCCGTTTGGGGCAGCTTATAAGTACGAGCGGCGTTTTCAAAACGCCACCGTACTGTTTGGTTCGTGCGTTTCGTCAGTTTATCTGAAACTGCGTTTGAGTTTTTACATTAAATGCAAGCCGTGAACCGAACCCTGCGGCCCGCCCGCGGGCTTCGTTTCAGGATAAGCACCTTATCATGAAACGCACAAGTTACCCTAAACGCATCCTTAATTTGACGGGGTTGATTTATTTTAGTATATTTATATTTTCCATTATCTTAAATCTCATAGCAGTTATTAGGGATTGACTTTATAAATGTTCATTTTTTATTCCTTCTCTCATAAATGTTGCATGAGGTGTCAATTTTGTTTGCAAAATGTATTTGGATAACCACAAGTTGCTTTAATTAATCCTTTGTTTTTCTCAATTTTTTTGTTTTAATTTAGTTGTATTATTTGTAATTTTATATCGTTTTTATGTGTCTATACTTTCAAAATCTATCCTCTATACCATCTTATCTTCTACTTTGATATTCCCCAATTAAATTATGTATATGATGTTGAGAAGTCTAAAAAATTGTAACGAATCATTCAATATTATACATAATTATCTTAATCCAGAAAATGGAGCATAAAATATTTATATTATCTCTCTCTCTCTCTCTCTCTCTCTCTCTCTCTATATATATATATATATATATATATATATATATATATATATATATATATATATATATATATATATATATATATGTC
>JXCR01145038.1:69628-107290 GCA_002079205.1 Phalaenopsis hybrid cultivar | reverse complement strand
TATATATTCCGTTATTTTTCCCGGCAACGGTGCCAAAAACTTGATGAGACAGGAATTTGTTAAGCTTAATAATAATGATGCAAAGTAACCTAAACTATAATATAATTTTGATGAAAATAATTTATCTTTAAAAATCCCTTTAAAATCCCAATTCACGTTTACATACTTAAAATACAAGATAAATATGGACTTAATAAATATTCAATAATTGTAAAGTCACACTTATCAACGTATAGATTCGATAAAGATGGATGTATAAAATATTTAATAATTGTAAAGTCACACTTATCAACGCAAGTATACGTATCACTCAAGTAATATAGGGCTCTAATAGAGTGTAAAGTCACACTTAATATGTTTGATTTAATAAAGATGTATATATATATAATATTCAATAATGTTAAAGTCAAATTTGTCAACACAATTATACATATCGCTCAAGTAATATAGGGCTCTAATGGAGTCCTAGATATCAATCCCACAGGGAGTAGTTTAGAATTATGGACTAAGACCTATACGTATCGCTCAAGTAATATAGGGCTCTAATGGAGTCCTAGATATCGATCCCACAGGGAAGCTGAAAATATATATAAGCTAGTTATTTATATTCTATTATAATATAAAAACAAAGTGAAGTGTTAAGTTTTATACTAAACTACTTAAGTGAAATGCTACTAACTATGCAGATGTACGACTATAACAAGTAAATTAAACTAAATGCTAAACTTTCAAAAATAAATTTCTGAAATAAAATAAAGCTTTTTGCTAACAAAAAGTTCAATTATGAGAAAACATCCTTTCCTTTACAATTAAAATATGGCTTGTGAAGAAATTGAAATCATTTGTAAAACATATTTAAAAATTGTTTTGTGTCAAATAGGAGCAATTGTATTCTCTACCCTCTTCCGAGCGCTATAAAAAATATTGACTAATCCAGAGTTTAGCCTCTAATTTCGTGGTTATGCTGGGAGGATATCGACTGTCACTCCAGAGCTCCCACTACTCCCTCCCCTGAGGGCTAACATGTTTGCATTAGTTTCCAATCAACTGAACCAAATTGAGGATTCTAATTTGTCACCTAAAAACCTTCTAATTCTACATTCATCAAAGTATATTTTCCTATTTATTTGCACCCAATCTCATGAATGAAATACTCTCCCATAAAATCAAATTTGATTCTCCCTTTGTTGTAGAAATCATATCCCCTTTTCAGAACATATATTCTCAATACATTTTAACAATTCAATTGGTCAGATCGAAAAGTAAATGAAGATCGAAGTTCAAATCATCACAAATTATTGACATTTAAAACCGTAGAAAACAAAATCAATTCTTCACAAAAGCATTTCTTTAATGTAAGGAGAAGGATAAAGAATACTACTCAGAATTCATGAGAATGATACGAGAAAACACGAATTTCATAAATGAAAACAAGTTTACAAATGAAAGAAATTAAAAAAAAACAACTTATCTTACAATCCTTCTTAAGCAAATTCCTAGAAGTTCTCTCCAAGTCTTTCTCTTTTTAAAATCTCTCCCAATTCTCTCTTACAAGTGTAATGAAAAAGAAATCTCTCACTTTCCCTCTCCTCTTACAACCCTAGAAGAAAATCTCCTCCTTTCTCTCTCTAAGTCACACCTCTCTCTCTCTCTAACTTTTCGTCCCCCCTTCTAGTCTCTCTAGAGATTTTCTTTTGTTGGTTGGTTCTCTCTTCTCAAAAGAATTTCAATTCCCTACAAAATTCAAAAGTAAAAACTTTGGACTTCAGGTCCTCTAAGCTTTAAACTCTTCTTCAAGCTTCAAGTTCTCCTTCCCCATGCCTCCAGCTCCCCTCTCTCATGAGAGGGGTGGGGCTCTATTTATAAGATTTTAGGTGCAATTAATGTTAGAATATGAACAACTTTGATCACATGGTCAGGAGAAGTTCCTTTGATCAAATGACATATGATAGATATTTGAGTGTCTTAACGATGTTAGAATTGAGCGATACTCAGTTCGTTAGATCTATCTTGTCGAGACACTCGATTTGACTATGAAATTGCCAGATTTAGCATTAGTTTGATCTTCCAAAGATGCCTGGAAGGCTTCTATATGTTGATTAATGGTTTGATCGGGTCTTGAATTATCTCAGATTAGAGCAATTTTGTTAACATCAGGTCCATCTCGTCGAGCCGGTTAGTTTGACTATAAGTTGTTGAAATCGGAGTTCTGGTTGACTTTTTATTAAATCTTAAACATTTCTTTCTCAAAAAAGTGCATCAATATTCGTGTCATGTCTTGAGATTCATGTTGGACATTACAAATTTATTGATGATGTATCAATAATATTTACATAATAATAACACATTTTTTTTCACACTTCTCAAAACTTATATGATTAATTTAAATCCTGACCTGATCAAAATTTAATCAGAATATCTCGGCCCATATACGCTCTTGATATAACCTTTTATTTTAGTTTAAAATTTGTGCCCACGTGAATATTAAAATATTATTACAAGCATTTTAACGAAAAAATACATTTTTTAATGAATTTTTTAATTAAAATACTTATCAAATCTATTAAATACATATTATTACATTTTTCTAAAAAAAAGTTTAACTATTTAGATTTAAAATTTGTTTTAGAATAGTTTTCTGAAGTTTTACTTTCTAGGCCATTGTAATAATATTTATAAATTATCATAATTTTAAAAAATATTATTCGACATTTTTTTTTAAAAAAATATTTATAATATTCTCAATTGCTTTTAAAAAAATTATTAGAAATAAATTATTCATTTAATAAATTTTGATTATGATATTTTCCTTGTAAGGAGCCATACTCTCGACCGAGGAACCAAGACATCAAGTGCTTGCCAGTTGCCAGAACGGTAAGCAGACACCAAACACCAAACATGGAAACAAATCAAACGATACATCCGGTCCCACGAACATTCCAGTACTACTGCTTGTTGGAGTGTGTGATTCATGTTCAAGAAAATATAGCGGATCACAATAAAAAGCGGCTTGAGAAGCCAGAGGAGTCGCGGTCAAACAAAAATAGTGGTTTTGGGTACTTGGATTTAAATTTTTAAATTGATGGGAATGTATGGGTTAAATAACTATTGCTGTTAGGTTCAGGTAACCTAATTTAATAACACATAATTATGTGACTTAAATTGCAAAAGAAGATATGTATATTAAAAAATGGTCTGCACAAACGTTGCACTACGATGGAGTAAACCGACGTTTCCCTCCAAACAGAGGATACCCGACGGATGAATCAGACAAGAGACTTTTTAGCATAATACAACAATACAAAAGTCCAAAATTTTTGTTTTTGTTTTTTTTTTTAATTGTAAAAGGAGTCATCATTTTGTCGATCGTCGTATACTTTCATTTTCCGAATAAATCTCTTTTTTGGATTTTATGCATGATCAGGAGAAGAAAGATACTGAAAAAGACGGACATACAAGAAAGACAATAAACAATAGAAAAAAATTCGTGAAGTCTACGTGTGACAATCCTTGCAGGGATAAGTCAAGCACGCCTGCACAAATAAGATCGGGCATAGACACCTTTGACAACTATCTGCAAAAAAATGTCTACGCAGGTCACCCATAACCAGAGATTCAGGTGTAAATGTTTGTTTTGGGGTCAAGAGCGATCCCAAGGGAACATATCCCCCTTGGTTAATTATATTTTAGGGTATACCCAAGAATAGTCTTGATAAAGGGGGTTCGCTTGTATTGTCGTAGACATGGGTAAATAAGTCAACAAAGAAAGGTTATTCCGTGCGAGGATGCATGCTTCAAAGCTCTCACTAAACAATAATTTTTGTGTGCGGACAGTATCTCTAAGTGCGGCCAAAGTTATTTTTGAGTTATTTTCATGTTATTTCTGGATTATTTTTAATAATACCGGAATAACCCAAAAATAAACTGAAAATAACTCAGGAATAACCTACGTCGCACATTGAGCTACGTCAGTAATCCGGACAGAAAATGTGTCGCTCGCTAAGCCATCGATCAAAGAGCGAGTCTTTCTCATCCCAAATGAGTAGCAGCTCATCGACACGGGAGACCCACGAAATAACCTAAATCATCTTGGTGGAAATATCCCAACATGTCAAAGCACGTCCGGGCTATAAGGGCAAAGGACAAATCGTTGTATCTCAAATGGGCAACAGCTCATCGACATCAGACCTTCAATATAATATCAACAAAGCCAAGGAACAACAAGCCAAAGTGGCGATGATGCTTAAGTTTACCCGGCCGTGGTGATAGTCCGTCCAACACATCCTAAAATCCCCAGTCATTAATCTGTGAATTACATCATCCTCGGGAACCTCGGTAGCTTTAAGGTCAAAGGAAAGAAATTATATCCTATGATTATAAACTGGGGCTCCAAGAGATGGGACTCACACATGCCAAAATGACTAACAGCTACAATAACTAGAGGAGGCTACTGGTAGCAACGACGGTGGCTAGCAGCTATGATGGCCAACATTTTGGATAGAGCTATGTATTTTAAATTCGGCCAAATCCATCAAATTTCAAATCCATTCAAAAGGAACAAAGTAATGATTTCATTGTTATTTAACGTTGAATTTATAAATCACCATGCCAAAAGCTTGAAAACCTAAAAGTCGCACAAAAAAAAAGCAACAAACTACTTTTGCAACAGTCCAAACAGCCCATAACAATCGATGAATCTTTTTTATTTTATCATCACAGCTATTAGGTTGATTACATAATTGGCATTTTTTTACAGATTTCGAGACCTCAAATTCATAATAAATAATTACACAATTCACCAAAAAAAAAAATCTTGGGTGATTAATTCCAGGTTCTGAGCACCAATCATTTGAAATTTGATAATTTGAACACAATTGTAGTTGGGCTGAGAATTTAACTTTAAGAATGTCGAACACTAATAAAAAATAATTTAAATTTTAACTGGAATTGAGATCAAATTGATGCATACAAGGCCGAGCTTTACATTCAGATCAAATTGATGTATACAAGCCGAGCTCCTAAAGCAAGGATTTCTTTCAAAGTTATTTCAAGCCAAACACAAATTGGCTCGATGTAGTTTGAAATTTGCTCAAAAGTGTGTGTGTGTCTATATATATATAAGCGATATTTGAAAATACCGCCCGCCATATATGCTCGAATCAGGGTTATAGGAGTCTTACGACTAATAACGCGGTTGCAATATCAACTTGAGCACACCACTCCTCATATATGGTCGAATCAGGGTCATAGGAGTCTTACGACCTATAACGCAACTGCATATCAACTGAGAATATCATGCATAGACGCACGGGCACACACGGACGCGCATGCGCGCACATAGTTTTAGCATACACAAATAAAGTTCTAACATGCCCAGGTAAAAGGATTATCAAGCTTATTTAAACTTTATTTTTATCTATTAATTTTGAATTAGCCCAATAAAAATAAGCCAGATTGCTTCAAATTTCAGGCTATTCTAGATCCGAATAGCCAATTTGAACAAACTCTATCCACAAACTTATTTCGCGCTACATTCAAACTCTTCTAGCAAACCCTACCACAGCTTAAAATAGGATCATTCACAGCCCTAAATTTTAGTTAAAGCTAACCGTAAACTAATCGATACTTTCAACTCCTGTTTGATTTTAAGAATTTCAACGTCTCTCAATAATATTTCATACAAAATTAACAGGCCAATTCAACTTTTAATGTGTTGCAACTTAGACACCCCAATTACATTTTTTTAACTTTAAATGTAGGTTAAATAGCATGTTATAACAAATAATAACTAAAATGGAGATTTAAATACATCCCATACAACACTTAAATTTTGATATTTGTTAATATGACATTTAAACCTTGGGGAAATTACATAATGGGTACCCAAAACATTGCATTTACAAATCAATCACCCTTTTTCATCCATTTTTCAAATTCTCACTCAAATATCAAAATTCATGATAAAACCCCAACTCATATTTTCATTTTTTTTTTCAAATTCTCAATGGTTCAATCATAGCACACGTAAATACATTGGTTCGGTAGCTCAAAAAAATCACTTCGGTGGTTGATTTGTAAATAGCAATGTTTCGGATACTCTATATGTAATTGTCCCTTAAATCTTTAAATCACATCATAAATACACTCTACCATCAACTTTTTAAAAAACAAAAAACACAATTTCAAGCATAAATTTGGATATCAAAACTTAGATATTTGATATGTAAATGCATACGAATCATGCTGCATGCGAAAAAATTCCACAAATCAAAAAATGAATAATGAATTAAACAGCCTACAAACCACAGAGCGAAAAACTCAAGAGTGCGGCGAAACATATTCCAAAACTTGACCCAATGAAATGATCTTATAGTAATCTATTACACAATTATGACACAATTCAAGCAACCAAACCTATTTATAATGACTAAAATCACAAGAAAATATTCAAGCAAGAAAAGCCTGTTAAGGTCAGCACATAAAAATAGCATATAACATTGAATCATAAAAATAATAATAATAACGACGAAAAAAGAAATTAATGGCTGCCAGAGACGAAAGCTTGCTTCGTACCTCATAATTGAACTAAAAGAGAACTCAAATAGCGATGAAAGCTAAAACATTCATACAATTTGGTCGTGGCTGCTGGAAACCTCAGCAGAGCAAACTGGGCAAACCTGCGAGAAGCAGAGACAACAAAATTAGGCTGAAAATGATTCTTGCTACTAAGCATAATCTTGAATTCATATGGCATCAGTTTAAAAAAGTAAGATTTACGTACATACCACTCAATTCCTATGTAATTACATACCTTCCAACTAAAATTCAATTTTTACAGAGATGCCCACCTTACTTGAGCATGAAAAAGAAATACTTCACATTTTAAAAGTTAAAAATGGTGATATTTTTTATATGATGCGAAAGATTTCATTGGTATTGATGTAAAAGATAAAGTTCAAGTGTTAGATGTGTAAATTCATAAGAATTGGGTGGTACGATGTAAATTAACCTAAAAGAAAAAAAGAAAGTTTTGCATACATCCAACTCGATTTGTATGTATTTACGTATCTCACACCTAAACTTCATTTTTTACAAACATAGCCACCTTATGCATGAAAAGGTGTATTTCACTTTTTAAAAGTTAAAATGATAATATTTTTTGTAGCATGAAAGATTTGGGTAGTACTAAGTGTATAAAGTAAAATATATGTAAATTTCTAAGAATTGTTGGTGCGTATGTAAATGCCCCTAAAAGAAAAAAGAAAAGATTTACAAACATACCACTCAATTTATATGTATTTACATATCTAACACCTAACATCAAATTTTACACAAGCCACCTTACATGCATGAAAACTTATATCTCACTTTTAAAAATTAAAATAGTCATATATTTTTATGTGACATGAAAGATTTGGGTGGTGGTATAAACATAAAAAGTAATATTTATGTGTTAGATATGTAAATTCATGAGATTGAGTGGCATGTACGTAAACGCCCCTAAAAGAAAAAAAGGGGATTTACATGAATACCACTCAAATTCCCATGTATTTACATATCTAATACCCAATTTTCAATTTTTACATATAAACACCTTACCTATGCATAAAAAAGGCGTATTTCATTTTCCAAAAAGTTAAAATAGTGGTAATTTTTATGTGACATGAAAAGCTAGTAGAAGTTTAAGAAGTGAAATTTTGGTGTTAGAAGTGCAACTACATAGGAATTGGGCGGTATGTATGTAAATGGCCATATTAAAAAAAAATTACTAATCAGATTACTGCCCAAGGCATGGACCCTAGGAATCAATCCTCTTCACAGATTATAATCTTTATCGTGAGCTCTTCTTTGTCATTCGTTTGTCGAACATTTCCCCAACGACACGAGCTTTTCTTTGTCCATCTGAACATCTTGAAGCCATTTCATTTTGGGACACTTACATCCATAGCACACAATTTTTATGTATTTACATATCTCACACCTAAACTTTCATATTTACACACATTACACTCGAGTCTTTGATATGAGATAAAAAATAGCACTATTACCCCTTTTTAAAAGTCAAATACAACCTTTCATGCGTAGGTTTAAAGCACTGAAGTGCTACGTAGATAAATAAGAAACTCTACGTGTGAGAGATGTAAAGACATAAGAATTGTGTACAACATATGTAAATTTCCCTTTTATTTTTTGCTTCATTGCAGCAGAGTTTTGCGCCTATCTAATGTCGTGATTCTGTGTGCATCATTTCTTTGCGATAGCTTCGCAAGCTCGCAGTCGTAGGGCTCTTCCACAACTATCTTACAATCAGTCCAACTCTAACGCCCCAGAATTTCTACTCTTAGGGATCGTTTGGGGCAGCTTATAAGTGCGGGCGACATTTTCAAAATGTCTTCATGCCGTTTGATAAGTTTGTTTAGAGAGTTTAATAAAAAAAGTCGTTTTCATTTATTTAATAGATGCAATCGTGGGATAGACCCCAAAGCCCGAGTCTTGAAGAGGTGCTTTATTCCTTGCCCTTCTGTCTCTTTCCTCGCTCGACAGGATCCCCAAACCTTGTGTGATCCCAAATCCTCCCTATTCGAACCTAACCGGCGACCTTCCTTTTCCTGATCTTCGCACACCATCGCTTCTTCCTCCTCTCTATTGTCCCGATTCCCCTCTACCCGAGCCGCCTCTTCTCCTGTTCACACGAACCAAATGTTGAAGGCCTTCACTAATCTTCATTGTTCCTATGTGCCCCGACCTCCTTGCACCGATCCCTAGCCTGTGCAAGGAACAACGGCTCTTCTCAATCACGCGATTTCCTTTGCCCTTCCTCTGCAAACCTCAAAGCCGAAGTCAACAATTTTAAGGATCTCTCTTCTGCCCAAGCCCGTTTTGCCACATGAAGGGACTGTAAACCGATCCACTCCCTATCCTAACCTCAAAACCCAGGCTTCTTTATTGTTTAGAAGGGCACATTAGAATTTTTTTTTTTTTCCCTTATGTTTTTAACTGATGATGCCATCCAATTTCTATCATGATGTACATTAGTTTCTTGCCTTTCAATTATATTCAGCAGCAAGATCATTAAGCTGCAGCATTGGTGAGAGTATTTGACTATCATTTTACTATTTTGGTTTCATTTTGTTACTCATTAGGGGCGTTGACTAGAATTGGAGAATAAGTTGGTTTGCTTTCATTCCAATATGTGCATAATTTATACATTCTCAATAGAGATTCTAATAGAAAACTTGAAAAATTAGAGAACAAAAATAACCTCAAATAATTACAATATTCCCATGAATTGGTGAACTGTCAACAAGGATTCTATGGATATGTGAGGTAGTAGTTTTAAGGAAGGAAGAGGACAATAGTCATAGCCAAATACCAAAAACTAGATCCTGTGAGGTGGTAGTTTCAAGAAAGGAAGAGGACAATAGTAATAGAAAATCCTTTTATTAAGTTTGATACTCACTATTTAGTGAGAACAGTCTCATCTTTTTTCTTTATTGTTATATATTAGTTTTTCACTTTATCAGTAACGAATATATTGCCAATATAGTTCCATCACAAACAACATTATTTAACAGAGGTTGACTGGTCATTTATCCACATTAAGCTGCAAATCAGTTGTTTTCAAACAGCTACCCCAAACAACCAACCAGTTTATCAGGATAAGTTGCAGCTGCCCCAAACAGACCCTTAGCCTTAGCCTTTGAATTACCCATGTCTTCCCTACTCAAGTATACAATGGCAATGCTAATTAGGGGTGTGAACGATCCAATTTCAAGCCGATCCAGGGCTGGCTCGAAATGGGATCAAAATTTTTTGAACATATCGAAATCGGATCATGAATCGATCCAGTAAATTTTGATCCAATCCAATGTGAATCATTCCGATTTTCGAGCAAGCTCGAAATGTAAACAAGTCAGGTCAAATGGTAAAGGAGCCGACTCGAGTACCATTTTTGGTTCATGAGCCAGATGGGTCCGACTCGAATCCACCTTGGCCTACCCGGTCAGCCTACCAAAAAAATGTATTTTTTTTGTGAAAAGAGGGGATTCGAACCCCTGCCACTCCATTCAAGCAAAAAAGACCTCACCAACAGAGATGGCAATGCATTATGCATGTAAAACTAAAAAATTTAGGTGTTATATATGTAAAAACATAAGAATTTATTTCGACCCCGATCCAATCTCGATCCTGATCCGAGTCGAGGACGGATCGAAATAAATTCAATCCTTTAATTTGGCTCATAGCCCAACTCGAATGGTTCGATCTGAGCTAAAATTCAATCCAATTTTCGAGTGATTCAAGATCATCAGGCCAATTTCACAGCCCTAATGCTAATGGCCTCAACTTTTGCAACCATTCTATAATGTTTTTCCTGACTTGATCTTTTGTGTTTTCTTGTCAGACTAAAAGTTATTATATTGCTAAGCTTCTTATACTGCAAAGGTTTTTTTTTTTTTGGAATATTTACATGCATACCCATATTTTCCTATGCATTTACATATCTAACATTGGGTGCATGCCAGCTTATGTATGCATGAAACAATGTAAAAGTTAAAATGGGAGTATTTGTTATGTAATATGTAAGATTTGGGTGGTATAAATGCAAAAAGTAATGTTTAGGTGTTCGATATGTAAATACAGTAGAATCAGGTGGTTATGTAAGTAAACGCCCCATTTTTATTATTGGCTTGGCTTTAATGACTAATTCTAATGGTTTTGGTCATTTCTTTTATTATTAATAATGATTAATTCTTTACCATTGTTAAAAGACTTATGTGAATGTAAGATAGTATATTTTATTGTAATGTCTTCCATAGAAAATGCTAGCATTTAGTTTTCTCATTGCACATTTTATATTAATATTCATATTCAATCTGAGATTGTCCGGAAAACACGCCCAAGGAATGGAACGTTCTATTATGAGGCAACTAAGAGAGAGTGTGTGAGAGAGTGAGTGAAGAAGCGAGAGTAGATAAGCAAAAGGTACCTTTTATTCATATTATGGACCTTTATTTATATGCCTAAGTCTCAATATTACAAAAGTACATAATAGCCCCCTAATCATTAAACTTTCAGAGGGTTTTTTGATAATTTACAATGTTATTTGTATATAATAAGACTCGGGACCTATTTGATTGATAAGGATCACTGATCGTCTGTCAGGAATCGGTTTGATCGATTCATGGTCCGAAGGAGTCCCCCGCATCGATCGTTTCGAAGGTTGAAGGCCGTCCCCAGAGTCTTTCTTTCGTCATCTTATGTCGATCGTTTGGGTAAGGTGTATTCTCTGTCGTTGCTCATTTGAAACGATCATCTATTGCTCGTCCGATCGGTCATACTTCCTAGATTACCCATCTGCTTTGAGATTCGTGCGGGCACTTTTTCATATGTACAATTCAATAAAATCAAATTTTATGACAAAGTTTCACACCTATGCATCTGATGTACAAATCTAATCCATAATGAACCACCAAGGAAAAATATTAGGACTAAGGGCTCGTTTTGGGGCAAATTATTGCCACAGACTGTGTTTTGAAAACGTCATTGTCCCGGTGGTAACCGTGTCAAGGCTGCATCTTCGAATCTGTGGTTTCGGGTTATTGAATAAACGTGGCCGCGGGATCGACCCCAAGTTTGTTCGAGCGACTTTACCCCACTGCCCTCCTTTCTCTTCTCTTCTGCCCTATCACGCTTCTCCTCTCCCTTGCCCTATCGTTCTTCTTCAAGCTCCATCACCTCTTGTCTGCCCTATCACGCTTCTCTCATCTCTTCTTTACTCCTACTGTAGATCTCTCGTAACAAATCTGTAAGTATATCGTCCATTTAACCGTCAATGGAATGGCTTTTATAATGGTTATTTTGGCTCTCTGTTTTTGGAATTTGTTGGGTTTGTACTTGTGTTTATGCAATTCTTCGTGCTCTGTTACGTGTTCCTATGGCTGTATGGAGCAGCTTATTCCCAGATTTGCGATTTTTTTACATTTTGAATGAGTTTGGCACAATGTATGTTTTATGTGTTTATTGGATTGGATAAGCCATGTCACCATGCTTTGTTCTCTCTCATGGATGCTTATGGCGAGATTGGTTAGCTATCTTGCAATGAATTAGCATTGAGTTTAGATCTATTTCAATTGCTATATGTGAAGGAAGCAGAACAGGTGAGAGGGGTAGCTAGTGACTGTATGGTTTTTTGGCTCTCTGATTCACATATCAGCCAATTTTTCGCGAGTTATTTGGCTCTCTAGTTCACAGATCAGCCAAAGATTATTTGTTTTGGTTGATCTGTTCGAATTGTTGCTTTCTTTTATTATAGTGGTTGGACTTGTGACACTTGTTATAGTGTTAAGGTTGGTGCTAATGTTGTGGGTTTTAATGCTAGTGAATGTGTGGTTCGTTGGTGAGCCAGCAACTTTGTTGGAATTGATGCTTTCTTTTGTTATGGTTGTTGAACTTGTGACACTTGAATACTTGGAATTTATATAGAGTTGAGGTTGTTGTTGGTGTTGTGGGGTGGTGTCGTTGGTGTTGGTGTGGTTCTCTCTACGGTATAGTATTGTTTTTGGTGTTGGTGTGGTTGTCCCTACTGTATGGTGTTGTTGTTGGTGCTGGTGTGGCTCTCTCCACTGATTAGTGTTGATGTTGGTGATTGGGTGTTGGAGATGGTGGTTTGACTTGGTTGTGTGTATTATCTCTCTCTATGTTGATGTTGATGGTTTGGGGTTAGTGATGGTGGTTTGAATAGGGTGTGTGTCTCTCTCTCTACTGATTACTGTTGGGGCCGGTGGTTTGGGGTTGGCGCTCTCTCTACTGATTAGTGTAGGTGGTGGTGATTGGGGGTTGGTAATGGTGGTTTGACTTGGGCGTATTTGTCTCTCTCGACTGAGTAGTGTCGGTGTTGGTTAGGGTTGTAAACGAGCCGAGCTTGAGCGAGCTAAGCCTCGGCTCGTGTTCGGCTCATTCCAATTTGGCTCGTATTCCAAGTGGTTCGTGAACATTGTGTTTTTGTTCGTGTTCGGCTCGAAATAGACTTGGTAGAACATTCTCCGCGGAATAATACTAACACTGCGAAATAACACCGCAGTGTTATTCACGGTGTTACTGGTGTTATCAGTGTTATTCCGCAGTGTAACACTGCGGAATAACACTGAGTAACACCGCAAAATAACATTGCAGTGTTTTTCGGGTGTTATTATGTTGTTACTCAATCGCGGATTAACACTGATAACACCAATAACACCGCGAATAACATCGTGGTATTCTGCAGTGTTACTCGGTGTTATTCTGCGGAATAACACCAATAGCACCGCAGAATATTGAGTATATTTATATTTTATTTATTTCTTTTCAAGTCAATTCAAGCTAAACACGAGTTGTTTGCGAACAACGAGCCATTTTGACAACTCTATTGCTAGTGGTTGGGTGTTTTTGATGGTGATTTGACAAGGTTGCGTCTCTCTCTACTGCTGGGTGTTGGTGATGGTGCTTTGACTTGGGTGTGTCGATCTCTCTCTCTACTATTAGTGTTGGTGACGGTGGTTGGGGGTTAGCTCTCTCTCTACTGATTAGTGTAGGTGTTGCTGGTTGGATGTTGATGATGGTGGTTTGACTTGGTTGTGTGTGGCTCTCTCCAATGATTAGTGTTGGTACTGGTGGTTGGGTGTTGGTGTTGGTGTAGCTCTCTCTATTGTTGGGTGTTGGTGCTGGTGTTGATGGTTGGGTGTTGGTGATGGTGGTTTGACTTGAGTGAGTGTCTCTCTGTACTTTTCGGTGATCGTGGTTTTTTATTGTTTCTTCAAAATTTTATTTTCATGTTTCAGTTTAATTTCTTTAATTTTAGGAGTTTATTTCTCTTGGCACTTAATTTTTTATCATGTTCTTTGTTCTACTGTCATTATGAGTATCTTTCTTGATATGTTTCGTTTATTAATTTGAATATGGTTAACACCAAAGAAGTGACTTCATCAGCAATGTGGGATAAGAAAGTCACATACATATTTTGCAACCTATGTATTAAAGAGATTGAGTTTATAAATAGACCAACCACGTACTTTAACAATGAGTGGCAGAATATTGAGAAGAGGTTCAAAAAACTAACAGGAAGAGAGAATGACAGACTAAAATTCAAGAACCTGTGGTTCAGTCAAAAAAGGACTTGGAAGTTATGGAAGGAACTTAAATAGGGATCCACGGAATTGGGTTGGAATCCTATCAAACGAACCATTGATGTTTTAGGGTAATTGTAGAATGAGAAGTTATAGGTAATATGTATAACTCTAAATACTTGCATTTTCGTTCGTCATCCATGTTATTTTGTTTTAATTAATATGCTTCTCTGAACTTTACAGGCAATCCCAGTCGTAAAAAAATTCAAGGTGAGTGGCATTGAGCCAGACCTGGAAGATAAGTAGGACCTAATGTTTAGAAGGATATTGTCACGACGGGCATGCGTTCGTTCAACCCAAGTGAGCAGCGGTTTGCAAGCATACCAAATGAGTTGGTAGCCGAACAGGTTACTGGGTCAGGTGAAGGACCGAGCATAAATTTCAGGGATATCGAGTCCAAATGCCAATCAAAGCGGCCCAGGGTGGAAAAAAAGGAAAAAAAAAAGATGCTTTCGTCAGAAGCTCAATAAATAAGCTGATAGAAATATGTGCAGCTCAGCCCAGTCCTTTAACTGACACCACTATAGATGACTTTCTTAGAGTTTTAGATACACATCCTGAAGTTTTGGCTGATACGAAGCTGTATATAAACTCCATTAAGTTACTCGAGGACCCGACACGCAGGCAGATATTCATGAAATTGCACTCCAAGATTCATGTCCAATATTTATGTTCGTCTATGAAAAAATGATTATGTGATGTCATTGTTTGTTGACTTCTTTTTTTTCCGCAGTTTTTTTTATTTGAATCCTGTTTCTTTCCTTTGTGAATAAAAATATATTGCCATGTAGTTATTTCTGATATGGAGCAATTATATTTAGTTTTTTATATTTTCTCTTAAGAAAACACTTTTGGAGAATGGATTGGCAGCGACTTCGCCGGAGGAGAATTACTGCAACGATTATGATAATACTGTACGAATACTACCACTATATCATGAATCGAACTCCATGCATGACATCGTCCTTCATTGGTGATAAATGGGTCGGTGAGAAGCTAGGACATCCCACATGGTTCAATAATAATTTTGTTTTATGTTTGTTGTATCATTGCAACTTTTGATTTTATATTATTCACATGTTTTGATTTTATATTATTCACATGTTTGAAAGAGCCTTTTTTGCCCCTTTTTTTAGGCTTGTGAAGTTGACGATGAGACGTTTGACCTTCTAGGTTCTTCGGATGGGTTGTTAGTCATTATTGGTTGGTGTCATATGTGAAATTTTAATGAATGCAACCGAATTTCTTTTTTTACAAGGTCTACTGTCTTGTAGTGACTGATTCGTTGCTTGTCGTAGTGAGTTCTCTGAGCCCTCATGTCTGCTTATTTTTTTGGTTTTGTAAATTTCACGAGTTTGCATTGTTTCTTCGCCATTTTCTTTATTTTTTGTGGCCTTGTGAGATCGACGATGAGACATTTGACCTTCTGAGTTCTTCGAATGGTCTGTCAGTCGTTGTTGATTGGTATCACATGTGAAATCCTAATGAAGTCAACCAAATTCCTCTTGTATTTTCGGCAATATAGTTTTCGAAGATCTTCTAGATGACCATTTTTTGTAATACGTATATGTAACACACGCGAGGTTGGTTTTAAGTGTGTAAAAGGCAATCAAGAACTATGTTTTTTTACAAGGTTTACTGTCTTCTTGTAGTAACAGTTCGTTGGTTGGTGCAGTGAGTTCTCTGAGCCCTCACGTCTGCTTATTTTTTAGGTTAATTTATACTTGTATATTCAATATGGTTTCCATTTATTTCCATTTTGTTGTATATTTATCCAACGAATTTCATCTCTCTGTTATGACTAATGAGTGCTCTCTTGTATCTTTGAAGGAAGATGAGCTTCAGGATTTCAATGACATCCTCACGTGTGCTCTGTCACTGTAGACTACAAACTTCATTATTGGCGTCATTTCGGGCACATGGCTATGGGAGATAATTCTACAGGTGCCCGCAGTGGGCAGACCGTCCGGAGAAGCGTGACTTCTTCGGGTGGGTAGACTATCCGGAGAAGTGTGACTTCTTTTTTTATACAGTTATAAGTGTTTTTTCGTTCTAAACTATCAAATATATAATCATGACAGTTCTGTTGCAAACATCATTACTAAACAGAAACAGAATGATCATTTATCCACAAACAACTGCAAATCAACTGTTTTCCAAAAGCACAAACCAAACAGCTAATCAGCTTATCTGGATCAGTGGCAGAATGATTATTTCTCCAGAAACAGTTGCAAATTAATTGCTTTTTCCAAACACGCAAACCAAACAGCCAACCAACTTATCCGGATCAGTTGTTGATCAGCAGCTTATCTAGATAAGCTGCAGCATCCCCAAACACACCCTATATGTCTTTATTTTTATCATAACTTGAATGGAGTTGTTCATCAAAATGTGATATGAGAAACAGAATATAGTCATAATAAAACATCCACTAAAGTTTTTCCAGTTGTGATAGAGTATATAGAATTTACATATCTAACACCCATGTATTTACACATTAACACCTAAATTTTGCTATTTAAAATTTTACTGCCCAAACCTTCAACATCACATCAAAAATACCACATTGATAACATTTTAAAAGTGAAAGACACCTTTTAATGAATAGGTAGGGTGGTATATATGTAAAAATTGAAGTTTAGGTGTTAGATATGCAAATACAAAAATTGAGTGGTACGAATGTAAATCTAAAAATTTTGCATGGTATAAATGTAAAAAAGTAAAGTTTAGGTGTTAGATATGTAAATATATAAAAATTGGGTGATATATACATAAATACCCCAAAACAAATTGGGGCATATCTAATCCGATTGCCTCTGGTATTTCAGATACAAAAATGCATATGCATTACAAATAAATAGAAAGAAAGTACCTTATTGATTTGAAGCCAATTATTTATGCATTCTGTGTGGTAATTATGCTTGCATGAAAGCATAACTAAAGTGTCGCCATCTGCGTAATCCAACCGGCAAATCACACATCTGGCAAATTGAACAAGAAAAATGTATCAAAAACAACTTAAAAGTCACACAGCCAAATTTTAAAAACTAGTGGGAGTAATCATGATGTCATTTAAATAAAAAGGGGATGGTTTCAAAACCCACAAAAATAGTATGAAGATTTACATACATACCACTCAATTCCTATGTATTGAAAACGTGTATTTCACTTTTTAAAAACTAATTTGGTGTTACAAATGTGAAATATTTCAGTGGTATAAATGTAAATGGTAAAATTTAGATGTTAGATATGAAAATTAGAAGGAATTGGGGGGTATGTATGTAAATGCGCTAAAATGGTAACACAAACACAAACAATATTATGTCCAAGAAGGTCATAGTATAATTTTCTTATAGCATTAGCCCATCTATTCTTTACATGATTCTATCCAGGAATGAAGTTTGGTAAAGTAAGGTGGGTTTGAGCAAAACGCAAGTTAAGCTGAGAGTTTAGGGGCAGTTTGGGATGACTTTAGATTTTTGTTTTTTACTTTTTACTTTTTTTTTGTCTTTATATTTTTATTTAAAATAAAGCATTTTTGATATGTTATAACAGGTTAGTTGTTTTTAGAAATACAAAAAAAGGGTGTTTTTAAAAACAAATTAATTTGTTTTGAAAATAAAAAATAAAAGCATATAAAATGCACTAAAGAAAAATGTTTTTAAAATAAAAACAAAAAAAAACAAAAAACGAAAAATAAAAGTGATCCCAAATAAACCCTCTCAGAGAAACCAAGCCAGACCAAGTTTTTTAAGTTTAAACGTTTGAATTCTGGTTTCTCAAAAACAACAACAACAACACGCCTTAATCCCACTAAGTGGGGTCGGCTGCATGAATCTTTTTTTCTCCGTTGTGTCCTATTGAATGTCATTTTTTCATTTCATTCTAATAAATTAAGAACATTTTTTATACAATACGCCCAGGTCTTTTTAAGACTACATCTGACTTTCTTAACATAAGTCGAATCTAAAACAACTACTCTCCTAACCAGAACATTAGTGGTTGGTGTTTAATGTGACCAAACCATCTAAGGCGTCTCTCTCTAATCTTGTCCGTGAGCAGCATCAACCCTATCGCACTTATATTCATTTCGCATTTTGTCTCTAAGTGTCAAGCCACTCATCTACTGAAGCATTCTCATCTTAGCAACACTTAACTTTGTTTTATGCTTCTCTTTTAAAGACCATCATTCAGTGTCATCGAGCATTACAGGTCTTACCACCATCTCACACAATTTTCCTTTCAGTCTATGCGATACTTTTCTATCATACAATAGGCCTAATGCATTATTCCACTTCAGCCAACCAACTTGAATTCTACTAATAACATTCTCATCTATATCACCATCACTTTGAACAATAGACCTGAGATATCTAAAACGTTCACACATTTTAATGATTTGATCACCCATAGTTACAACTCTGCAACTAGAGCTACTAGTACTAAAATAACATTCCAAGTATTTAGTTTTAGATCTACTCAAACGAAGGTCTTTAGACTACAATGTAGACCTTCATAATTTAAGCTTTTTCGAACTCTTTCACTAGTCATATCCACAAGAAGGATATCATCAATGAAAAACATACACCAAGGTATATCCTCCTGTAAATGTCCAATAAAAGCATTGATAACTAAAGCAAAAGGATATGGGCTTAAAGTCGACCCCTGATGTAATCCAACCAAAATAAGAAAATACTTGGTCAATCCTCCTTTTGTTCGAACACAAGTAACAACTCTAGTGTATATATCTTTAATGACTTGAACATAAGTCATATGAACACCTTTCTTCTCTAGAACTCTCCAAAGGACATCTCTTGAAACCTTATCATAAGGTTTTTTTTTCTAAATTAAACATAAATCATATGTAACCCTACTTATTCTCTTTGTACTTCTCTATCAAACCTCTAAATAAATGTATAGCTTCCATAAAAGACTTGCCCGACATAAATTCAAACTGATTATGAGAAATCTTGGCATCAAAACTTAACCTATGTTTAATTACCCTCTCCTATAACTTTAAAGTATGATACATCAACTTAATTCCTTTATAATTGGTGCACTCTTGTATGTCCCCTTTATTCTTAAAAATGGGGACCAAAACACTCTTGACCCACTCCTCAAATATCCTTTTAATTTTTGAAATAATATTAAAGCGTACTAAGCCAAGAAATACCAAAATCTCCTAAATATTTTCACACTTCAATTGTGATATCATCAGGTCCTACAGATTTTCCACCCTTGATTTTCTTTACTGCCTCCTTAACTATTTCTTTTACTAATATAACGGTAAAATAAAACGTTTAATTATTATTAACGATATTAAGATCACTAAGGTCGATCGTATTTTCAAAAACTTCATTAAAAATTTTATCAAAATAGCTCGCCCACATATGTTGAATATCTTCCTCTAAAAGGTACTTTTTGAACTCTGGTTTCTAATAAAAAAAAATTGAAATTGCACTACCACCATCTTCAATAAAGCGTATTTGATTCCATTTACTCATTATGACTAGCGTATTAGTATAGAAAAAAATTGATTTGTGTTATTGTGACGCCATATTATCAAGGAATAAATTTTGGCAGCTTCCCATTTGATTATACAAAACAAGAGCTGGACTCACAAAGGATGAAAAACTAAGAGTTCTGCAGAATAATATGCTTGATTGTTAAGAATTAGGCTCTAGAAAAGAAAATTACAATAGTAAAGTCATTTCATCCTAATTGGCTACACAGCGGCAATAATGATGAAAGTTTGAAAGAAAATGAAAAAGAAATAAGGTTATATCCCAGAGAAAATTCTATCCTAATTATTTTCTATCCCAAGTACACTCAATAAGCGATTGTAGCGGTGACCCTGGGAACCAATGCAACAACAATTGCCCGAAACATAGAGGCAGAGATTTAGAGGACCACAATCAATGCCAACACTGGTTCTCTTTCTACATTCGCCAAAAAACCATATAAAAGCATTATAACTCGTTCAACGGGAGCATAGACCTCTAACCAGATCATCCAATAAAGAAAAAGGACTCAGATAGCCTAGCCTAGCAAGCAGAGCAATTCGCTCCACCAGTTCTTCAAAATGAAAGTGCAGTCCAATATTATTTGAGAAAGAAAATAAGCACTCAGCCCAGTAACCTTTTGCAAACACAAAAGGTAGAGAAAACCGTTGATTGCGTTCGATGCAGTCAAAAAATCCGTGGTATTTTCACTATTTGAATATGAGATAGATGCACTCTAAATCATACAAAGATTGTGCGATGTAATTAGAAAGATTTACGTGCATACCTCTCAATTCCTATGTATTTACATATCTAGAACCTAAATTTAATTTTTTATATAGAAGCCTTCTTACCTAGGTATGAAAATGTGTATTTCACATTTTAAAAGTCAAAGTGGTACTATGTTTAATGTAATATTAAAGATTTGGGTGCTATAAATGTAAAAAATAAAGTTTAGGAGTCATATATGTAAATATATAAAAAATGGAGTGGTAGTATGTAAATGCCCCAAATAATTATCATGAATAGCCTTCTGAAGGTTCACAAAGTCATCCCTGTGACTCTCAAGCATCGTCTTCAAGAAGCCAACCTCATCCATAACTGAACAGTTGCTGTCAAAGGATTTGAAACTTCAATGGCACTATTTCTAGAAAGGGAAGAAGTAGTAACCACTGAAATCTCGTTGATCATAGAACTAGACCCTCAAGCTAGATAGTAGAGTCACCACTGGTGAAATAGTCATTGACGGGAGTGTTAATAAAGCCAAAGATGTCAGGATAATAACCACTAATGAAGCAAATAATAGTGTTACAAGAGTTGGAGCAAATAAGACATCATCAAGCTTTCTATTTTTTCTACACCGTAAAATGTGGATCGAAGACACATAGATTTATCAAATAACTAATGATGATGAAAGGAGATGAAGATGCATGAACAAAAATAATGATTTTGTTTCAAATGTTAGTTTTGACAAAAATATCAGTTGAAATAAAAGTGAACTCATATGGGTTAATCAGCCCCTTCTCAAGGTTCACTCAGAGCCAAAAAAGTACCAAGGATCTCATCACTATAGGATGCAAAATAAGCCGACATGACTGCAATGCAAAATAGTTGTTTGCTTCACAAGCATTCAAAAACAAGTTCCCATTGTACACAAAGATTTCGCCCATCTCGGATAACAAAGATGCTCGCAAGATAATGATAGAGATAAAAATGTTAAATCTATCATAAATAATCCTCATTTTATCAACTAATTTTGCACAAAAAACTACCCTAACTTGGACTATAAATATCTTGCAATTTGCAAACACATGATCCGATTGAGCACCCAAAGAAAGAACCTTAATGAGAAGCTAGAGCTCTATTTTCTAGGGAAAAGCATATCAAAATTCCATAAGCAGTTAACTAACCATCTTCTAGGAGCGAACGAATAAAATGATACCTAGCTGAATGAGCTTTGTCATGGCATAAAAATGGCATCCTTAACTAGAAGAATAGCACTCATATTATCACTATAAAGCTTTCTAATCTCTTGTACCTTGCCCAATTCTGTCATAAAACTTTGTAGTCAAATCATCTCTTTGCTAGCCTTAGGGTCTGTTTGAGGCAGCTGTTGATTATTTATAATCTGGTGATAAGCAGATTATTCTAATAATCTGTAAATTATCAGAATAAGTCAGCTTGCTGTTTGGGACAGCTTATTCAGAATAGCTTATTGGTAGTTAATGTTGTATAGATGATATTCCTGCCCCTGTTTGGTAAAACTGTTTGCAACAGAACTAAAATGAGAACAGAAACATATGGTACAAAAGAATATAATGCAGAAGCATGAAATCATCACAGATCAGTTCCAAAGATGACATACAGTTCACACACTCTCGTGAGTATCAGAAAAAATAAGAAAATGATAAAGACAAGTACAACTACAATGAAAAATATTAAAATATTCAATTTCAAACTCTGACTACGCATGTTCTCAGCTGCACTATCAACTTAAGAAAACATCGAATTCTCATCGCTGCTGGCAGTGTAACATGTTGGATTGTCGGTCCATCGGAAGCAAATACCTAGGTGGAAATACATAATGTTATCTTGTTCTAGTTGAAAGATATGCCCGGTACTAAATCTGTTGATGGAAATGTAGAACTCGAGAGTATCAAAATGCAAAATTGGAACATACATTCTAACTATTTTCAAGGAATTTTCAAATTTTTGACATGGTTACTCAATTAATAAAAATGATAAAGGGATATCCCAATGAGTAATCACAAATAATCAAAACCTACAAAAATGCTCATCCCTTCTAATCCGTTGAAGCAATCGCTGAACTCAAATCAATCAATCGAAACATCAAATAGATCATGAGTCTCGAAACTACATTGCCCTAAAAGTGGTTAGATCACAATCTGAGTACTAAGCAAGTTCTAGCCACATTGTCTGGCAAGAAATTACGACTTATCTCTCTCACACTGCCATTATTATTAGCCATAAAAGCAAAAGTAATATGGAAACATGATTTAGAAAATAGGGACTTCAAGGGCACACAAACCTGTAAGGGGCAAGGCGAGCTGGAAGGCATCCCAATTTGAGCTGGATCTAGACGGCCTCCGCCGTCGTGACTGACGACAGAGTCCCGTAGGAGGTCAGTAGGAGGTTCGGGTGGATGAGGAAATCGGTTCCATCTCCTCTACCAGCGTCAAAGGAGATGGAAGCCATGACCGAGCCGTTGCAGGAGACGAGGCTTCCCTATAATCTCTCTGTTCGCTCTCCTCCACAGAAGCAGTACCCCTTCCCTTCTCTCCACAACCCCATCACTATGCTCCGGCACCAATACTTTGCTTCCGACGGTGGCGACGGAGTACCCTATTGCAACTCCACGGATCAACGACGAGCGCTCTCTCCCTCTCACCTCTTCCTCTCGCTCGCTTCCGGTAGAGTTTCCTATTACCTTCAAGATCTTGGAGGGCGAGGGCAAGGGCGAGGGCGAGGGCGAGCATAGGGTCGAATGTTACCTCAGGTTTCGACCTCCGCGAGGATGAACGAGATCGGCGAGGGCTAGAGCGAGGGGGAGCACAGAGGACACGGGAGGAATTCTTCATCCAAACGCGCGAAGCAGACGCTGGATGTGGGCCCCTCTCCGCTTCTCAACCTACTAACAAAAATGTTGAATCGCGTCTGAGCAATAGGATTACATTGTGTCGAACGCCTTTTCAAACACCCATGCAACGCTTTCATACCGCCACTGCAGCCAATAAGCTGCCCAAAACGGGCCCTTAGTAATAGCAATATACTCGGCTTCTGTAGTAAAAAGTATAACTACCTTCTACAACTTGGAAACTCAACTTATTGTTGTGTTCCCCAAAGGATCTTCTTGGTTAGACTTAATTTTTTCATCTCAAACTACGTTGATAATTGCTCCTTCAAGTGTCTAATCTTCTCATATATGTTCTTGCAATTAACATGTCATCCACATACAAAAAAATAATATAACTACTAAAATGTTTGATAAAACAACAGTGATCTGTTTGACACTTTATTTTTCAATTTTCTGACATAAACATGTCAAATCTCCAGTGCCACGGTTTTGGGGCTTGCTTCAAAACATAAAGGTTTTTTTTAAATTTGCAAACCTTGTCTTCTTTCATGGAACTTCATATCCCTTCGGCTGCACCAGTTTCTCTTCTAAGTCACCATTAAAGAAGGCTCTTCACATCCATTTGTTCCAAATATAGATCTTCTTCTGCTATCAAGTTCAGCACAGCTCAGATAGTTGTCATCTGCACTCCTTTCACTGAACCTCCTTCACTACATACCTCATCTTGTAGCATTTACTACTATTTAACTCGTCTTTTCGACTATAAATACACTTAATTGTGTAGTTTCATTCTTTCATCAAGTAATTCTATCAACTCACATATCTAATTTGATTTTAGTAACTACATCTCATCATCCATGGCAAACTCTCACTCCTTTTAGTCTTCAACTTGAGTGGTTATTTATAACGCTTTGGTTCACCAACATCAGTCAGCAACAGATAGTACAAAGAATGAGATAATATTTGTATTGATCAAGTGATTTTACTGAATCTTAAGGGTTCAGTAGTAGGTGTCTGAGAAACTTTTTGTGCTTCATCAAATTGAGCATCTTTCATTGTTTCATTTTCCTTATCACCAATACATTCTATCTCAAAATATTTGAAAAAGTCTTCATAAATAGCTAATGGATAATCCTGAATTATGTTCTTATACATCTCTATTTCATTAAAAGTCACATTCTTTTTACTAAGGATTTTTTTATTCTAATAATCCTTGAATTTATGCTCAAATTCATTTGAGTCATACCCAATAAAAGTGCACTTGATACATCTGAATTAAGCTTAATTTTGAATCATACTTCAATATGAACGTATGATAAACAACCAAATATTTTCAGATGAGATAGATTTACCTCTTTGTGACTTTAGGTTCTTCAAATAAGCCCTCATTCAAAGATACTGATAGACAACAATTGATCAGATAAATTGAATTATCCATTTCTTCGACCCAGAGCTGTTTTGACAAGCCTGCATGTAACCTCATAATCCTAGCACGTTCTGTGATGGTTTTATTCATTAGCTTAGTCACACCGTTTTGTTGCGGTGTCCTTCGAACAGTGAACTCACGTTTGATTCACTCTAAAGCAAAATAACTCATGAGTCTTTGATCACAATATTCACCATCATTATTAGATTTGAGACACTTCTCAAGCATGTCTCATTCTCAACTATGATCTTCCACTTCTTAACACCTAATACATCAAATTTATGTTTTAAGAAGTAACTCATGGATGATCCTGAGTTATGTTCTTGTTTTTTGTACATCTGCATTTCATTGAAAATCAAACCCCTGCTTCAAATGAATATTTTATTCTATTATCCCAAAATTTATACCCAAATTTGTCTAAGTCATATCCAATAAAAATGCACTTCACAAATCTCAAATCAAATTGCTAGATCATATATCAACATGAACATATGATTAACAATAAAATATTTTCAGGTGAGATATATCTACATTTTTGTCACTCCAGACTTCCTCAGGTAAACATTCATTCAAAGGTAATGAAAAATCACATGATTAATCAGATAAATTGCAGTTAATCACTACTTCCCAGAATTGTTTAGACAAGTTTGCATTCAACATCATACTCGTGACACGCTTTCTAATGATTTTATTCAAGCACACAGTCACAATTTTTTGTTGTGATGTCCTTAGAGCAATAAACTCAGATCCGATTCATTTTAAAGCACAATAACTCATGATCTTTTCATCACGATACTCATCATCATTATCTAATTTGAGGCACTTCAATCTCAAGTGTCTCATTCTCAACCATGATCATCCACTCCTTAACGCCTCAAATTCATCAAATTTATATTTTAAAATAAAAATCATGCCTTTTTGATGTGATCATCAATGACAGTGACAAAGTATTTCAGCCGCCAATAGACTTAGCTGGAGTATGGCCTCATATAGTCATATATCTAACTTCAGCTTTTTATACTTCACCTTTGACCCACTTTTAGAAAAAGCAATTTTATTTTACTAGGCATAAACATAATCTTCACAAAAATCCAACTCTATAGACTTTAGTCCATAAGGCTTATTTTTTGAAATAAAGGACTTCATACATTTCTCACTCATAAGGCCAAGTCTACAGTGCCAGAGATCTGCATCATTTTTTTGCTCCAGCTACACTATTGGATTCAGACATTTCATTCATCAGGTAAAGGGTGTCTTCAAAGTTATCACGAGCCATCATTCCTCTGATCACCTTCCCCAAATCAACTTTTAAAGTAATCACATACCCTAACATTGTAAGTTAACTCACATAAATCAAATTTATTTTCAAACATGGAATGTGTATAATTTCATTAACTTCCAGACTGATCTATTTGTCAATTTGTCATCAATATCATCATTTCCTATAATATTGCAGGCTTTATTATCTCCCAAACAACTTCTCTAGATCACTTTGAGTGTAGCTTTTGAAAATCTCTTTGTTGGGACATGCATGAAAAGAGACATGAATCTACCATCAAAGATTCGATATTATCTAGGGAGATGACAAGAGAGTCACCTTGGATTTCATTTGTGAAGAAATTTGTAGAGAGCTTCATATCTGGATCTCTACCACCATTTTTTGGAGCTTCGCAGTCCCTCTTCGAGTGACATTTCTTACAGCAAATCCAGCCATTCACTTTTGCATTTTTCTCTCCCTGACCTAAACTTTCCTCTACTTGACATCAATTTTTCTCTATCTGTGTTTATATACAGATTTATTCCTTTGTATTCAACATTCAAAGCAGACTTTGAAGTTTCAACGTCACCTTATTGGGAACTTCTTCATTCAGTACTAAACCCACAATATCATCAAAATTTAACTTCATATTACCTGAAGGGTTAGTAACCGCAGTGACTATTCCATCCCAACTGTCAGGCAATGAAGATAACAGTGTTGTGACCTCATCATCCATCATCTTCATCAGAAAAACTTTATTTGAAGTCGAGTGCTTTTTATACACCCTTGTTAACGTAGTCATGAGATCTATCATAGTTTTCTCATTCACGATGATGAAAGCAACAGATGAGGAAAGTAAAAATCAGATCAAACCTAGGGTTATTTGATCAAACGCTTCCCACTTTTCAAGTCATTGATTTAGACTTTTGGTGATCCTTCCAGTAACAAATAAAGTCTCTTTTAATACAATAAATCTTCAATTATATTTTCCAGAAAACAAAGTTCGGACCATTTAACTTCTCCACCAGCCATTGATCCCATTTGAACCAAAGATCTTCAAAAAACCTAATCTGATACCACTTATGAAAAAGCCGCGGAAACTTATTGGAGAAATTTGAAATAAAACTTAGAACAGAGAACATAAAAAATGCAGAGAACACCAAGATTTAGCATGAAAAAAATCTGAGAACAAAAAAAAACCACGAAGCCTCACCAAATCAAGAAATTCATTATAAAAAAATGAGGAGAATGTACAGATTAAACCACACTCAAACCTCTACAAACTTGGAACTCACAAACATTCGTTATATCTCTCACAAGAGAATTCAAGAAATCCAACTTCAACGCGCGCACAAATACCACAACAAAGACGATGAACGGGAAAAATCCATGGAGCCACACTAAACCAACAAATTCACTATAAAGAAATGAGAAAGATGTATAGATTACACCACTCAAACTTCTCTACACACTTAGAACTCACCATCACTCCTTTATATCTCCTCTCACAAAAGAACTCATGAAATTCAACTTCAACGTGAGCACAAATCCTGCAGCGGAGACGATCCTTTGAAGGACGAATTGCACATTTCAGTTACAGATACCTAAGCGCCATCCCCCAACGTCGATTTTCCATGCGCTCTGTTTTCGACACTGGAAATGAGCATATATGAGCGCGGTCGCGCCACTCCTGACCACCACTGTTCCTCACACTTGATTCTAGAGGAAGTTCTTCTGGGCGCTTAGGCTCCACACCAGACGTGAGATTGTGAAGCGCTCAGTTATGCAGAACTCTGTTGGGCGCTGGGACACCCAGCTAGGCAATGGGGGTGGTGGGTCGCCCAGCCAGGTGTTGGGGCACTTTTTCCATGACATAATTATCATCCGCACATTACATACAAGAAGTTATGCATTTGGAATTCTTCCAAATCCAGTAAATTTTACATACACTAAAATTGAACATGAGAATAAATTCCAATACAATGAAATTTTACATTGCACTTAGTTTTTCATCGGAACAAATGCCTAAATTTTCAAAACTACCGCAAAAGGAAAAGCAGTGCACTCCTTTTGCTGCAAAACAAAAAACCCTTGTGTATTTAACATTCACAATATATTCCATAAATTTCATTATTATTGTTTGTTTATCTAGTGATGAAATGATGAGTGATGTGAGGAAAGAGGCTTTCGCTTGTACTCTATCTTCACTTAAATTCAAGTTGCACTGCAGTATTTTCGTTTTATAACCCATTAAAAAACAAAACAATAAAACTACACATATGATAATTCATAATTACCATGGTTATATAGCTTCTACACCATAAAATTTCACACAGCAGTACTTCTGATAAATATACCGAAACAAAAAGGAAGTTAAACGAAGTTAAATAATATGTTCTACTAGAAGTTGTAAGCTTACTGGTCGCTATTGTTATCTTCACCATCTTCTGCCTTATAACTGAACGAAGGCAAAGAAGCAATAGTATCAATAGAAAGACCTCTACTCTGAGTGCCAACTACCTCACCCAACGCAACCAACTCCTGCAATAATATACAGAAGCCTGATATTATCAAAATATATAGAAATTTGAATGTTGAATAATGTAAAGGAAAAGAAACTCATCTCACCTCATATGACAGTTCATCAGGATCGAACTCTTGCCATGCATCCTAGAAAGGGAAAAAATAAGGGAAAATACCTTAAATTAAGGTTGTCTGGGATCACTTTTGTTTTTGTTTTTCATTTATTATTTTCATTTATCGGATAGAATTAAAACATATTTGGTTATGATAGTTATTTTTAAAAAAACTCAAAACACGTATAAGTGTGAAAAAAAAAAGCAAAAAAACAAGTGTTGCCCAAAAGAAAGTTAATAACAAGTTTAGGAGGATAAATTCACTAATATGTATTTCTACAAGGGACATTCTGAAAAGCAGATGGATCAAGTGTGTGAATTTGTCTTTCTTTCCCAAAATTAAAATTCAAGTGTCAAGTTATAACGTCCAGATTTCCATCAAAAAAAAAAAAAAAAACCCTAATCAACGAACAACAAAATACACAAACAAGAGAAAAGGAAATAAATAACCAAAAAATAAATAACTATAACTCAAATAACTCTTTCTGATGCCTACAAGGCTGGTGGCTGCACATCCTTCACAGAGTTTCTAAAAACTGTTGTGGGTCCCTCCTCCCGCATGAAGGCAACCGCCTTCATTCAGTTTTGGAAAACATTTTCGGTTTTACTCTATGCTAGTGAAATAAAAAATTTAAAAAAAAAAATCAGCCTGGCAATAGCATGAAAGGCATCTGGAGGAAGAAGAAAAAAAAGTTTGTGTTTGTCGTCAATGAGTTCTTTCTTCTACCGTGGGATTTGGCATTTCATTAGTGATGATCAGGGCCCTAATTATTGTGGTTTGAATCTTGTTTTTTGTTGAATTCGGTGAGAATACCAAACTCTTGTGTTTGATAAAGTTGATGTATACCACATACTCGGTGATGGTTGATTATTGATTTCCTGTTGTAATGTTCTAAAGAAATCTATGTACCGATTAAGTTGATTAGTGGAGGTGTTTAAGTGACCTTCTGGTACATGATTTTTACACTACTTGAGGGGCTTTTCATGCTAGAAAATTGGTGTTGTTTATTCTCATTATTTTATTTAATCAAATTTGTTGGGCGTATACTGGTGTTGCAGTGTGTTATTGGCTACCTGAATAGCCATATCCCATTTCACCCTAAATCCACCCTAATCTGATTTAGGTCTACAAAAGCATCGAAGCATTGATACAAATAAATTTTGAAAAGCTGAATAAAATACATTTAAGGATATGTGATTTTCTTTTATCTTTCGCATATTATAATAAATAAAGTAACAAAACTTGTGTTGAAATATGCACTAAAATTGTGAGAGAATTAACACTACATCAACCATAACGCTTAAGGAATATTAAACAAAAAATACATATTGGAAGTGAAACATCAAGTGAGAAATAAAGTAAGCTTTGTGTGGTAGAATTGTGTTGTGTTGTGATACTCAATAAAAGCCCCCTGAAGCTTCCTAAGTCCAAAGAAAGTCTCTGTACTAACCCAATCATGTTCACGCTCAAATTAAGCTCACAGCTAACTATCCTAACAGCCTACAACAAATATCAAAGAAAACATCTCTAACAAAAAAGAGTACACCCGTTCTTGTTATTCGACTAAATTTTAGATGTTATTAGGTAAAAATTTAAATATTTTATACCAAATATGTATTTAAGGAAATTAGAAATTAATCTAAATTAGTTGATAACATGATATTATATAGAAGTATTATATTTCATATGTAATCAAATAACCCTGCAATAGCTAGATGTAGGAAATAATTTATAGAATAAGAAGGGTATATGTATCAAATTATTTTTTAAATCTTTAAATTGAAAGAGAGGATCATTTTATAACTAGATTTATGAAGCATAACTTTCTTGAATTAATTTATAATATGCCTACCAAGATTTAAAAAATTACAACTCATTTTCAAATGACAATAATGTTGTATGCAGCTACACATACTATACCGTACATAAAAAATGTGGTACCAATTCCATGGGGCGCGTATGGCACTCACCCGAAAAATAGTGGTACTCGCCTAGAATCCATTAGAACTCCCTCAATATCTACTAAAACTTGCCCAAAGTCCAACATAACCAACTAGGATCTAGGAAGACTCGTCTAGGGCAAGACCCTCACTCAAAGCCTAAAAGCATTTGTCCATATAAGAAGATATCGCTAACTTAGTTGGATCCGCCCTCTTTTGTGGGCACATACCCAAAACATCAGGAAAAATATGTTCAGACAGAATCAGACATCCTTGTTTATTAGTCGACAACCCCATATGTCAAGCAATTAGGAGTTTGTAAAACTCTCGTCTTTTGAGGATCATCTGTTTATATATTGAATCGTAGTTTAAAGCTTATCACATCAAGATTTGAAATGTATGAATTAATTTATTTTAAAAATTGTTCATAACTAGGGTAACAAATCTTAATTGCAACTGTATCAAAAAATTTTATTTCCTTTTTATGTAGCTTGCAGTGAACAAGTGATAATTAGGTTTAAATACTTAGCTGTATATTTTTGTTTGAGCTCTAATTGTTAATTCAAACCTTAAAATGAAGGAAGCTTAAGTCAAAACTTAAAAATTTTAATTGTTAATTCAATACTATATATCTCATTGTTATATAGCGGTTTTGCTGAGTTGTAGAGGTCATCTGAACCCTCTTTTGAAAAATGAAGCTAAAGTCTGGACTTAGTCTAAGTGGCTCATTGTCATTACTATTGTCAAGTTTTGTCAGTTTATATTCAGAAGAATGGAAAGATTTTTCTTATTTTGAAAGTCATAAAATCTTGAAAATCTGATTTTCATCATCTTAGGCTCCGTTTTGGGCCGCTTTTTACGAGCGGCGCGGCCCCAAACCGTAAATTTTTCCCGTTTGGCTCCCAGCTTTGCGGCCAAAGGAAGCTGAAGCAGGCGGAAAGCCGGCCGCGGGATCGACCCCGCGGCCCAGCTTTCGCTTCTCGCATTCATGGATAACGTTCGATAATACCCCTGCCCTCTTCCGCCTTTCGGTACGAGCAGAGCGCAGCATCCAGAGTTGAATCCCCTTCCTTACCTTCGAAGCCCTCCCTCCCACGTGCAAGCTACGATCCTCCCCGACGCAACAGAGCCGAAAGCCCCTTCCCTCTGTTGTCCCAATTTTGTTTGACGAAGATAAAGAATGTAGAGGGTTCCTTTTTTTACCGCTGTTTGATCTTCGTCATATTCTCAGCCCTTCTCTGCCTGAAAATTTAGCTCAGGACGTTGCTACCCCATCTCCCATCAACGAAACATCTCCATCCTCGATATGAAGCTGCCAACGCTGCAAAATCTCTCATAGCCCTAACATCATGGACGGACATATAGCCTTAACAAGCGACCCGCGTGAGAAATTTCCCTCTTTTCGTGCCCTTCTTATATAGAGATTTCTGAATTTCTTTCTTCGCCGTACACATGATGTACTTTTTCTCTCTTTTTGGCTAGGGTTGCTCAACTTTGGTTAAAGAGAGGGCCAACGGAGGACATTTGCTGGGATAGGTTTGATGAGTTTCTTTCTTTGTGTGCCCTTCTTTTATGGTGATTTCGTAAGTTATCTATAAAACTTTTAAGAATAAGAGAGCATTGTTGCCATGAGACATTAGTTATGTTTGCGAGGCAAATATTTTTTTGTTGCTAAGTTGGAGTTTGTGGCATAAAATTATGAGAATTCTATAGTTCTAATTTGCAGCTATAATCGTATCTTTAATTGAAATTTTTTTTGTGGAATCATTGCTATTTTTTTTTCCAGTTTGATGTTTTTTGGTTTATCTTGTTTCTGAAGTCCTCACAAGAGCTATTTGTATAATAGTATTTCTATACATATTGGTTCTTAACGAATTTGTTTTTCCCGTTTTACTTGTTTTTTAATCTTTATTTTTTATGCAATTGACTCTCTGTTATGGTAAAAAATTTGATATAAATGCTAATTGTGGGTTGTAGAAAGGTGAAAAGAAAATTTTAGGTGTAGAAACGGAAATTCATAATTCTTATTTGACAGGACATGCTTCTTATTGCTGCCCCAGGAATTATTTATCTGTAGCTGATGTGTTGTATCTTTGGGAGTTATGCAAATATTCGTAAAACTTCAAAGTTTATGTGTTAGATATGTAAATACATAAGATTGTGTTGCATATGAGTCTTTTTTTTTCAGTTTATGTGTTAGATATATAAATACAAAGTTCTTATTCATAAACTGATGGTTGTTATACTATTCTTTTAAACAGTTTTACCAAACAGGGGTAGTATGGTCTTTTTTTCATAAACAGCTGCCCGACAGCTAGTTTCACGCAGCTGCACCAAACAGACAGCCAGCTTCCCCGCAGTTGCTTCCCCACAGCTGCTTCCTGGTGTAGCGCAGCTGCAGCTGAAAAGCTGAGAAGCTGCAGCTGCGCCAAACAGAGCCTAAGGAATGCGGTGTGGTATTGCTACATCATCTCAACTATTCTGGTTAAATATTTTGTTATTTCATAGCAGATTAAGATATTGCTAGACTATTTTTTTATTTCATACCGTATGGGCTCCAACTAAAACTTTAAATGTTCTAACGAATAGCTTAGGAATGCGGTGTGGTTTAAGGCTAAACTTGTACTCAAACAGTTCATATTTTGAAAAACAATCAATCGAATCTCCTTATTTAGAGAGCAAGATTGTAAGTCCCACCTAGTAACAAAAGTAAAATTTATCACCTTAAAAAACTTGAAAGCAAATTTTATCCACTATCCATAACAATTTGTCAGGGGTGAAAAACATCTAATTGATTTCAGCTCACAAAAGGTAAATGTCATATCTATATATCACTCTATTCACACTCAAAGTAATTTTATGTCAGTATAAAAGTGGCCCAAGTCCTTTGTCCGTATGGTTTTGCCAAAAGGCTCCACAAAAGTAGTTATGACCAAAGCAATCTGACAGGGTGGTTTCAGCCAAATGACACCATTATCTTACGGTCACAGCCACAGCTCGTATGTTAACCAATAGCTTTTCTCTCTTTGGGTTGTGTATTGTACGACTATAATTGATTGACACAAAATTTTATGTAAGCTAAAATCAATATAAATTTACCCCCTTAAACAAAAATTCACCCAAAATCTACAAGAATACCTTGGATGATGCAACTCATAGTTGTTGATAATGACTCTTCGGTTATGTTGAGTCAACTAACTCTTCTAACTAAGTAAATCAGGAACCACGACGACCTAAAACGACGGGACCATGGGACCTTGATCGGGTTCTTCATGATTTCCCCCACTATCTGCTTTAAATTTTGAGTGATAAAACTTTCATTTTAAAATGTGTGATTGTTTCTACTATATGTTGATTATTCAATGTTACATGACTAGTCTTAATCGAAAATGTTCTCTGGTTATCAAGATGAGTAATTAAAAACAGGGGTTTGCGCCTATGAGAAACTTTAAACCCCAAATCAAAAAATCCTCACAAAATGTGGTTGGAATCTTTGAGTAGAGTCCTATCTATAATCCAATATGCCTTCTAAATATTTGACCCTCAAAACTCTCTTAACAAACAACACAAACAAAAGTGAGTCCATAGAGTCGAATTTTTTAGATCCCACATTTGTACTTTTGACATAGAATATAGATGTAGTAGGAAAGTTGTTAATCATCTTAATGAACAAGAAATTATCTAAACTATNAGCTTAATGAACAAGAAATTATCTAAACTACAAACGCTTTTATGAAAAATTTATCAGTTCAATATGATTATAATGAGATGGAAAATCAACAGTTAATTAAGAAGAATACTCTTTATAGCTTAAAATTCAAAGCTACAAAAAAGTTCAATCAGCATATACATTCAATATTCTAATTATTGCTGAATTAAATTGCCACTGGCAAATGTCCCAGACAATAAATCTTAAAAAGAATTTAAAATTTTTCGTTGCATCTCAAATTTCATTATGTTCAAAAAAATAATAAATCCTTCACCATCTGAAGCATGAATTCGTTTTCTGTTTAGACAAGTAAAATCAAATCAACTTCTAGCTTCCCCTATCAACTTGAAAATAACAAAAAATAAAAATAAAAAAAATTCAACAATCCATGTTGGCAGTAATTTTCAGGAAGAAGCATCATAAGAAGATAATAATGATAATAACTCATTACTAACTTGGTGATGATTGCCACGATCTCCATGTTCTACAATGCCCCCTAAAAATAAAACAGAACAAAATATAAATAATAACAATAAAAGAGCTTAAGTCAGTATCTAAACGAACATTATTTTTAGCTAGCACTGAAACGGGGCATGTATAAACAAGGAAATCTCACAATCATTCAATCCAGCGAGGGCCATCAACCGAACTGCAATTCCCCTCTCCTCAAAATCCTGGACAGCCCTAGCATAAACCTCATCGTTTTCAAAATCGGCTGAGGTGATATCGCTCTCATTAGCATTAAAAACATCTTCCCCATAATCACTCCCCTCCAAACTGCCTTCTTCATCATCAATCAGCTCATGATCANATAATCACTCCCCTCCAAACTGCCTTCTTCATCATCAATCAGCTCATGATCCACATCCAGTTTTTCCTCCTCATAGCGCCCACCATCCGAACTGACATAATCACTGCCGTCAATACCGTCCATCCTCAGTAGCATAAAAGCCCTTTCCTGAAACAATTCCGCAACAGNGTTTTTCCTCCTCCTCATAGCGCCCACCATCCGAACTGACATAATCACTGCCGTCAATACCGTCCATCCTCAATAGCATAAAAGCCCTTTCCTGAAACAATTCCGCAACAACCCAAAAAACTCAATAACTACTGCTGCCAGATCCCGACAACACGGCATCTCAATATGTTCAGAGCTCCTTACCTGTTCTTGAAGAGCGCGAGCCAGAGCAAGGTCAGCGTCAAGCTGACTGAGGCTAGTAAAAGGCGTTCTACTTGGCGTGCGGGGCACCATCTCGGGAGCAGTTCCGGCGTCCGCCTCACCAGCGGAGTTGAAACTCGAATTAGGGTTAGGGTTTTCGCTGAAATCCTTATCTCCGGCGCCGCTGTTCTCCTTGATGTTCTCCATGTAGAGGAACAGAGAGAAGTGCGAGCGAGATAGTGGGTGGGGAGAGACTAGCGAAAACAATGGAGTTTAAATTTGGATTACTGGAAAACGGGGGATGGAAGACAAAGATTTCGTCTCTGGAATTCTAGCAAGAATCTGAGATTGGTTTCCTCTCTCCGAATAGAAGTTCCTTCCACCTCACGTAAGGAAGATTTAATTGAGGCTTAAAATAATATATATGTATGTGTGTGTGTGTGTGTGTGTGTGTGTGTGTGTGTGTGTGTGTGTGTGNTATATATATCTCTGCGTGTGTGGCTTGTGAGGATATAAAAGTAATTAGTTTAATTTGGATTTACAATTTCACAATAAATTTTAGTTACAAATCATTTACTTTAATTTAAAACAAAATAATATAAAAAATCAATTATAATTTTCTTTAAAATCAATTATAATTTAAGTTTGCACTTATTCGAAAAGAAACTTGATTAAAATTTTGATCAATATATTCTTAATCAATTTTTATTTTCAATTTCTTTGCCAATTGAAAAGATGTTTGATCCACTATTATAAATTTGATTGAAATATTACAAAACGTGGCATACTTCTAGTATAAGACATTATGGAGCCTGAAATATTTCTAGTATATTTGTCCAACAGAGATGCACACAACTTAATAGGATTTAATATCTAATATCATTTCGCATTTATTCATCTAATTATCTGACAATAAATGAATCTAAAATCACAGGAAATTATCGTACTTGTTGAAGCTAAGTACAGCCTAAAACTATTATACATGAGGAATGAAAAACTAACAAGAATATTATTATGGCAATATTTGAAAATTGGGAGGAATTGTTTTATTCTCTATATAAGAGGATGGTGTGATTGCTAGCCAATGCTTGATATGGATAGAACATTGTTATTGGATAAAAATAGAGATACTTTTTTTCACATATGCTTAGTGGAATGTAGTTGCCCATCCATGTTAACAATAATTTATTTTTTTATCTGCATTCATTATTATTGGGCCCAAATTCAATGAGTCATGGTGGTGATTTTTAAAAATCTTACAATAAATATTCTATGTGTCTAGAATATAATATTTGTGCATGATTCTTTGTGGTCTTTTTGGGTTAGTGCTTGCTTCTTGGGATACATTTTCATTGTAGCACGTAATCACCATCTTCAATATTTATGTGGGAACTTCATGAGGACCCTCCACAATAAGAGAATTTCAAATTTTGAAACCATTTGCCACCTTGGTGGTACAATGTACAAGTATTTAAATGATGTCTGATATGAAATTAAAGATGTAAAACATGAAACATTATATTAGTTTATACATAAAGATCCAACAAAGCTGAGTCGATTACATGTTAGCAACTTTAGATATGAGAAAATAACAACAAGTACATCAAATGTAGTCTTAAAATGTTCTAGAGTTTCACACATACAAGCTTCATATGTTCCATTTATTATAATATTGTTAGGCTACTCATCATAAAGATGTAAATGAGCTGAAAATTAGCAAGCTAAATATCTACCTGTATTTGACACCTTAAGAAATTAATATCTTCAAATTCAGCTTGTGTCAAAATTGTTCATGAAACTGATATTTGTGTTAAAAAAAATGAAATGTGCTCATGTGAAAATTTAGGCTCGAATTGGCTTGAATTTATTAAACATGTTAAAAAATTAAAATTTTACATAAAATGCAATAATAAATTATAAATAATTTTTATTTCAAATGTTTCATAAACACAGTTGATGTGTCATCAAGAAATTATCCTCTAGCACAAATTTCAATGCATTTTTATAAAGAATTTTTTGAATTTAAATTCAAGATCATCCACGGCCCCCATTTCAGCAATTTTATAGTTAAATTAATCGTCTCGATAACATGAACCCAATGATATCAAACTTGGGTCAATCTGATCCAACCAAGCCTAGTTTAAGTCATTGAAACGCATTTGAAGGCCTTTACATATATATACATATATGTATATACATACATATACATAAATATATACATACATATATATACATATATATACATATATATACATATATATATATATATATATAT
>JXCR01145038.1:8492-54834 GCA_002079205.1 Phalaenopsis hybrid cultivar | reverse complement strand
TGTGTGTGTGTGTGTGTGTGTGTGTGTGTGTGTGTGTGTGTGTGTGTGTGTGTGTGTGTGTGTGTGTGTGTGTGTGTGTGTGTGTGTGTGTGTGTGTGTGTGTTTCGTTTAATTTGGATTTAAAATTTCACAAAAGAATTTAGTTAAAAATCATTTACTTTAATTTAAAACAAAATAATATAAAAAATCAATTATAGTTTTTTTTTTAAATCAATTATAATTTAAGTTTGCACTAATTTCAAAAGAAACTTGATTAAAATTTTGATCAATATATTCTTAATCAATTTTTTTTTTCAATTTCTTTGCCAATTGAAAAGATGCTTGATCCACTATTATAAATTTGATTGAAATATTACAAAACGTGGCATACTTCTAGCATAAGACATTACGGAGCCTTAAATACTTCTAGTATATTTGTCCAATAGAGATGCACACAACTTATTAGGATTTAATATCTAATATCATTTCATATTTATTCATCTAATTATCTGACAATAAATGAAACTAAAATCACAGGAAATTATCGTACTTGTTCTGGTAGCTCATTCATTTGCATATATATGCTTCATTTACTAATCATATTTAATGTGTAAAAAAAGGAGTATGATTTTTTTGTTTTAATCCAAAGGATTTGGTGAAATCGGAAGCATTTGAAATCTCTTTGGGGGAGAGAGCACCTCACAACCCAGTGTTGTTTTGATTTATAAAATCTGAAAAACAAAATTTGTTACCTTCTTTGCAAAGGTTGGAAGCCTTGATGTTTACATTTTGAAAAATCTGAAATTATTTTATGGCTTGTTTTACAAAATCTGAAATTCCCCTAAGGTTATTTTGCAAAACTTGAGAAATGTGGTGGCTCACTATAAATTTTAAAGCCTTGTCTTGCTTATAAAAAATTTTTTTTTGAAGAGTGCTTATATATTGTTGCAATATATTGATAAGCTTTGTATAGAGAGGGAAGTACTTTCGAAGCTTGAGTAGTCCTAAATTTTATGTGTTACCTACATGTTAAGAAGCCTTGACATCTAGAATAAGATTCTTGTGTACTTTCATATCTCACATGCAAGCTTTCATATTTACATATACATTACTTGGATGCTTTGAATCCATGCCTCAAAAAAAAGAGAACATACTTCTTTTGCCTCTTGTAAGGCAAAATCGTGGTTTTTTTTTTTTTTTGGAATAACATGAAAGGTTCAAACATCATGCTTTGCAACTCTGTAGTTGAGGTGCTCGACAATCTTGTTTAACAGAGCCTCAAAAATTTCACGACTTTATGAATATCTAGAGATATCTATTCGGAAAAATTTCAGTTTAGTGATCCATCAGGATCCGAAATTTTTGTTATTTTTGCATACAAAATTGGACTTGCGAAAGTCATTTTGTATGAATTGGGAGTTCACTTGGCTTTCTTTGAGTTAGTTATTTACGTGTTTTGCATGAGTTTCAAACTCATGCTTTCGTGGCTAGTTCAAGCCGCGGTTTTGGCCTGGTAGTGGCTTAATTTTGGCTTCTTGTTACTCTCCTATTCGAAACACATGCTGAATAAAAAAATTATTTTTTTAAAAAGCTTTTTGGAGCTTGTTTTGGGTGGTTTGGCTTTGCCCGTGCTGCTGCCTTCTCCTGTTTGAAACATCTATTGAATGAAAAGTTTGGATTTTAAGCCTTTATGGAGCTTGTTTTTGTAGCTCAATTTTTCTCCCCTTTGCTGCCTTTTGCGATTTGAAGTGTGTATGCAATCAGAATTTGGGTTTGAAGGATCTTTTTTTTTTTTTTTAATTTGTTTTGAGGGTTCAATTTTGCCTTATGCTAGGCTCGGTTTTGCCTTGTGATGTCTCGGTTTTGCCCTGTTTTGATGGCTCGTTTTGGCCTTGTGCTGGGTTAGGTTTTGCCTTGTGTTGGGCACAGTTTTGCCTTGTGATGGCTTTGTTTCTACTTTATGTTGGCTTGATTTTAGCTTCCTGTAGCTGTCCTCTTGGCTCGAACTTCATGTTGGGTGAAAATTTAATTTTGTAGAGCTCTTGGGGGCCTATTTTGAGGCCTTAGTTTAACTCCATGTTGCAGTTTACCTCTTTAGAATGCATATTATATGGGATATCGATTCGGGGCTTGATTTTGGCTCCCTAATATTGCTGCTCTTTTTTAAAATGTGTGCTGGAAGAAATCTTTATTTTGGGACCCGTTTTGGTGGTTCAGTTTTAATGCTTAGCTGCTCCCTTTTGTTTGAAACATGTATTGCATGGAAAGTTTGGTTTTAAAGCCCCTGAAATTTACTTTGAGTGGGTCGGTTTAGCTTCCTTTGGTGTCCCTTTTTGTGTTGTGGGTTAGTGGCTTTCCTGGTTTCCCCATGACCGTGAGCCTCCCTGTTGTGCTTCTTCTATCTATTTCATGGCTTGTGGTTTGTTCGACTGCTCATGGTCGTGAGCCTCCCTATGGTGATTCCCCTTATGTCATTGCCCCTGGTCGTGAGCCTACCTGTTGTTACTCTCTTCGTGTTTGTGGGCTGGTGATTCCTTCTTTGTTGTCCTGTTCGTGAGCACTTGTGTGGAGTTTTGAATGACATGGGGTTCATATGTCATTAAAAACTTTTTGGTTCAAAGTGGAAATAGATACTTTAATGTTTGAGAAGTGGAATGGTTTAGTTCTTGTTGTTTGGAGGAATTTGAATGACTGTTTTTGAGGAATGATTTTTTTGGAGACATTTCAAGGCTCAGTTTTGCAGGCCGAATTGACTATAATAAAAAAGGGAAGAAAGAAAAAAGGAAAGATCATTTGTTATTTGAAAAATTCAGGAATAGTTTGGAAGTTTCTAGCTTGCGCCTTTTAGGAGTGTTTCATGGTTAGCCTAGGGAGTGCACTTCACCTCTTTACTCATTCGAGAAGCCCTGTCAAATGAATGTTTTTAGACTAACCCTCCTACCGATTTAGCTCCTCTTTTCTAATTAAATTTTGAAGGTGGGTTAGTCTTCTTTCTTTTCCTTTCTTGTTTTTTTGGTTTGTTTTTTTCCATGCTTCTTGGTTGGAGTTTTAGGTGCTTACGTCCGATATATAAGTGCGCATATATAGATTTTTGATATATATATATGAAACCATCAAGCAAGGTCGTAAGTAGGTCGGTTTTGTTTTGGGGCTTAGAGAGGTGATGACAAAGAGACATCGGTGGTAGAGCATAATGATATTCCATCCTACAACATCAGGACCCCATCCAAGTACCCTGTGAACCGTAGGATGAAAGTATCATTCACTGACAACAGACTAGCGGGTGACCCGTTCTTTCTTAGGTTGTTGGCAGTCCTGTGGACAACCATAATTTTCAAAACTGATAAGAACATACACGATAAGAACAATTACAATATTTATAAAGATATGTTTACTACGAAATTGATACAACTTTCTTTTGTATACCTGAAATCTACATGCATGCTAAATATAAATTTTAAATGTATTGTAACTTGGTTTCCCACTTGTCGATTACCAGTACCGGGCTAAGGAGCACCCTCCTAAGTTAGGTTTAGTGGGAGACCCTTCTAATTGAGTGTCGGGCTCTATACATTTGGGTGACTGATAGTAGCCTTCAACGTCCCTCGAGTATAAATATATAGTATCTTAGCCTAGCTCTAACCCAAGTGCTTGCGGTTTTCTCTCTTTGGATTTTTGTGTGATTTTATTAGAGCTTTTGGTAAAGCACTCGTGGTCTTTTTTAGGATCAACCTGTGTTTTGGATGACTTTTCTTTGAAGTTGTCATTTGCTGCTTTCTTTAAGTTTATCGTCATGGGTCATTTACGAATTTTCTCTAGTTTTCCATCAAGAGTCACTCGACGCTTTTTCTCAAGTTTTCCAGGTGGTGTTTCTTTTGTTGCTCACTTTCACTTATACAATACATACTAGCTCTTTCCTTAAACTCTGTCACTATACTTATAACTGTTGCATCAATTACACTCAAAGGAGCGACGGACCTCCTAGGTATACAAGTTTGTTTTATATTTACCGCATGTCAATTTACAGCACCCTTTACTATTTTCATCCATTGTATATTCTACTGTTTTTCTATACCGCATGCTTTACTGCTCCTATACATATTGTGTTATCATTGTCTTTTTTTGTTATACCTGCTCCTGTTTCATTTACACACTATACCTTAGAGCAGGAGGTCATTAGTAGGTTTCATAGGGGGTACCCGACAGCAGATCGTTGACTCAACAATTTCATGTACACTTAAAATTAACACCAAATTTGAATGTGTTGTGTCAGAGAGCTCGGAGCTAGCATTGTGGGTAGCATGATCATCTTCAACAGCAAAACATGTCTATCCCAGCTAAACCTAAACAACAAGTCATAGGATTTTGAGGTTATTTGCTTAGTGTGAAATAAATCCTCAACTTCTCTTCAGGCCTTTGTACAGCTCTACTATACAATCTAAGCCCTAACTCGTCTTAGAATTCTGAGGTTGTCATTTGTTACGACCTAAATCCTCATATTATCCAGACTATTTGTGTGATCATTTCACACAAATGTAAGCCCTAATTGATAAAATTGGCAGGATGAAATACTTAAATATTTCTCCTCTAAACTAAAACCAAATCATAGGGTAGCTTGGTGATACACCGAAAATATATGCATTTTCATACCTATATTTTATACTTATTTTTGGTATTGTACTTTAATAGAAGATATTTTGATATTTTTTTTGCAGGTTGTGATTTTTAAGGCTTAAAGCAAAAAGAAAGCAAAAAGGATGAAATTTAGAGTCAAAATTAAGTTTTTGAAGAAATGCTCAGCGCCAGCAGTGCCGAGTTCAGCGTCGATGGAGCAGAACAATTTAACGCTGGAGATTTTTACTTAGCGCTGACGGAGCCAAAGGCGGTGCAGACCCCGTTTCTAGAAGGTTCGATGTATTTGGACAATTTTTTGAAGAGTTTTTGGGGGCACCTCTTGGAGAACCGACCTTGGGCTCTATTTGGGGCTAAATTTCATCAGAAAATGGGCTCCGCTACGTTTTTCACTCTTCTACATTCATTTTTCGCTCCACATCATTCCATTCCACTACCATATTAGAGTCAATTAGTGATTTTACTTTCATAGTTTAGAGTTTTTGTAGTGAGGTTTAGTGTGAAACTTTCAGTAAGAGTGTTGGAGAAGGAGAAAAGTGAGAGAATTCTTTTTCTCGCGATTCTAAGGAAAGGCTACAAAGGATTTACTATGAGAAAGAGTTCCAGATAAGTTTGTTTGTTTATTTAATGTTGTATGAACTTTATTTTATATAAGAAATTTGAAAACAACAAAGAGAAATTAAGAATTTGAAAGAAATGGCGAATAATATAGAAAATCCAATAAATGAGAATCAACAAAGACCTTTAAAAGATTATGTGAATCGGACAGCAGATGAACTTCATTTAATTATTCAAAATCATGATGTTATTGCTAATTCATTCAAGCTTAAACCTGCTATTATCCAAATGGTACAAAATGTCAGTTTGGAGGATCACATACTGAAGATCCTAACTTACATCTTTGTAGTTTTCTTGAAATTTGTGCTACATTTAAATATGATAGAGTGTCTAATGATGCTGTTAGGCTTAGACTTTTCCTTTTCATTAAGGGATTCTTGAAATATGTGCTACTTTTAAATATAATGGAGTGTCTAATGATGATGTCAGGCTTAGAAATTTTCCTTTTTATTTAAGGGACAAAGCTTAAGCTTGGTTAAATTCGTTAGCACCTGGATCTATTAGAACTTGGGGAGAACTATCACAAAAATTCTTGGCTAAATATTGTCCACCCTCGAAAACCGCTAAGCTTAGAAATGATATTACATCGTTTTGTCAGTTTGAAGTCGAATCAATATATGAAACTTGAGAAGATTTAAGGATCTTCTTAGAAAATGTCCACACCATGCTTTGCCAGATTGGTTAATAATTCAAGTCTTTTACAATTGATTGGTAGGATCGCTGAGATATATTATAGATGCTGCTGCGGGTGGATCATTAATGTCAAAACCTTTTGATGAAGCATATTCTTTAACTGAAGAAGTGGCTACTAACAATTTTTAATGGCCCTCTGAAAGAGTAAATCCTAAGAGAGTAGCTAGTATTCATGATTCTGATGCAATGTCTATTTTGGCATCTCAAATTGCTGCTATTTCTAAAAAGATTGATCAAATATGAGTGAATTATTCTTAAATACCCCCAGTATTGGAGGAAAATTCACTATGATAGATTATTGATACTCAACAATCTTATGAAACATTAAACGCTATAAATAATTGAAATAAAAATCCCTATTCTAATTATTTTAACCCTGGATGGAAAAATCACCCTAATTTAAGTTGGAATAATTATACTAATTCGGTGAATCCATCTGGAAATTTGAACAATCAAGGAAATACTAATTTTCGACCTTATTATCCTCCAGGATAACTCCAATCCTAACCCACAAGTTATGGAGAAGAAGTTGACAATGGAAGAAGTGATGCTGCATATGGGAAATCAAATACAGAATCAAGGGGCTGCTATTAGAAATATTGAAAATCAATTAGGACATATTGCGACTGCACTTAGTAATAGACATTCTGGAATTCTTCCGAGTACTGTGGAAGTTAATCCAAAAGATCACAATAAAGAGCAAATTAAAGCTATTCAATTATGAAGTAGAAAAGAAATTGAAACAAGGATCCAAAGAGAAACTGAAGTTGATGAAGAGAAGGAAGAAATGGAAAATGATCAACAGGAAAATGAACAAACACAGGTTCCTGTAAAGAAAAACCATTACCTTCGTTTCCTCAAAGACTGAAGCATAAGAATAAAGATAAATAATTTACAAAATTTTTGGAAATCCTTAAGAACTTAACGATAAATATTCCTTTAGTTGAAGCTTTGGAACAAATGCCAAGTTATGCAAAATTTATGAAGGATGTACTAAATAAGAAAAGAAAGTTTACATATCATGAGACCGTTGCACTCAGTGAAGAGTGTAGTGCTATTATTAAGAAAAAGCTTCCTGAAAAACTAAAAGATCCTGGTAGCTTTACTATACCTCGTGCAATTGGTGAAAAGTTTTATAGAAAGGTTTTATGTGATTTAGGAGCGAGTATCAATCTTATACCCTTATCTATCTTTAAACATTTAAATTTGGGGGAAATTTACCCTACTACTGTAACTCTTCAGTTAGCTGACCGATCAAAAACTTATCCAAAAGGAGTTTTAGAGGATGTACTAGTCAAATTGGATAAATTTATTTTCCTTGTAGACTTTATAGTATTGGATATAGAGGAAGATAAAAGAATTCCCATTATTTTAGGGAGACCATTTCTTGCAACAGGAAGAGCTGTAATAGATGTACAAAAAGGAGAATTAATAACGAGTTAATGATCAAGAAGTATTTAATATAGCAAAAACTATGAAATATCCTGCAATAGAAAAAGATAATGAATGTTTGAGGATTGAAGTAGCTGAGTATTTAAGTAATGAACAGTTTAAGAAAGAATTAAAAAATAAATTTAAACAAGGAGAAATATTTAAAAATGAAGATGAATTTAAAGAAGAAGATTTGGATTATATTCAGCGCAAATTTGAAATGTTAGACTTGTTGGAAAACAAAAGTAAAAATCTTATTCCTTCAAGCATTAAACCACCTGAACTTGAATTAAAAATATTACCTGCCCATTTAAAGTTTGTATTTTTAGGAGAATCATCTACATTTCCTGTTATTATATCTTCCGAGTTAATTGAAATTTAGGAAGAAAAGTTAATAGAAATGTTAAAAAAGTATAAAAAGGCCTTTGGATGGACTTTAACAGATATTAAAGGAATTATTCACAATTTGTATGCACAGAATTTTATTAGATGAACAATATGAACCTAAAGCTGATCCTTAGAGAAGATTAAACTCGATAATGAAAGAAGTTGTTAAAAAAGAGATTTTAAAATGGTTAGATGCTGAAATTATATGTCATATTTCAAATAGTGTTTGGGTAAGCCCAATTCACTGTGTTCCGAAGAAAGGAGGAGTAACTGTTGAAAAAAAATGAGAAAAATGAATTAATACCAATAAGACAAGTAACTGGTTGGTGAATTTGCATTGACTATAGAAAATTAAATATGGTCACCAGAAAAGATCACTTTCCTTTACCTTTTCTAGACCAAATGTTGGATAGATTGGCAGGGAATAAGTATTATTATTTTTTAGATGGATATACTGGTTATCACCAAACTCCAATTGCTCCAAAGGAGCAAGAGAAAACAACATTTACAAGCCCACAAGGAACATTTGTTTTTTGTAGAATGTCTTTTGGACTATGCAATGGACCTGCAACATTTCAAAGATGTATGATGTCAATTTTTAGTAATTTTATAGAACATGGAATTGAAGTGTTTGTGGATGATTTTTTCTGTATTTGGAACTTCATTTGAATTATGCCTTAATAATTTAGAAAAAATTCTAGAAGTATGTGAAAAAGTCAATTTAGTATTAAATTGGGAAAAATGACAATTTATGGTTGCAGTAGGTATTGTACTTGGGCATAAAATTTCTGAAAAAGGCATGGAAGTAGATCCTGTATAAATCAAAGTTATAGAAAAATTACCACCACCTACTAGTGCTAAAGGGGTGAGAAGTATTCTAGGACATGCTGGTTTTTACAAGCTCTACATAAAAAAAATTTCAAATATAACTAAGCGTTTATGCCAACTTTTAGAAAAAGATACAAAGTTTGATTTTAATGAAGAATGCATAAAAGCATTTCAATTATTAAATAAAAAATTAGTCACTGCATCTATAATAGTACCATCTAACTGGGAAAAACTATTTGAAATAATGTGCGATGCTAGTGATTATGCTATTGGGGCTGTATTAGGACAAATGCACGACAAAGTTTTTAAGGTTATATATTATGCTAGCAAAACTCTAAATGAGGCTCAAATTAATTATACTACTATGGAAAGAGATTTATTAGCTATTGTTTATTCCTTTGATAAATTTAGATCTTATTTAATTAGATTTTAATGTATAGTGCATACAGACAATTCTGCTATTAAATATTTAATGCAAAAGAAGGATGTTAAACCTGATTAATTAGATGGATACTTCTATTGCAAGAGTTTGATTTTACTGTGATTGATAGAAAGGGATGATAATCAAATAACTGATCATTTGTCTAGAATAGAAATAGAGATATTAACTAATTTTGCAAATAAAATTTTAGAGAATTTCTCTGATGAATAATTATATAATATTGATGAAATTGAAATACCGTGGTTTGTTGATATAGTGAATTATTTCTTAAGTGATATTCTACCACCTTATATAAAAAATCTACAATTAAAGAAGTTTATATATGATTCAAAATACTATGTTTGGGATGACCCATATTTATATAAGCAATGTAAAGGTCTAATTATTAGAAGATGTATGTCTTATGAAGAAACTCAGCAGATAATTGAAAGATGTCATGATTCTGAATTTGGAGCACATTTCAAAACAAATAGAACTGCATATAAAATTTTACAAGCTAGATTTTGTTGGCCTACTATTTTTAAAGATGTTAATAAATATATTAAAATGTGCGATAGATGCCAACGCGTAGGAAATATATCTATAAGAAATGAAATGCCTCTAAATTACACATTGGAAGTTGAAATTTTTGATGAGTGGGGATTACATTTTATGGGATTATTTATGCCTTCATTTAGAAACATATATAATACTTGTTGTTGATTAGATGTCCAAATGGATTGAAGCTATTTCTATACCTAGATGTGATGCTCGGAGTGTTTCTAAATTTTTAATTAAGAACATTTTTACAAGATATGGAATGCCGAAAATAATTATTACTGATGGAGGATCTCATTTCAAGAATAAGAGAATCAAAAAATTAATTAAGAAATATGATATTATGCATAGATTCTCTACTGCTTATCATCCTCAGACTAGTGATCTAGCGGAGATATCAAATCGTGAAATTAAACGCATTTTAGAAAATGATGTAAATCCTTATAAATTAGATTGGTCTGCTAGACTTGACACAACATTTTAGGCATATAGAACTGCTTATAAGACTCCTATAGGAATGTCCCCATACAGACTGATATTTGGAAAAACATGTCACTTACCTGTAGAATTAGAGCATAAAGCATTTTGGGCTATTAAGGAATTTAATTTTAATCTAAAAGATGCTGGTGAGAAAAGATTATTGCAACTCAATGAAATTGAGGAGATTAGAAATGAAGCATATGATAATGCAAAAATCTATAAAGAGAAAATGAAAATATGGCATGATGGGAAGATTATTCAGAAGAAATTTGAACTTGGACAAGAAGTTCTATTATATAATACTAGATTGAAATTATTTCCAGGAAAATTGAAATCCAAATGGTTAGGGCCATTTAAAGTAATTAAAGTCTATCATTATGGAACTGTTGTGATTAAAGATCTTAACACTGGAAATATATTTAAAGTTAATGGGCATTTTTTGAAACACAATTTTGAAGGGCGCATACCTCAATTTAAAGAAGTTCTAAAGTTAATTAAACCCAACTAAACAAATGATATGTCAGGCTGATGACATTAAACCAAGCGTTTTATGGGAGACAACCCAAGCTTATATATTTATGTATTACTATGTAGTTTGTTAAGTGTCTTATATATTATTAGTAGACAATAATCCTACACAATGACATTAATTATAAATTAAGTCTAATATTGGTATTAGAAGAAAAGTTAACATTTAATTGAATGAAAAAATTAAAAATATTAAAAAATTTGGCCGCAGGCACCGACGACGCCCAAGGAAATTGATCTCAGCGCCGGCATCACCCTTCGAGTGCGCCGGTAGCGCCCCTCGAGAGCGTCAGCGACGCCGAGGATGGTTGGACGGTTCCTGAGACTTTTGGCGGACTTTGGCAGGATTTCGCTCCATAATAACCACTGGGAGGTGTTTTTAAAGTCCTAAAAACTTCCTAGAAAGCCTTGAAACTCCCTATTTTCAGATTCCATGACTTCCAATTCCAGAAATACTTCAAGGTATAAAGTTTTTAATAGAAGAAAGTTTTTTTAGTTTTAACGCGCAGAGATTATACAATAAAATTACTATAAAGAAGAGATTGATCAAGGAAAGAGGATTTGTTAATCATGGGTTGATCAATCCAAGTTCTCCAGTTGACAAGATCATTCTGTAAAGGCGATGGGAGGTTCTGTTTTACACTACCGATGTGGTTATTATACCTGTAGTGAAGGAGTTCTATGCAAATCTACGTAGAATTACCCAAGGAATTGTCTTCGTTCAAGGTAAGGTTGTACCACCATTTACTCCTGCGAGGATTAATGACTTGTATATGTTATAAAATGTTCCAATATGTCATTATGCAAATTTCATTCCTACGCGAGATTTGATGCAAGATATTTATAATTTTCTGATGGATGAAAGTGATATGTGGGAAGTATGAGATGAAAGATATATTAGTTTTCCTACTTCATCACTTAATCCAATTTCAAAACAATGGCATTTCTTTATTTGTGCAAAATTACTCCTTACTATGAAGGTCAGTAGAGTCACCAAGGAGAGTGATATTTTAAACTACTGTATTCAAATCGAGAAACATATTGATGTAGGTTCAATTATATTTTAATCTGTGATGGGAATCATTATGAATGGGCTAATTTATGGACTTGGGCATCCTTCAACAATTTTTCTGATTTGTAGTCAATCCTAAGTGCCATATGAAAGTTAGGAAAAAGTTTTACTACCATGGGAGCCTATGATTCTTATTGATGATCAGTATGTTGGTAATGGAAATGAAGCACTACATGCTATTATAGATCATTCTTCACATGCTTCATCTCCATTAATGCCATCAACTGTTGGAATTTTGCTTGCTTTAGAGAAGAAATTGAAGAAAATTGAAAGAGAACTTCAGAGTATTATGAATGAAGTAGGAGATCTCAAGTACCTTTTTGATCACCTAGATTGGAGAATGAAAAAATTTTTTGATCGCACTAGAACTTTTGAAGCACGATTAGTTCAAATGTTTAAAGAAAAAGGGTGGATCGAAGAAAAATCGACAGATCAATTCCCGTACTGAGCCTTCTACAACCTATATGTTCATTAACAATCTATGGGAGATATTAGAGGAGGTGAAAGCACTGAAGATGAGGCTGAATGAATAAAGATTGTGAACTCTTTACTTGCTTAAAAATGTTTGTGCTTTAGTGTAATTGTATGGATTTGGTTAGGTTTGATTTGATTTATTTTTGCTTTAAAATTCTGAACTTTAATTATGTGTATAGTTTTGTGTCAGTGTTTAGTATTGTGGCTTGATTTCGACACTGATTTATTATTAGTTTGTTTAATATGTATGAATTTGTGAACTCTTTACTTGCTTAAAAATTTTTATGTGTTTTAGTGTAATTGTATGGATTTGGTTAGGTTTGATTTGATTTATTTTTGCTTTAGAATTCTGAACTTTAATTATGTGTACAGTTTTGTGTCAGTGTTTAGTGTTGTGGCTTGATTTCGACGTTGATTTATTATTAGTTTGTTTAATAGGTATGAATTTGTGAAATGTGTTTGTAAAAAGTGTATTGTCATATATAAAAGACAGTTTGTTGTTGTTAGTAAAAATGATTGTTTGTGAAATGTGTATTTATGAATTTAAATAAAAATTTATGTTTAAAAATACTAAAAACTTTGAAGAGAATTGAAAGGAAATTGAAAATTTGAAAAATCAAAATAGTGAATTTCAGGCCTTCAGCGCCAACGGTGCTGGCATTGGCGCCAATGACGCCTTTGACCCGAGAGCAGTGAATTAACCCTTTAATTTGTGATTTTCACCGCAAACCTCCATTTTTACCCCCCTTAAGTCACCTTCAACCTTTGGTTTTGCACATAGGGCTTGATTTTGGGTGAATTTGAGGCGATTTTGAGGCAAAGAAACTTCAGATTTTATCTTCTCTAGGTAAGAGATACACTTTAAAGTAAAATTTTTTGGTTTTCACCAAAGATTTTTCTCACATTGACTAAATCCAAAATTTTGAAATTTGTTTTTGAGAAATTTTGAGACAATGCTTTGGTGTAGAACTCTTACTTAGTGGATTTAAGTTTAAAGTAGTTTACATTTTGATTTTCAGAATTTTTGGGTTTTAATCAAAATTTTTCCAATTTTTCTAGATTTCCTATGACACCTAGATCGAGCAAAAGAAAATTAGAATATGACGAGCAAAGATTTATTAGCTTTAGAGCCAGTGCTCGATTTCATAGTTTGCAAAAAAATAAAAAAGCAATTCAGGACTGAGGTTTTAAAAATCCGAAAGGAGAAGTTGAACGATTGATTACTGCTTGGCAATGGGAAAACTTTTGTTATTTTACTGTCGATGCGATAGTTGGGATTGTAATGGAATTTTATGCCAACCTTCTTGATGCTTCTGATGATTTTGTTTTTGTTCAAAGAAAAAGGGTGGAGTTTACTCCAAGAAAAATTAATGAGTTTTATCAGTTATAAGATGTGTATAGATGCCAGTATCATTATTTTTCTTCTATAGATTAGGCTTTAGATGAAGTTATTTATTTTCTAACAAGTGAAAAAGGGGCTTGGAAAATAAAAAATGGATTTAAAGTTAACTTTCCCCTTTCTATTTTAAATGTAGTATCTAAAGCATGACACTATTTTATTTATGGGAGGATGATTCCAATAAATCATCACAGTGAAGTGACTAAGTATAGAGCCACCTTGAACTATTGTATTCAGCAAGTGATGTATATAAATGTAGTCTCTATCATTTATATGAACACTTGATCTATTGCTTTAGGAGAGATCACTGGTGGATTGCGCACCCTGCTCTGATTTATACACTTTGTGATCATGCAAGAGTTGATTTCAGATTTGATGAGGAGAGGATTGAGCCTCAGAGACCAATTGGGTCTTCCAACATCAAGACTTATGAGTCCCATGTTGATTGGAGATCTGAAAGACAGGCTAGCAATATTCCTTCTACTTCTAGAACCCCTAGTGAGCCTGCATCAAGTGATCCCCGCAACAGGGAGTTGTTAGACCAAATGATGATACAACAAGGAGATATTTTGAGGATGGATCATAGGACGAAGAATATGGATGCCATAAATGCTTACACTGATGATCTGATTCACCAGAAATTTGAATATGATGCTTCTTATGATGATGCTTTAGTGAGATATCTGAGGAGTGATCATACAGTTTAGTCCCTATTCACCCTTCTTATACTCCATATCGGCAGCAAAAGTTAGATGTTGATGATGAGGAAGATAATGACTGGTGATCTATTTTGTTTATTTGTTTATGGTTGCACTGTGTGATTGTATTATTTGTGTTGTGATGTTATTGAGACTTTGTTTGTTATGTTATGTTAAACTTTAATAAAGAAAACTGTTTTCATTTTTAGAATATAGTTTAGTTCTGTTATTAATTTCAGCACTTTGTTATGCTCTTTGATTAGCTCTTTCTCAGCAAATTTTATATGTATTATGTGCAATTTAATGTTTTTAGCCTTGTAGTTTTCATATTAGCACCTGCAGCATTTTAAAATTTATGTTAAAAAATCAGAATCTCCAACAGGTATGAATTTTTTTTTTTATGTATTTAGTGCTTTCTTTTACCCTTCATTTTTAAAGTTCTTCATATAAAATTCTTTTAAAAAATTTAAGTTGGTGGGGGGTGGGAGGAGAGAAGAAATATCATTACTAGAAAAGAACTTAATTTTATTTGTCCTCACTTAACTATATTTTCAAAATTTTAAATTTAACATGACCTTTGGTATTAGGAGTTAACTTTGGATAACTATATTTATGTTTCTAAATATATAGTAAATTTAAGTAAAAATTTTCAATAATAAAGGTTAATTCTAGGGGCTAAGATATTTGGTAAAAGAGAATAAGACTATGTTTTTCTATTTTTAGTAAAAGAAATTTATATTTTGGAAGTATTAAAATTCTTAAAGAGGTTCATGTAAAAAGAAAAGAATTAAACTTTATGAAATATTTAAGTTAACATAAATTTTTTAAGTGAAGAAATGTAAAAAGTTTTTAACTTTAAGAAAAGGATAGTGAAGTTCAAAATCATTAAAGGCTATCCAGATATAGTAATCCTCAGAAAAAGAAAAGAAGAAAAAAATAAAAAAAGAAAAAAAATAGAAAAATAAAAAAGAAAAAGAAAAGAAAAAGAAAATGAAAAAGAAAAGACGCGGGGAGAAAGCTTGAGGAGATGCCTAATTAAAAATTGGCTTCACTTGAATCAACTTAAGGAAAAAGACTTTGCTTGAGGAGATGCCTAATTAAAAATTGGCTTCACTTGAATCAACTTAAGGAAAAAGATTTCTACACATTTTCTAAACTTTTTATTTGAATGTTAGCATAATTATTATTAATATTTTATGAAGTTCTTTTTCATATGAATTTGCTAAGTGACTTTAATATAACAAATTGCAATTTTTCTTAAAAGAAATAGAGGATCAATATAACAAATTGCAATTTTTCTTAAAACAAATAGAGGATCAAAACCTTAGTTTTAATTACTGAATATCCTTACACCTTTAGTATTAACTGGAGTTGTTTTGAATTTTTCTTAAGTTAAAACTATTATAATTAGAAAACTAAAATATGGAAGTCTAAAAGTTAAATTCTTTGCCATTAGTCATATTTTTTATGTAGTAGAGAAGTTACTTGAGGACAAGTAACATGTAAATTTGGGGGATTTTGAGACACCGAAAATATATGCATTTTAGACGCATATTTTATACTCATTTTTTGTGATATTGCACTTTAATGGAAGGTATTTTGATGTTTTCTTGCAGGTTGTTGATTTTTAGTACTTAAAGCAAAAAGAAAGCAAAAAGGATGAAATTTAGAGTCAAAATTAAGTTTTTGAAGAAATGCTCAGCGCCGGCAGAGCCGAGGTATGTGCCGACGACGCAGAACAATTTAATGCTGGAGATTTTTACTCAGTGCCGACGGTGCAAAAGGCGGTGTAGACCCCGTTTCTAGAAGCTTTGATGTATTTGGATGATTTTTTGAAGAGTTTTTGGAGGCACCTCTTGGAGAACCAACCTTGGGCTCTATTTGGGGCCGAATTTCATCAGAAAATGGGCTCCTCTATGTTTTTCACTCCTGTACGTTCATTTTCGCTCCACATCATTCCATTTCACTATCATATTGGAGTCAATTAGTGATTTTGTTTAAGTTTAGAATTTTTGTGGTGAGATTTAGTGTGAAACTTTATGTAAGAGTGTTGGAGAAGGAGAAAAGTGAGAGAATTCTTCTTCTCGCATTTCTAAGAAAAGGCTACAAAGGATTTGCTTTGAGAAAGAGTTCCAGATAAGTTTGTTTGTTTATTTAGTATTGTATGAATTTTATTTTATATATGAAATTTGTGTTTTGTCGTATCTTTCTCATGAAGTCTGAATAGTTCCCTTTATCTTTCCCATTACTTTGAGATATGGTGAAATGAAAAGATAAAATGAATGTGCCATAATTAAATTATAAAATAAATTGTGATAACTTTTAAACTCCAAACTTAATTTACTTTTTTATTCTGGTCAATTTATTTGTTAAATTATGTTGTGAAACATATGATCCAGAAAATGGAGTATGAGTTTTATCAGAGTGAGGATCACATTTGATTTCATGAAGGAGAAATTCGTTCATGAAATTAAGTGCAAATGAATAGGGAAATATTCTTTGATTGGTGTAAAATTGGAGAATCTTTAAGGTGATAGACTAAAATCCCCAATTTGGTCTTAGTGTTCAAAAATTAAAGCAAGATTTAGCCTTCAAGTGAAGGGAAGTGGGAGCTCTGGAGTGGGAGCCGGTATCCTATTAGCCTAGCCACGGATTTAGGGACTAAACCTAAGATTAACCAATGATTTTATATGCATTGTATTATGATAGATAATTAAAATTGCTCCTATTTGGCACAATCCATATTAAAAACATTTATCTCATCTCATTTCACCAGAATTTCATTATAGTGGGAAGGATGTTTTTTCACATAAGAAATCTTTATTATCTAAACATAGTTCTTAGATTAGTAGTTAATATTTAAAAGTTGCATTTCTGTTTTTGCTAATAGTTAAGTAATTTAGTTTGGTTAAAATCTCAACATTCAAAATTAGTGACAGTGATTTCGTTTGATTTTCTATAAATTTTCTATTAAAATTTATCATTGCTAGCTTACACTTTCCCCATAGGATTGATATTTGGGGCTTAAATAGAAAGTTCATTATTATTTGATAAAGATATGTATACTTGCGTAGAATCCCATTATTAATTACCTATAATTATATATATATTACACAACTTACTTTTCATACAAGGATCAAGTTTTTGTCACTTTAGTGCTGTCAACTTTATAAATCCTTACATATAAAAAATTTGGGATCACTAGGGAAGTCACCGAGATTCTCCTTCGGATCTATGGCATCCCCTAGTTTCTCTTTCTTTAGATTCCATAAAATGCTCCAAATTTGAACAATTCTCTTTCCACACCTCTTTGTCTGAGCTCGTTGAAAACTCTTATCCTTTTGACCTCTTTGATTTATGGATAAAGTTTTTCTGAACCCAGCTTAATATGAACCATATTTAGTTCTTTGTATTAAATAGGGGAATTTGTTGGCTTATAAATAAAATAGTTTTTGTAGACCAAACAGATGTATATTTCTTAGTTTATTTGATCAAGCCTCACCCTCAAGTCTTGTGTTTATCTTTCAAGATAGATACATGACTTGAGATGTTGTGCTCTTTCATTTGAACTATGAAAGTTATGAGATCAGATTGATTTCATATTTTTCTAAACTTAAATATATATATATATATATATATATATATATAAATTAAATGCCTTTCTGAAGCGGGCGACGAGATTTTCGATTTTGGCGACCGACAGCTTCCAACGGGCAACTCCACACCCAAAATTGTGCCACAATCATGAGTCTAGGATGCTTACGTGAAAGCTCCTCTACCAGATTTATTTGGTATGTCACGCCACTAAACTCAGCTACTTGCCCCAAAATTTGTCTGACCTCAATTGTAATGATAAATGTTGGAGGAGGCTCAATCATCTCATGTGACCAAGTCTCCTATTATGCATCTCTTGAAAGGGACCCCTATTGCAAGTCTAATTGATCCCCTTGAGAAAAAGAACTCATCATTGTAGTTAAGTGGCTAGAAAGCACAAAAGATCCTGAACAAGGTGACATCTCGCAAGCGAGTTGAGATTCTCTCATCATCAAACTGACTATAAAGTCATGCAATTAGAGGCACTCAATCTAAGCAGCATGCGGCCAGGAATGTTCAAAGACAAGATACTATCATACATGAATCATCCCAAAAGGGCATATACAAGTCGGACACGACATCATATTCTCATAAGAGCTGATTAGAGTCCATATAGCTTGAGAAATGTCATATTAAATGACTATGAGGCTAAAAGCATTAACAGACGAGGTATCCTCATAACAGAGCTGAATCTATGGTCGCATGGCTTGAGAAACATGGCTAAAAAACTGAAAGCATCTAAAGATGAGATGTACTCCTACTAAGCCGACCACAGTGTCGTAGGGCTCGAGCAACATCAAAGTATATGACTAAATAAAGATGAAGGCGTTAAAACACAAGGTGTTTTCATAACATAGTAGACCACATTGTCACATGGCTCGAGAAGCCACCAAAACATATGGCTATGTAAAGCCGAATAAGTTCCCTTAAAAGAACCAGCCAAAGCGGACATATGGCTCAAGAGGCTTCAAAGATAAATGACTACAAAAACCGATGTGCCTCAAAAGAGGTCTAATGAAGGCAATATTTCTATTGATCGGAACATCAAATGATCAGGGAGATATGTATCCTGCTTCACATATCGAGTGGCACAGGAGGTATGTATCCTAGCTTAACATATTAAATGATACAAAAGGAATATATCTTAGTCGTGCATGTCAAATGACATAGGAGGTATGTATCTTAGTTGTACATATCAAATGACACATGAGGTATGTATCATGGTCGAACATATCAAATGACACATAATGTATCCTGCTCAAACATCCAATAGGACAAGAGTTATGTATCTTGCTTATACATCAAATGAACAACCATATGGCGAAATAGCCTGAGGTAACATTCTTAAAGCATAATCAGACATCAAAGTACTCCGACAAAACATGGATCAATAATACAACTGATGCAACATGTCACTCAACTTGACAAATAAAATCAACCAAAGTAATTGAGGATATCAAAGAGGATATGAGATAGGTATCCTACCTATGCATATCAAATGACATAAGAGTTACATATCCTAACCACATATCAAACGAGCTTCCATATGGCTAAATAATCAGAGGTAGTATGCTCAGAATATATTCAAACATCAAAGTACTCCAAAAAAAACATGGATCAGTGGTAAAATTGATATGACACGTGACTCAACTTTACAAACAAAAGCAACCAGAGCAATCAAGAAATACTAGATGCACAAAGCAATCCAGCAACGAGAGATGCTTCTCTCAAAGGGTATTGATCTCAGCTGATTGAGGTAAACTTATCAAGCATCAAAAAAACAGTCAGAAATCAAAGTGCTCTAACAAAACATGGACCAGCAGTAAAATTAATACAACATGTTACTCAACATGATAGACAGAACCAATCAATGGAGTTGAGAAAAAAATATGGTTATATGACCAGGATGATCTAACCATAAGAGCGCTTTCATGAGCACTAGCATGAAAACTCTCACCAAGGATTCTCCCAATTAATAAGTTGATTGTTACTGAGGAGGCATCGAGTGTCTCGATGCAAACATGGGTCAGCTAGCCGACTGAAGCAACATGTCATTCGATGGGGCATACAATACCAACCAAGTTGGTCGAAAATATCTATGATGTTAGAAAACCAAAAAGTCCTAACCATAAGTGTGCTTTCCCTTGAGCATTAGCAAAGCAAGTTTTGCTAGGATCCATGGATCGATGATCAAACTGATACAACATGGTACTCGACGTGGCAGATGAATACAACCAGATCAATTGAAAATTTCAATGAGGTTATATGTCCTAGAACTGTCAAACCTCAAGGGTACTTTAAGCACACTAGTGAGGAAAATCTTGTTTGGGATTCTCCCATCACTTAACAAGATAGTTATGCTATGGAGGCATCAAATATCCTGGTGGAGATAAGGATCAGTTGAATGAGTGTTACAACATGTTACTCGATAAGGAGGACAAAACCAACCAAACCGATCAAAAATATACCCATGGCATCTAAATGCACTTACAAGTCCAACCATAGGGTGCTTCAAACAAGAACTAACAAAATAGATTTTGTTAAAAGGGTCTCATAGAACTAGTGAAGTAGCTATTACTAGGGAGAGCTTAATGAATATTTATTGTGAGAATTGGCCAAGGAAATTCTCGTTGGGGAAAATATCGGGGAAACATCTGGCATCAAAAGTGGACCTGATTAAGGACAAGGATCAAATAGCCAATAAAAAAAGTTTAAAATTGATATAACATGTTGCTCTGATAAGGCAATAAAGTTGATCGAGTCAAGAACATCAAAGAGGGTGGATGGGCAAAACATACCAACTCTATATTTAATACTACTTCTGGAAATTTTGGTAGAATAAATTTTATTAGGGAATAACTGTAATATCCAAGAATGGATAGTCATAACATAACATTCCAACCACAAGGTTATATACTCTAGAGCCAACCCGGAAACATCCTCTTAGGAGAAAATATTCCACACTCATCTAAAATGAGCAAAAACTCTAATTTGGACCCACACAGGGTGCTTAACCAAATAAAGGTATCAAGGAAAGAAGCATGGATTTTCCACACAAAAGAGGTATCCATCGAACTTGACCTTTATCAATCAAGACACTTGAGAAGGGTTGGACAAAATAGAGTTCACCAACCAAATGGTGTTTAACATTAAGGCTAAACCAAACATATCTCATAGAAGGGAATGTACCACACTCGTATAAGATCAGTGGGATGAGCATAACTATCACAATCATCCATGATAGATGAGATATATAAAATGTGCAACAAAAAAAAAAAATCTAGGAAAGGGCATGACTTTCCTGCATAAGGCAAATATCAATCGATATTGACCCTCATCATCCGAGATATTGCAAAGGTTAGCCAGGCAAGATGCGTAACCAAAGGATGCTCAGTCATAGAGCTAAGCTCAAATCCTCTAAAATGAGGGTATCTTCCACTCTCATTTATGATGAGTGGGACAAACATATCTACCACACCCATTTATAATGGGAGGGATATGCTCATTTGGATGCACTCGAAGCATGAAACTAAAGAGAGGATAAGAGAAGTATGTGGCTTCTCTTACACCGATTACTGAATGTGTTAGGTATAAACCTCCCGTAGGACTTCCACTTTTCATGTTTGGAAATTCAGTAATCAGTTCTAAGAGATTTATTAGACCTCCTTTACGTGTAATAAAGCACAAAAAGGTGGCGTAGATATGTCGTATAACATGCCCATAAAGAAGGCTAGTCAACTTCCAATGTAAGGATAGTCAAGACCCGAGGTCAATGCGTAAAGTGCAAAGATGGTGGATGAAACCCACACAAAAAGGCATGTTGGATCCTGAAGGAAGCCTGCCAAGACCCAAGGGTCTACGTGCGAAGCATATAGCAGGCTAGATGGAACCCACATAAAAGGCATAAAAGGTGATGGGTAGAATCCTACACCGAAAGGTAAGTCAAATTCTAAGGAAAGACTACAGGGCCCCGAGGGTCAACACATCATGTGTAAAGGTAGTGGGTTGATACACCAAATACTTTGTAACTTTAAGTAAATATTTTATACTCAAATTTGATGATATTGCACTTTAATGAAGGGTATTTTCATCATAGTGGTGCTAGAGGTTCCATTTTATAGAGAAGAAGTGTCAGAACCATCATAATCAAGAGAGCAATGTGGAACTACAATAAGCAAGTGCCAGAGGCACCAGAAACAATGTCAAAGGTGCCAGAGACGGATTTAGACAAATTGTTGGCAGTTATTGACTATTTTTGAGATGTTCTACAAGGCTCCAAGTAATTTAAACACCCCATGGAGTGCATCTGGATACTTGGGGAAGACTCTTGAATGAAGAGGTATATCTCTTGGATGAAGAGCTTTGTCTCTTGGTGTGAAGAGGTTGGTCTCTTGGGAAAAAGGAGGGAATTTTTTGAATTTCTTTGGAGAGTAGGGGCCAACACCGCTCTTAAGAAAGAAAGTGAAGTCTTGGGGGGCATGTGGAGTCTTTGGAGGAGAGTTGAGGGTTAGGTTTTGGAGAGAATTTTCTTCTAGTGTTGTAAGAGGAGAGGGAAGGTTAGAGATTTCTTCTTCATTGCATTTCTAAGAGAGAATTGAGTGTGATTGTAAAGAAAGAAAGTGCTTAAAGGGAACTTCAAGGGATTTGATTGAGGAGAAGTGTGTGATAAGTTGTGTTCTTTCCTTTTTTCTGTAAACTTGTTTATATATACATATTCCAGGTTTTTCGTATCCTCCTCATGAATTTTGAGTTGCATTCTTTTTCTTTCTCTCTACAATGAGGTATGGTTTTGTGAAGAATTAATATTGTTGTGCAAGGTTTTAAATATTAATAAATTGTGATGATTTGAACTCTGATATTCATTTACTTTTTGGTCTGGCCAATTGAAATATCAAAATTTTTTGGAAATGTACGATCTGAAAAGGCTATGCTTTCTACAACAAGGTAAGAGTCTCATTTAATTTTATGGATGAGAATGTAGTTCATGGGGTTGAGTGCAAATAATTAGGAAAATATATTTTGATGGGCATAGAATTGGAAATTTTAGACTGACATACTAAAATCTCCAATTTGGTCTAGTTTCTTAGAAACTAAAGTGAGATATTAGCCCTTAGGGAGGGAGGAGTGGGAGCTAGTATCCTCTCAGCCAAAACACAAATTTAGGGACCAAACTCTAAATTAGTCAATGTTTTTTATGCACTCGACAAATGGTAATAAATAGGATTGCTCCTATTTGGCACAATACAATTATATATATAATTTTAAATGATTTCAATTACTTCATTAAGCATAAACTCATTGTAAAGGGGAAGGATGTTTCTTAAATTTGAACTTTTTGTTACAAAACTTTATTTAGTCTTAGTAAATTTAACTTTGAAGTTTAGAAAATAGTTTCATTAACTTAGTTCTTTTAGCTACATTTCCATTAACATACATTAAACTTACTTTTGACCTATTTTTCTTACTTAATTTTTATAGTTTGAATATTTTGCTTTATGTTATAACCATAAGAATCTCAACCTCCTGAGGAATTGATACTTAGGACTCCATTAGAGCCCTTTATTACTTGAGTGATATGTAAACTTGCGTAATTACTAGGTTTGACAGCTTAAAGATTTTAAAATATAAAACTATTTATATTAAAGTGAATTTTATTGTGATTGATCTTCATATTTACTAATTGTGTTGTTGTGTGTGTTGCAGTATTGAAATATACTTACAGCGCATAGAAAAAACACGCCATTATGGGTAGAACCCCACAAGATGGCAAGTCATTCTTCCAAAGGAAGGGTCACATGACTTAGAGGGTTGACACATAAAGCGTAGGGCAAGGTGGGCAGAAACCTAAATAGAAGGCATGTCAGCTCTTGAAAGAAACTCTACCAAAACCTAAGGGTCAACACATGAAGCATAAAACATGTTGTTGACCTCACTTTTGGTTGAGGTCTAGAAACTTCTTTAGTAGCCTAGGTCTAGCCATAGGACTTTCTTATTGACTAGTCTTAGAAAACTAGAAAAGGTACCCTCACCATTAGAAACTCAAAATCTTTTCTTTACTCAACTTGAAGTTCCACATATTGGTCCTAACCTCTAATATTTAGAAGGTAAGATCATTATGAGGGAACTCAAGGAGAGTCCCTATAGGACTACTTGGCCTTAGGATTGACCCTGTTTATTATAGCCAGAGTAGTCTTAGGAAATACTTTCATGATTTTTTAGAATCAAAATATCCCTATTTTAAGCAAACCCTAATTTTCTTAAAATATTTAATTTAGAGCACACAGAGACTAAAATCACTTGATTTTTGTTTTCCACTGTGGTTCATAAGTCAGAGAACTCACCATAAAAATTTCAAGTTATTTGGAGATCATTTAGTATTTTAATTGATTTTTAAAAGTGACCTTTAAATTTGAAATTTAAATGATTTTTAAAATTTAAAATATAACTCCAAAAATTATGAAATTTAGTTTTTTGAGTTCTCTGATATTAGGGAAATTTAATAAAAATATAAACCAATTTAAACTAAAAACTTGATTTTTTGGTTATTTTTAATTATTTTTAATAATTAAAAATAATAAAAAAATCATAAAATACTAAACTAATGGAAATGTTTCAAAATTATTTCTTAAACACTTAGGAATCCTTGGAATATTTTTCCAAGGTTTAAAAATAAAAATATCTATTTTTAAACCTTAAAAATGATTTTTAAGGCTTAAAAATAGAATTTTCACCAAAATAATTTTAAAAAATCAAATAAAAATAAAAAAAATACAAAATAAATTTCTCTGGGTTTCCTAACCTGAGAGAAATTTTCCAAAAATATAAAACATATTTTTCAACATATAAAATATTCTATTTTAATTAGAATTCCCAAAACTTAAATTAATTTTAATAAATCATAGAAAATTCAGAAAATTATAAAATTTTGCCCAAATGACTTTTTGGTCTAGGGCTAGCTCACATAAAAATTTTAAGTGATTAGGAATTGTCCTGATCATCTTTTGGAATTTTCTTTGAAAATGCATATTTTTGCATAAAAATAATTATATGAATTAAATTAAATTGTGAAAATTCATATTTTCTCCTCTGATGTCTTAATTAACTTATCAGTAATGTTATATAAAAATTTCAAAGTCATTTGACTTTAATTTGACAAATTACAAAAGTTTAGACCCTTAGGGGCAAAATTGTAATTTTGGATATTTTGGCCTTAATGAACATTTAGGCTTAATCAAAATGGGAAATGGGTAATTTTTAATATTAATTAACTCATTTGATGATTTGCAATAAAAAAAATCTTAATTGGTAGAAACCCACTTCACTTTACCAAATTAAAAGATAAAAGAATAATTCCCATAATTATCAAAATTTTGAAAACTTCATTAGCATAAGATGACNAGAAAAATCAACATAATTAAACTCTTTTAAAACACCACAAGTCCAATTAGGACTAAAATTTGGCTAAGTGTTCTTAATAACACTAATTTGCCCCTTTAGGATCTTCACCCACATAATTTTCAAATTAAAAGGTAAATGACATTTACCTTATTCTTGGGATAATCAAGACATCAATGTTCACTGAGCATCAGAATATTCAAGATGAATTATTAAGCAAANTCCCATGGTCTAAATAAAATTATGGAACTCATTAAGTTGAGTTTAGTAAATTCATTTGGACTAAGTGACTCCGTAGAAAATAGTGGTACCGGGACGACGGAACCGTGAGATCTTGACCGGTGTCGCTTTAATCAATTTTAATATGCCCTCATAAAATTTAAAAAACTTTAACCATATGGTCACCTGATTTAACATTATAACCAAATGACCTAGAAAACTTGAACTCTGCTACAATAAGGAGCTTGGAGCTTACACGGTGGGCAGCCCGGACATCTTCAACAGCAAGAGGATCTACAACAACATATCCTTCCTCAGCTTTAAAACAACAAACCCATAGGAATTCGAGGTTATTTTCCTAGTGCAACGCAAATCCTCAAACACATCTTTTAGGCATTTGTACAATCTTGTTGTACAATCTAAGCTCTAACTCATGCATTTGTACAATCTTGTTGTACAATCTAAGCCCTAAACTTGCCTCAAACACATATTTTAGGCATTTGTACAATCTTGTTGTACAATCTAAGCCCTAAACTCGTCTTAGGACTCCGAGGTAGTCATTCGTCATGACCTAAATCCTCACATCTTCAAGGTTATTTGTGCTGATTGCTTCACACAATCATTTGTCATGACCTAAATCCTCACCTCTTCAAGGTTATTTGATATTGCTTCACACAAATGGCATTTGTACAATCTTGTTGTACAATCTAAGCCCTAAACTTGCCTCAAACACATATTTTAGGCATTTGTACAATCTTGTTGTACAATCTAAGCCCTAAACTCGTCTTAGGACTCCGAGGTAGTCATTCGTCATGACCTAAATCCTCACATCTTCAAGGTTATTTGTGCTGATTGCTTCACACAATCATTTGTCATGACCTAAATCCTCACCTCTTCAAGGTTATTTGATATTGCTTCACACAAATGGCATTTGTACAATCCTGTTATACAATCTAAGCCCTAACTTGCCTTAGGATTCCGAGGTTGTCACGCATTTGTACAATCTTGTTGTACAATCTAAGCCCTAAACTTGCCTCAAACACATATTTTAGGCATTTGTACAATCTTGTTGTACAATCTAAGCCCTAAACTCGTCTTAGGACTCCGAGGTAGTCATTCGTCATGACCTAAATCCTCACATCTTCAAGGTTATTTGTGCTGATTGCTTCACACAATCATTTGTCATGACCTAAATCCTCAACATCTTCAAGGTTATTTGTGCTGATTGCTTCACACAAATATAAATCCTAATAAATAAAAAAAATTGCAGGATCAATATTTGTGGTGCTGATTGCTTCACACAAATGTAAATCCTAATAAAAAAAAAAATACCCAGGTTATTTGTGCTGATTACTTCACACAAATGTAAATCCTAATAAATAAAAATTGCAGGATGTAACATCTAAATGATTTCTCCTGAATTAAATCCAAATAATAGGATAGCTTTGGAAGTCACTGAAGTTCTCCTTCAGATCTGTGACATCCTCTAATGTTTCCTCCTTTGGACTCTAAAATAAAGTATTCCAAATTTGAACTAATCCCCTTTCACACTTCTCAGTCTGATATCTTTAAAATGTCCTTACCGTTTGAACTCCTTGAAGATAATTTGTCTTGACTTTTATCGAGAGTATTCTTAGGTAACTTTTGTTACCTAAGATGTAATTAACTATAGGGGCTTGCCCTTATAAGAAGTTTTTCCCGAACCCAACATAATATAAACCCTATTTAATTCCTTATATTAAATAGGGGAATTTGTCGGCCAATACATTGGTTTCACAAACCAAACGGATGTCATAACTTTCTTTAGTTTCTTTGATCAAGCCTCACCCTCAACTCTTGTGTTCATCCTTTGGAATAGATACAGGATTTGAGGTAAAGCCCTCTTTCATCTAAACCATAAAAATTATGGGGTCAGTTTGACTTCATCTTTTTCAAAACTAAAATTTTTTAAAGCGTCCTTCCGAAGCGGGCAACGGGATTTCAATTTCGATGACCGACAACTTCTTACGAGCAAACCCCACACCAAAAATAATGCCGACACATGTGGTGGGTGAAAGCCACACAAAAGACATGTCGACTCCTAAAGGAAGTCAGCCAGGACCCGAGGCTCGATGCGCAAGGCATATAAAGTGGTGGGTAGAATCCCAAACCAAAAGGCAAGTAAAATTTTGAGGAAGGACAATCAAATGTTGAGTGTCAATGCATCAAGCGTAAAGGCAGTGGGTAGAACCCCACAATATGTAAAGCCATTCTTCAAAAGTAAGGGTCATCGGACCCAGAGGGTCGACACATAAAGCATAGAAATGTAGATGTACAGTATGTCATACCACATGCCCACAGAGCTACTGAGAGCCTTCCATGCCATTCAAATATTTTTTTACTGGCATATATATTTTTAATTGTCAGCAAAATAATACATTATCGGGAATGATTTGGCTGACATACTAAATCAATTTATAAGAGGAGCTCTCACATGAGCATCCTAAACTCATGACCAGTCATACCATGCACAACATTAGAGCTTCTTTGATAATAAAATAATTTCTTTTAACACAAAATTCTCTTGAATAAAGATTCTTAGAATTTTATGATTCAGTACTTGTTAAGCTTCCATCGGTTTAGCTGAACGGAAAAGTAAGAGATTTAAATAGTCTCTGAAACTACTTACATCTAGTCATTCTGAGGTGTTCTCAAGACTTAGATGAATGTTCATTAAAGTAAGGGATTTGGTCATCAAGATATAGTTTGAATCCCCCAAACCATGAGAATTTGCAAATCATAAAATGGTGCATATATGGTTTGGCTCAAGCTCATCCTCATAATCTTTCCTAGATTCAACCTTGAAAATTGTCAAAGGCAAACCAAAGATGATATCAATAAAAGGCGTGATTCATTTTGAAACCGACTCAACAGACTTCATAATTAGATACGAAACATCAAGAAGTATAGGGATAAGAAGCTTCTTAAACCACCGCCTCTTGGTCAAGACATATGTTGGTTAGATAAGTAGAGTCCAACTAGTAAAGTTGGATATCATACTACTCTGATGAGTCATGGACTAGTTTTAGAGACAAAGTACTATAATCAATTCAACATGACTGTTGACAAGTTGATAATAATAGACTGATTTAAACAAAATATCCATAAGGTTGGACATAGAACATGGACCCATCTCACAGTGATTCTCCTTCACTAAGAACTGACTAAAAAGTTAATAAGGTTCTAGATAGGTGAGGCACCATATCCTTTCTGGGTGGTGAAATATTCAAGGTAACCTGACTAGATCAAATGCGAGACAAATAAGTTTTTATAGCGATGGAGTTCTCTCATCAAGAGTTTAGCCAAAAGGCAAACTAGCTCAAATCAAATGAGACACTCTCAAATAGCCTGGATGATGTGTATCTCGATTGAACATGGATCGACCAAGAATTGTAAATTGACCTAATTGATACAACATGTTATTAACAAGAGATTTTAAGGGTATTCCTCTCAATCGGAGTACAAAACAATCGTTTGGCCCTTTCTTAGTAAGTCAAAGAGGTAATATAAAATACTCTTTAAAGCAGAGGAAAGTAAACCCTTAATCGTTAAATGTAGAAATCATTCTATATGCAGCATTGGGATGTTTAGCTTTTCATGGCTTTTTAGCATAGCCTTAGCCAAGCATTCCTCCTTAGGGAATATTAAGCCACATAACCTCACACATCTTGGCTTTGCAAATAGTCAACCCCTGGGAACAACCCATCATGGAGAATTTTATCCATCAGAGGAGACTAGTAATAAAGATACATCATCTCCAAGATCTTCCTTAGGCTCTACCTCAAGATTTTCTTGAGGTGGCTCATAGGTAAGCTAAACTAGGAAGAAAAATTCCAAACTCAAACCTGTGGATTCCCCAATGGAGGTTGGAATATCAAGAGAAATGGTGGAAGAAACTTGCCTCACTTACCAGGTATAAGCCAAAGTCAGGAGATCAACTTTTGTCCTCAAATAAGGTGAGGATCAATGTGGGTGTACTCTGGACCTCCCTATATTAATATAAGACAAATTCCTCTTACTCGATGAAGAGATAGGCCACAAAAATTTCTTTATAGCTCACAGAAAGAGTGGGCATAGCAATTACGAGGCAAAACCGCAAAAACAGGATCATCAAAGATACCTGGCACAACATCTGGTGCGGTGGCACTAAGTACCACACGAAAGGTTCCATGCAACACTTTAGCGGGTGACATGGTTTGCACAACATATGACACATGTCCAGATCTCATAGTGGACTGAGAAGTATATCTCGATCTTTTGTTGAGAGGATCATGGGGGGTAGGGTAAATAAAGAAGTTCTTGTATAACTTGCTCCCTATCCTCTCAAGGAGGAAACTACTCCAACAATCTTCTTGGAAAGAAAATCCTCGAAATACAGAAGGACTATAAGAGAGTGTCGGCTGCCAAACATGGTGTGTTTGTGTTTGTGGAAATATATATATATATATATATATATATATATATATATATGATTTTAAAATTTAATATTTTAATTTTGAAAGTGTGAGACCAAATCAATCTCATATACGCATTAGTTTAAATAAACGAGCACAACATCACAAGCAAAACATTTCATGTTGACCGATAAATTATTCTATTTAATATAGAAGACTAAATAGGGTTTATATTAAGCTGGGTTCCAAAGTTCCTTATAGAGGCAAGCGCCTACAGTTAATTACATCATAAGTAACCAAAGTTGCTTAAGAATGCTCTCGATTCATATATGTGGTTTTGCCTTCAAGATTTTCTAAGTTTAAGTTTTCAAGGGAGATTGGAAATTCAAAAGAGAATGGATCAAAAGAGGAATATTTATTTTCAAGAATCCAAAGGAATGAAAGGTAGGAGATGTCACTAATCCAAGGGAAATTCTGATGACTTCTCAAGCTATCCTATTGCTTGGATTTATGTTTTGGAAATGACTTATTTGATGTTTCAATCCTGTCAATTTTATTACTTAGAGCTTACACTTGCATGAAATTGTCATACAAATAGCCTGGAAGATAGGAAAGATTATGTCATAATGAACAATGACCTCGAAGCCTAAAGTTAGGTAAGGCTTAAATTACACAACAAGATTGTGCAAAACCCTAAAGATAAGTTGAAGATTTATGTCGCATTAGGCAGACAACCTCAAAATTCTATAACTTATTATTTAATTTTAAGGAAGGTATGTTGTTGTAGATCCGGTTGCTCTCCCAAAGTTGTTCATTCATACATCCTCGTCGTGCTGCCCGTGGGGTTAGCTCCAAGCTCTACATCGAAGTAGCAGTCCTAGGTTTAAAATGTTTTACCATGTGTATGTTTTAATGTTTTGGTTTAGTTGTTATTTAATCATTATGGGGGGGAATTAAAGTTGATTAAAGCGACACCAATTAGGATCTCACGGTTGCCTCATTCTGGTAGGATACACCAAAAATATATGCATTTTTAGACCCATATTTTATACTTATTTTTGGTGATATTGCATAAAATATATGCATTTTTAGACCCATATTTTATACTTATTTTTTGTGATATTGCACTTTAATGGAATTTTTAGACCCATATTTTATACTCATTTTTGGTGATATTGCACTTTAATGGAAGGTATTTTTATGTTTTCTTGCAGGTTGTTGAATTTTAGGACTTGAAGCAAAAAGGATGAAATTTGGAGCAAAAATGAAAAAGTTGAAATTTTTTTCAGCGCCAACGGTGCCGTTTGACAAAGAGCAGTGAATTAAATTGCAGAACACTAGCGACGACGATACCAGATGGGTGTCGACTACTTTAGAATGGGCGTTGACGACGCCAATGTCAGTTCAGCCCTTATTTCTAGAAGATTCGATGAATTTGGACGCTTTTTGAAGAGTTTTTGGAGGCACCTATTGGAAAATCGACTTTAGGCTTTATTGGGGCCAAAATTGATCAGAAAGTGACTCTTCCTAACATCTCATTTCCCCAATTCAACCTTCTACGCATCTCAAATTCTTGCATTTTTCATTCCACAACCAATTAGAGTTAATTGTTTTTATAATTAGAGTTTTGTGGAGAGATTAAGTGTGAACTCTTCTCTAAGAGTGTTGGAGAAGAAGAAAAGTGAGAGATTTCTTCTTCCTACATTTTGTAGAAAAGGCTACAAGGGATTTGCTTTGAAAAAGAGTTTGAGATAAGTGTTGTTTGCTTATTAGTGTTGTATGAACTTTCTTTTATTTATGAAATTTATGTTTTGCTGTATCTTTCTCATGAAGTCTGAGTAGTTTACTTTGTCTTTTTCCCTACTCTGAGATATGGTGAATTGAAGAGATAATATGGATGTGCCAATATTAAAACATAAAATAAAATGTGATAGTTTTTCACCGAACTTAATTTACTTTTTGATCTGGCCAATTGAATTGGTAAAATATGTTGTGAAACATATGATCCGGTAAATTGAGTATGAGTTCTACAACAGAGTGAGGATCACATTTGATTCCATGAAAGAGAATTTCGTTCGTGGAATTAAGTGCAAATAAATAGGGAAATATACTTTGTTGGGTGTAAAATTGGAGAGTAGGGTGACAGACTAAAATCCCCAATTCAGTCTTAGTGTTTAAAAACTAAAGCGAGAGTTAGTCTTCAGATGAAGGGAAGTGGGAGGTCTAAAACCGGAGCCAATATCCTCCTAGCCTAGCCACAGATTTAGGGACTAAACCTGGGATTAGCCATTGATTTTCTATAACACTGTATCAGGGAAGAGAATTAAAACTTCTCCTATTTGGCACAATACATATAGAAACTATTTATCTCATCTCATTTCACCAAATCTCATTGTAGTGAGAAAGATGTTTTTTCACATAAGTAATCTTCATCACGTAGACATAGCTTAATATTTTAGTTGTTACAGTTTAAAATTTGTATTTCAGTTTTGTTATTAGTTAAATAATTTAGTCCTGATAACATCTCAACATTCAAATTAGTGACAGTAATTTTGTTTTGACTTTCTGTGAATTTCCTAGTAAATTTATCATTTCAATTTTAAATCTTCCCCGTGGGATCGATATTTGGGGCTTAAATATAAAGTCATTTATTACTTGATAATGATACGTATACTTGCGTAGAATCCCAACATTAATTGCTTAAATTTCTAATTCATAAAATATTGCATCAAGCTTTTGGCATCGTTGCATAGCGGAGTCAACTATATAATTTTTACACAACTATATTTCACTTGGGATCAGGTACCACTATTATCTTTTGAATTTACTTAGTTCAAACAATTTGTTAAGCTCATTTAAACTAGGGATATCTCGTTAGCAGTCATTGGTTACCTCATTCGAGGGACTCCCGTAAACCCAAAAGAACGTATTATGTTGTTTGTTTTGTTTTGAAAATATTATTTAATTTTAATCTTAAGAAAAAGTTCATCTTAATTTTTAATGTTATTTGTTTTGACTTTTAAAAAGTATCCCAACCAAGCATGCATAATATGTTAAAGCAGTGGTAAATAATGGTAAAAAATGACAATAAATAAATTGTAAAAGTGTACTTATCAACTTCTTATTGCTCCCGCTGAAATGTTAGCATTCATAACCATGTATATATTGCATAGTAAGAACAAATACTATGTGAAAATATAGTATTGAAGCTTTAATGGTTTGAGTTCATAATTTGGCGTGTTCTTAAAGGTTTTAAAGGATGATTTTCTTAAACTAAACATACTAAGTTCAAATTTTCTTCAAAACATCCAAAAGATTAAAAAGGTATCTGAGAGTACCCAAGACAGCCTTTAAAGTCTTCTGAATCATTTCGAGGTCATTTGAACTTGTTATGTTGTTGAATAGATCACTCTGAGGTTCATTAGGTTTAAGTTATGCTCGATGTTATATCTTAATTAACCCATAAGAGAGAGGACAAACAAACTTGAGCTTATAGTGTTTGAAGGGGATTAGTTATGGTTTATTTTTCAAGTATATTTAGATTAAACTTAGCCCACTACAAAATTCAAAATACATTAGGGGTAAATCTGTAATTTAGAAAAAGTCATATTAAAAATGTTTGATATTTATTGAAAGATTAGCCTATAGCTCAACCATTGCTTTGGGACTCTAGATTAGTGAATTATCAACTTTCCAATTTATGTCCCAAACAGTTAGGTCATTCAAATAGATTTCTTCTTCTAAAGCTTAACAATTTAGATAATTATATTTATACCATTCTTTCCTAAAAATGGAGGTTAATTGATTTCTACCTCTTAACCTCATGCTTCAATCATCCTAGAATGTTGTTTAGGATCAAAGTATTATCTTTTAAGTTTTTAGCCCATCCTAAATTTTAATTAGGGGTGAAAAGGTGGAAATTACAATTTTGCCCCAAATACTCCTATCTTCATAAATCTTTTAAATTAATCCACATGGGCTTGAAACTTTGTTGACCTATCTCTCATGGGTTAATTAAGAAACTAGAAAAGAAATTATATTTTCTGTGGTTTTTATTTTATTTTTTATAATTATTTTAATCTAAAAATATAAATTTCCAAAGTTAATTCATTCAATCAATCAAATTAAAGTTTCTGTCCTTAGGAAATTTATTAGAGGTTTATCTAGGTTAGAGGACCATTTAAGAATTTTATGATTTTTTGAATTATATTTAAATTTTTATGATTTTATATTGATTTTGTTGAATAAATAAATATAAAATATATAATTACTTTAAAAATTCAAGTTTTATTTTTCATTGACTTCCCTAACTAAGTCAAAGAAATTAATTTAATATTTTTATCATTTATATTTTATTTATTAGAATTATTTTGATGGATAATTTATAGAATTTTAATAAAATAATTTGAAGTGTTTAAAAATACATTTTTTGCTTAGAAAAATTATAAAAATATTTCAAAAGTACAATCTCTTATTACGAGTGATTTTACATCATTTTGACACATTTTGTATTTTTTTTTATTTTTAATTATTGTTTTAATTATTTTTTATTAAGAAAATACCCAAAAAATAATTTTTTTTTATTTTGGCTTCAATTTTATTTTTCATAAGTGTCTCTAACCTTAAGGAGTTCACAAACTCAATTTCATATTTTTTTTTATTTATACTTTATTTTTTATAATTATTTTAGTGAGCAATCATAAATATCTTAAAAAATAGTTTTAAGTATTAAAAATATATTTTTGGGTCCTAAAAAATTTAGGAAGGCATTTTTAAGTTATTATATTTAATGAGGAAAGATTTGGTGGCATTTTTAAATATTTTATATTTTATTAATTTTTTGATTGTTTTAATTATTTTTAAATGCTAAAAAATGGACTTTTTATTTTAATTACAGTTTTAGTTTTCCTAAGTGCCTCTAACCTTAGATAACTCACCGAAGTTGATTTTATGTTTTTTTTTATATTTCAATTATTATAATTATTTTAAGCCAAAATTAGTGATATTATAGGAAAATGCATTTAGGCATTCAAAACACATTTTTTTTTTACTTTGAATATCTTTTATGGGAGTATTTTGAAGTGTTTTTTTCTTTAAAAAGACAATCTTTTGTCCTTTTTTGAAATATATTTATATTTTTTGTAATTTTAATAATTTTTAAATTAGAAAAATATTTAAAAATACATTTTTTATGTAAATTTAATTTTTCTTTTTTCTTATGTCCCTCTGTTTTTTTTTTTCAGATTAGATATTTTTGTTTTATTTTAATGATTTTCCTACCCCAAAATATGTATTTTTAAAGTTTATGTATGTATTTAAAATAGAAAAATCCCTTATTTTTTCTACTAATCCACAAGGCACCCACTTAAGACCTAAATTTTAATGACACATACATAATTTATAAAATTAAATGGTGTGTACGTAAATAGATAAAATTAAAGAACATGCGTGTAGAATCTATAAGATTTAAGTGCTAAGCATGTAAATATTGAAGGTATAGGTGACGCGTATGTAAACGTATAAGATTTGAATGACGTGCCCACATGATATTCAAATTTTGATGTCGAGCATATAAATATACAAAACGATAAGCAAAGTACCCGTAAATTCTTAAAGTTTAGGCATCAAATATGTTAATACATGACATTCGAGTGGTGTGCACGTAAATATTTAATATTTATGTGGTATGCATGGATATTCATAAAATTTGATGTGATGTGCATGTGAAATACCAAAGCTTAGACATAAAGAATAGGGTGGTATGCATGTAAATTTCTTTTTTTTTATGAAGTGTTAGAAATATAAATACATGAGAACAGAGTGGCAAACATGAAATTATCAAAGTTTAAATTTTTGATATGGAAATATGTATGAATTAAGTGGTCGGCATGTAAATAAATATAAGAGATACACGGCATGCGTGAAAATTATAGTGGCATGTACGTAAATACATAAAATTTGTGGTGTACATGGAAAATGAATTAATAAAAAGAAAAGGATAGAGGAGAGGGACCAACTCTCGGTTTGGATTCTTTCTTTGTTGTTTTATTATTATTTTTTTTAGAGGGGATGGCTGCTCACGAATTTTGGAAGAGGAAGTGGGGAGAGGTGGTAGCTTGGAGAGTGGAGGATGTGAGTGCTGTTGTAAATAATATATATATATATATAGAGAGAGAGAGATGATTAAAACTTTATTTTCTTTATTTTATTCTTATTTAATATATTTTTATTTTGTCATCTTATGTCATGAGAGATATGACTTTGTTTTGGGGTAATGGATATGAATTACTTTTTGGGTGGCTTTTGGTCTTTCGGGTGAAAATAGGTTGTACTCACTTTTTATGAGGATTGGGTTTTATGGGGGCTTGGGTGAATAAGTCTTAATCATGGGAATTTGAGTTAAACATAGGTTTTGGTGAGTCACTATGGTGGGAGGTGAAAAGATGTCCTCCTTTTTCCCCTTAGGGCATGGTGGACTTTCTATGCCTTAAATGGCTCATGTATGGCTTGGAGAAGACTTCATGGCCTGCATGTGGCTTAGCCAACTTTCATGATGAAGGATTTAGGAATTTTGGAGATTTAGTGAGGTGTTGGTATAAATCCAAAAGTGGGATAATTTAATCATGTATGGCATGGTCTATGGTTTAATTTGATTAAATGTATGATAAAGATGAAGTTGTCATGTGTGCTTTAGGCTTTTCAAAGGTATTAAGGCTTGGGTTTTAAAATTAGGTAAGGTGGGCTTTTGAAATTTAATCATGATATGCTCTTAAAATTTAATCTTGAGATGAGAGGGTTAATTTTGGGCTTTGGTGAATTTTAGGACTCGTCATGATGAGACTTAGACTTGAATTTGAATTTAGGTTTGATTTTGGTTTATGCGTTCAATTTGGTTAAAATTGGATTTTGGGTCAATTTGGGGTGGTTTGGATTGAGTTTGAGTTTGGATTTGGGTGTATTAAGAGTGAATTGGGTGAGAAAATTGGGGTTGATTTGGTCAATTGGATGCAAATTGGGGGTTTTGGGAATTTTGAGGATTTTTGGGGAAATTGGGTATTTGGTCTATTTTGGAGGCATTTGAGGATTTGGGGATATTTTGATAATTTATGGAGAAATTTCGGGTAGAGTGAGCAAGCAAGCCATGAAGTCACCCTAAAGGTACAAGAGCCATATGAGGACTCATTTTGGATCCTCCATATGTTGGTCCTAGTTATCTTAGCCAAATGTTAAGGGCTTGGGTCCACCAATATTAGTTCCCAAAAGGAGTAAGAAGGTATGTTAAGTGTAAGTGATCTTAGGGTTTGAGGTGTGTGAGAAATTTGGCGGGTTCAAGTGTGTGTGTACAAGTAAAAGCTACCCAGGGTTGTCCTAAGTCCAACAGTCCTATGGGAACTCACCCTTGAATCCTCACATGTTGGTCTCAACCTTGCAAGGTTGGAGGCTCATGACCATCCATGTAGGGTTTCAAAGAGAGCTAGGAAGTTGTTTAAATTTTGATGTAGGTGGGTTCCATCTCTATTCTTCTAGGATAGTCAAAGAAAAGTCATATGGCTAGATCCTAAGCACTAAGAGCAGAGAAAGACCTCACCAAAACGAAGTCAACAAATGGATCCCCAATAGGTGTGGTGTGTTAATTAAGCACACCTCACGTATTGGCGTTGACCAAAGAGATCATAAAAACTAACACAAACGTTCCAAGTCAACAAACTTAGAACAAAACGCAGGAAGAGAGAAGAAAGTTTTTGTCGGGGAGTATCAGGTGAACCTTCGATCGAAATCGAAGATTTGAAACTCTCACTGGGGATTAGAAGGTGGATTTCAGACTATCAAATTTCAGGTGTAGATTTCAGATTTGTGTCAAATTTTGTTTTTTTTTATTTTGGCTTTTGATTTGATTTGATTTTTGAATTTTGATTAAGCTTCAAGAGTTTAAGATAAGTGAGAAGATTGGATCGAGATGGAAGGCACATGGGCTTACATCCAACTCAAAGAGGTAACAAAAGCGCGGAGAGACTATACCAGTTCGGGCAACCACTTGGGACATTAATTTTGAACCGGATCTAGTTGAATAATGACAATCGTTAAGGACATAACACCGAGAAGAAAATACTATACCAACTCGGGCAACCGCTAGGGACATTATATTCAAACTGGATATAGTCGAAGAATGGTTACTGTTAAAGACATTACACCAGGAAGAAAAGACTATAGTACGTTCGAACTGGATCTAGTCAAAGAATGACAACCGTTAAGGACATTATGCCAGGAAGAAAAGACTATACCAGCTTGGACAACCACCGGGGACATTATGTATAAATTGGATTTAGTCAAAGGATGACAACCGTTAAGAACATTACACCAGGAAGAAAAGACTATACTAGTTCAGACAACTATCGAGGACATTACGTCCAAACTGGATTTAGTCGAAGAATGACAACCATTATGGAAATTACTCCAAATCTCAAGATCATAATCTGAATTTGGGTATTGACCCCGAGATGAGAATTGAAATTTGAGTACTAACCCCGGAATAAGAATCAAAGTTTGGGTACCGACCTCAGAATAAGAGGGAATCAGAATTTAGGTATTGATTCCGAGATGGGAATTGGAATTTGACTACCAACCCCAGAGTAAGAATAAAAAATTTGGGTACCGTCCTCATAACAAAAGGGAATCAGAATTTGGGTACTAATCCCGAGATGGGAATTAGAATTTGAGTACCAACCTCAGAATGAGAATCAAAATTTGGGTACTGACCTCGAGATGGGAATTGAAATTTGAGTACTAACCCTAAAATGAGAATCAAAATTTGGGTATCAACCTCGAAAAAGGAGGGACTCAGAATTTAGGTATTGATCTCGAGAGGGGAATTAGAATTTGAGAATTAGAATTTGGTAACTGACCTTGAAAAAGAAGTTTGTTTGAGAAGGAAGGGTCTAAGGACTTGTTTTCAAACTCGGAAAATATTTTGGAGATTCAGTGAAAATCTGTGAAAGTTTGCGAGGAAATGAATTGTAGAAGATTCGCATTTGTGAAGATGGTGGAAAGTTCATAAGATTTCGCGAGTGTTCGGAATTCTAAAGAGATTTTCTTTTCTTTTAAGCTCTCAAATTCTGTGTTGTTTTCATATTTTTGTTTCATTTCTTATTTATTCATTTTTTTTATCTTTGAATTTATTTAGTTGTTATTTTTCATTATATTTGTATCGTTCTTCAGTCAACATTCCCTTAAATCGAGCCAAGCTCAATTTAGTAGCGTTCACAATCAATTGCATAAAAACTGAAGGTAAAATGTGGCATTAGCGTTTCCATTTAATTACTAAAACGGTACATCATTTGGTTCCAAATATATAGGAATACACCAAAATGATTTCTGACATCAATCTTCTGAAAAGCAAACTCAGACACTATGATTCTGAGTGGATACTATTCTAAATCTTCATAACATTTGCCAAAATTTTCATCCTTTCTTTTCATCCATGCTTGTTCAGTAAACTACATAGGGAGTAATATTACCTTCTAAGCCATCGTCAGAAGTAGAATCTCATATAGGTGTGCATTAGAGGTGTGTTATCTCTATATAGCTTATAGCTCAAGAGGTTGCAGGCTCTCTATATCAAGGTCTAGCATGCACTTGAACAATCTCTTTTCTTCACTCATTCTTTAAAAAATGATCAAGATTATCTGATAGGGAACTCCCGAGATGCAATGCTTGGCCACATCTGCATCGTTTCCCTTCAACACCAATATTGAACCTACTGGTAAAGGTATTTAGACCGGCCCTTGGAATTCACCTTGGCCAACTATCAGGAGGTCCGTTCCGAACATTATGTTGCACTAGCTAATCAACGACATAGTGAAGAAGTTCCTCACGAAGTCATGGTGATCTATGTGAGGTGGTATGTTGTCGCCTTCTTCATATATGTTGATGTTGTAGCTATTGGGTACACAATAGGAGGGTAACACCTATCAGGCCACCATTCGCTTGATCATTGTTTTATAAGTCTTGGCATTGGATCGACCTCATCGTGAAGGAGTATTCCTGGTGGGTTTCCTTTACTACCCTTGGCAAAATTGTGGCGGCAACCACATTATATTGTGATCCTTCCTTTGCCCCACATCCTTTCTCGAGGCTCTGAATATGTCTTCCTCCTCAAACAACCTGCACGGCCAAAATCCTTGAGGTGGAATACACATTCCACTATCTTCTCTTCTTCGTACTTGGAGGATATAATCGTATGTAACTCCAAGCCTTCTAAGATATTGACATATCTATCTTGCATCCTTTGGAAATACTCAAAATCTTGCTTTTTCACTTTCTTGATTCTTTCTAATTCATATTATGGGATAATGTGCAACTGTCGGGGTCTAGTGTCAAACTGCAGTATGTATAGCTCAACATCGGTGGGTTACTCTCTTACCTTGGGAATAATTTGCATTGTGGTGGTTGTCACATCTGTCCTCACTAAAGCGATCTTGTTGTCTTTAATGTCCCCTTCCTTGTTCTGCTCCTTTGCTAACTTAGTCAACAACTTGTGGATGCAGTGATTGCGATTCTGTCTCTGAGTCTAAGTGAGAGTTGTACTTCTTTCAACCTGAATTTCTACATGCATGGCGCTGACGAGCTCACCTCCTCTAGTCATCACCATGGACTGCATTTTACAGCTCTCGGCGTTCCGACTGTCACTTGCCTCTGCTTCATCAATTCATTCAAAATTTATTTTCCTATTGGTAGTCTGCTTACCCTTATTTTTGAATGTTACCACTGTCTTGCTATCACAAAGCTCTTCCTGGCCCACAATAGTCAAGACCTCCTCTTCGTATTCTAGCCCTATTTGTGCAAAGTTCATGTCAAACTCTATCACAGGTTCCTTTCAATTCTCTCCTTATTTAGTGCAAAATTGACGCCATCTTTAAAGGTAAGGATCAACCACCCGTCTGACATCTTCCTGCAAAAAAAAAAGGAAGAAAATAGGGGCCAGACCTAAAAGAACAAAAATAATAAAAGTTTAATGATTAGTGAGTTTTATTTATTTAAAAGTGTAATGTTCATTATTTTTATTAAGAGAAGAAAAGAGATTTCTTTTACATTCTTGAATTTTATTATCTAGAAATTATCTTTTCTTTTAGAAATTATTTTATTAATTTTGGGTTCAAACCCAGTTGCATACAACTACTATGTTGGTACTTCTAAAAACAAAACTCTATTTCTATAGCCTTTTCTTCAAAACATCACGTTGCGTAATACTTTTTCAAGTGTCATCCATTAATGGGAAGCATAGGTCGTTCTCTCTAGCAATCCACAAGCTAGTAGGAACCTCTAAAGTAGACTTTCTCGACCACAAACGGTCCTTCCTAAGTCGGATCAAATTTACCTCCTTTCTTGTGATGTGCAAGAATATGTTTTCTAAGTATGAGCACTAAATCACCAACCTAGAAAGCCCTCGGGAGGACCAATTTATCGTGGGCCTGGATCATCTTAGCTTGATACAACTCCAAATTCTATTGTGCTGATTTGACATTTCCTTTAGTAGTGATCTTGTTGGCGATGGCAACCCTGAGAGACGGCAGTTGAACCTCTAAAAAAGTACAACCTTAGACCTATAGACAAAGGCGTAAAGCGTTGACTGTGTAGGAGTTTTGAACATCATTTTGTAGGCTCATAAGGCTTCTAATAACTGCTCATGTCAATTCCTCTTGTTTTCATCCAAAGTTTTCCTTACGATTTAAACAAAAGTTTTATTCAAAGCCTCAACCAAGCCATTTGCTTTTGGGTAGTAAATCGTTGAACAACGCCAATCTATCTTACGTCCTTTGATGAAATTGTTGATCTTTGTACCCTTGAAAGTGAACCCATTATCTGAAATGATTCTGCATGGTTCCCCAAAATGGTAGATGACCTAAATCTTGAAAAACTATAGAGCGTGTTGTCACTTCACCTCTCTGAGCCATATTGGCTTTATCCATTTCAAAAATTAATCAGTAGCTGCGAGGATGAATCGATGTCTTTTAGAAGATGGGGGTTATATCAGGCTGATACACCTTAAATATATAGTATTTTTAGACACATTTATACCTATTTTTTAGATATTGAGCTTTAATGGAAATACAAGTAAAAATGGAAAAATGCTTAAAGGAGTGAAAAAGGATCAAATTTGGAGCAAAAAGGTGAAAAATTGTGCAAAACAGTTTTGGCGCCTAAGTGCCCGATCCAGCGCTTACGCACCAGATCCGGCGCTTACGCGCCGGTTAAACAGAGAAGGTCACGTCTAACCGCCAAAACCCCACACTTAAGTGCTAGTGGTAGTTACTAGACGAGTAAAATCGGTTTTCACAAATTTCAAAGAGGTTTTTGAGGCACTTATTGGCTTAATAGGTGGTTGTAACCACCATGGACAAAAATTATCATGAAAGGATGCGCCTCCTGGGCAAATACATAAAATCAAGACACATTTTGAGGAGATCCAAATGCACCTCTTGAAATACTATAAAAGAAATAAGAGATGACTTAGAAAAGAGTCCTGAAAATATTGGCAAGTTTTGAATGTTCTTCTCTGGGAAGTTAGTTCAGAGAGATTTTTAGGAACCACTTTTTATTTACTTTATCCTTTTTGTTATTTTGTTTTGAGTGATTGTAAAAGAGAAGAGATTCAAAGGAACTTCAAGAGTTTGGTGGAGGACGAGATAAGTTATTATCTTTTTGTTTTAGACTACTTTTAGTTTTAATCAAGACTTGTTGTTGGTTTGACAATGATTTCTTGTTTTAAACTAAAGTGTGGTTTTGTTTTCTCTAAGGATTTTGAGTAGTTTTCCTTATCTTCCTTTAAAATGATAATTAATTAAGTTTTGGATGGAAGTTGTGGAGAGTATTGATCTTTAATGTTGGACGAAGTTGTCATGATTCTAGTTTTGGATGGAAGTTGTGGAGAGTATTGATCTTTAATGTTCGAAGAAGTTGTGATGATTTAAATCAATGCACTTCATTTACTTCTTGATTTGGCCAATCCAGATGTTAAAATTTGTTGTGAGAACATGATTAAAAGTGTTGGATGAAAGTTATGGAGAGTATTGATCTTTAATGTTAGAAGAAGTTGTGATAATTTAAATCCATGTTTCATTTACTTCTTGATTTGGCCAATCCATATGTTAAAATTTGTTGTGAGAACATGTAAGAATCAGATCATTTACTTCTTGATTTGGCCAATCCATATGTTAAAATTTGTTGTGAGAACATGTAAGAACTGGGCTGGAATTGTCTCAGTCAACAATTAGAAAGAATCACATGAGGTTGTATGAATGAGAATGTAGTTCATATGATTGAGTGCAAATAAATAGGGAAATATTCATTGATGGTTGTAGAGTTAGAGGAATTTAAAGTGACAGGTTAAAGCCCCCAACTTGGATTATTATTTTAGGTTCTGATACGAGAATGTTAGCCCTTAGTTGGAGGTAATCAAGGGAACTCTAGAGTGACAGCTAATATCTTCTCTGCCTAGCCAGTCTTCAAAACTATTCAAACTTTAAATTAGCCAATGTTCTTTATAGCATCTCTAGTAAGAGTAAAGAAAATTATTGCTCATATTTGAGACAACACAATTTGCATACTTCCACAATAGAATTCCTATATTTATTACTGATTCATGATAAGTAGAAAGATATTTTCATATTAAGTAATTTTCATCTACAAAAATTTTAGTTATCTTTTTAAGTTGTTACTGTTTCATTAAAATATCAAAAATACCAAAAATATTTAAATTTTATATTCCTACAAAATCATTTTTTTTAGTTTAAGTAATTATCTTTTAAAAAATAGAAAAACTTTCTAAAAAGTGCATATTGCATAATCTTCCATGTGGGTTCGATCTTCAGGTCTTAATAAAAAAGTCGTATATTACTTGATAGCGATACGTATACTTGCGTAGTATCCCAATATAAATATATATAAATTGAAAAGCTAAATTCTTATTTTTCTTCAGGATCAAGTTTTTGGTTTTGTTGTAAAATAAGGAAATATAAGTGAAAAATATCATCAGAACTTTTGTTATACTGTGCATAAGCATTAAGTAGCGGGGATCAAGTTTTTGGCGCCGTTGCCGGAGAAGAAAACTAAGTAAATTTATATTTTTAGAATGTCTTATTTAAACTTTTTAAGATTGTATCTTATTTTGTATGTTTTATTTTATTTTATTTTATTTTATGTCAGTGTATGTGTAGTTCAAGTTCTGAAGGACTAGCAACCTACGGTTCTGAATTAGAAAGAACTATTAAAAAAATTAGAAAAACCAAAAAAATTAAAAATCTTGAAAAATCCAAGAAAATTACGGAAATTGAAAACCAAAATAATCAAAATGCTGAAATTCATCAAGAGTTTAGACTTTTAAGGAGATTATGTCAACCGTAGATGAACTTCATTGTAGTATTCAAAAACCTACTGTAGTGACTAATTCATTTGAGCTTAACCTGTTATTATCCAAACATGAACTTCATTATAGTATTCAAAAACTTACTGTAGTGGCTAATTAATTTGAGCTTAAATCTACCAAATAATCAGTTTGGGGGATCACCAACTGAAGATCCAAATTTACATCTTACCAATTTTCTATAATTGTGTGCTACCTTTAAATGCGATAGTGTTTCAAATGATGTCATAAAACTTAAGTTATTTCCTTTCTCACTGAGGGATAAAGCTAAGATGTGGTTGAATTTGTTAGCACATGGATCTATCAGAACTAGGAGTGATTTAGCAAAAAAATTACTTGCTAAATATTTTCCACCATAAAAAACTGTGAAGCTTAGAAATGATATTAAATCTTTTAATCAGTTTGAAGGGGAATCTATTTATGAAGCATGCGAATGATTTAAAGAACTCTTAAGAAAGTGTCCACACCATGCTATACCATATTGGTTAATAATTCAAATCTTTTATAATGGATTAATTGGTTTTATTAGATCTATTATCGATGTCGTTGATGGTGGTTCATTGATGTCAAAACCATTTCATGATGCTTATGCTTTAATTGAAGAGAAGACTACCAATAAATTTCAATGTCCTTCTGAGAGGGTGAATCCAAAGAAAGTAGCCAATATTCATGAAAATGGTGCATTTACTATGTTAGCAAATTTAGTTGCTGCAATTTCAAGGAAGTTAGACCAATTTGGAATGAATTTTTCTCAACAAATTTTCATGATTGAAGAGAATTCATTAGGCCAAATGATAGATTCTCAAGCATCATTAGAAACTTTGAATTTCATAAATATAAAGTAAAATAACCCATATTCTAATTATTATAACCCAGGTTAGAAGAACCATCCCAACTTTAACTGGAATAACAATTTGGGTGGTAATAATCATCAATGGGGGAACAACCAAGGAAACCAATTGGGAAACTGAAACAACCAAGGGAATAATAATTATAGATCTACTTATCCTCCAGGTTTCAATAGTAATACACAGTTTAAGAATAAGAAGTTTTCTATTAACAAATGGGTAATCACTTACAAAGTCAAGGAGCTACAATTAGAAATATTGAGAATCAACTTGCGCAAATTGCAAGTTCATTAAGTAATAGATCCCAAAGACACTTCCTAGTATTTCTGAATTAAATACAAAAGACCATAATAAAGAGCAAGTTAAAGCCTTATAACTTAGAAGTGGAAGAGAGTTGGAAGGTAGGATTCAAAAAGAAATTGAAGTAGAGAGAGAAGAAATTGAAGAATCAAAAGAGGACGCTCCGAAAGATTCTAAGATTGAAGTAGAGAGAGAAGAAATTGAAGAATCAAAAGAGGACGCTCCGAAAGATTCTGAAGACCTATTTCTCCACCGAAAATTAATTTAGAAAAACCACCACCTCCATTTCCTCAGAGACTTTGATAAGAGAAGTTGGATAAGCAATTTTCAAAATTTCTAGAAATATTTAAGAAGCTTATAATCAATATTTCATTTGCTGAAGCCTTAGAATAAATGCCAAGCTATGTAAGGGATATTCTCAACAGATAAAAGAAGTTTAAAGATAGTGAGATTGTTGCACATAGTGAAGATTGTAGTGCTATAATTTAGAAGAAACATCCTAAAAAGCTTAAAGAGCCTGGTAGCTTTACAATTCCATGTGCAATAGGAGACAGATTTTATGAGAAAGCTCGAGAACATGGAGTCTCTGTAAGCGAAGAAGACGAAGACTTTGATTACAGTGACTATCTTGAAGAAGACTTCATGGATATCCATGTTGTTGAGACAAGAGCTTCTGCATCTTCTCAAGATGAAAATGTCGTTGAAGAAATGCAAAGAGACCTTCTCCAAAAAGATAAACTTGTTAGTTTATTGGAGAAAAAGATAGAAGAAATGACCGTTGCTATGACCTCTATGGCCGCAATCCAAGGTCAGGCACAAATACCGCAGTCGGCATCTCCAGGTGTTAATCAACCAGAGGTTGTACATATTACAGAAGAAAGAAGAGAAGTAACATCAGCAAACAAAGAAGAGCAACAAAGAAAAGATTCTACATCA